>CM052700.1:147868908-147969726 GCA_028551405.1 Uromys caudimaculatus
CTCCTCCTCCTCCTCCTCCTCCTCCTCCTCCTCCTCCTCCTCCTCCTCCTCCTCCTCCTCCTCCTCCTCCTCCTCCTTTCTTTTTTCGAGATAGGGTTTCTCTGTGTAGCCCTGGCTGTCCTGGAACTCACTCTGTAGACCAGGCTGGCCTCGAACTCAGAAATCCACCTGCCTCTGCCTCCTAAGTGCTGGGATTAAAGGTGTGTGCCACCACTGCCTGGCCCTGCTGCATTCTTGAATCAGTCCCACATGACTCCCAACAGAATTTATCAGTTATTTGCACTTGGCTTTTCCTTTCCTTTTTTTTTTTTTTTTTCTTTTCTTTCTTGAGGCAGGGTTTAGCTGTGAATTCCTGGCTGGCCATGCACTTGAAGCAATCCTTCTGCCTCTGCCTCCCAAATGCTGCTATTATGTGTGTTACCCTGCCCATATGCCTCGTCTTTGACACTTGTCTAAAAAAACATTTGTGTCCTTTTTAGTGGTGGGGATGAAGCTGTAACCTCATACATGATAGACCATTACTTTATCCCTGAGCCCCACCCCTAGCCCTGCCCCACTTGGTATTTGTTACTTCCATGGTAGGAGAGGAAAGCGGGGTCCACTGATGATGGGTCAGGCCTCCATGTTAGGCAGGCAGTCCCTGAAACTTGTGTGATGGTTGGGCTTTCTAGTACTTCTACTTCAGTCATTATGCTGGACTAGAATGTGCTTCTTTCTGTATTTTTCTTTGTGTTCTTTCCACAGTGGAACTGGATTTCCTGATTGCCCTGTGGCTTCAGTTTTTGCTCCCCACATGAAGATTCAGAATCTTTTCAGAAGGATGAAAAGGTAGATGTGTGTGAGTGAAATTACTTAAGTGAAAAATCAGCTATCACAATGATGGGCAGTCTCGGGATTCTCCCCACCTTTCATGAGTACATAGTAAAGCTCATGGAAAAGCTTACAAGGGAGCTAGTGTTTCTACTCTATATGGCTAGGGCCTCCAAACTCACCATATCCCACACATGGCATTTCCAAGTTCATTAACCATTGTGGTTGACTCATATTTCCAGTTCATATGGAGGTGGCTGTGTCTATCATAGGCAAGTGAATACTCTTGACAAAGTCCTAACCCTTTAGAGGCACCTAATCCCAGATTTTCAGTTACTTGGTTGCTTTGAAATCTTGATCTCTTAGATCAAGGGAATTGCATGGTTTCTCAGTTGTAAGTTTGGGAATGATGCTCTTCTGAACTGTGTACATTTCTGACATAGGACTAGGAATTTCTATTCTTTTATATCTTTCCACTAAGTACTTTATTTCAAGCCTAGTTCTGGAAACTTTACTTCATATCATCTCTTTTCTTATTTGGACTTTATTTCCCCTTATTTCTTAAAGATATTTACAATTGTCTGAAATTCTTTTGTTAATTCCATTGATTGTTTTTCTTATGGTATCAATCATATGTTGTGCTCCTCTTTTTAAAAAAGGTTTTACATTTTTTTCTTACATGTATATGTATGTGGGTATGTACAAGTGTGTAGGTGCACTCAGAGTCCAGAAAAGTGCATCAGATCCCCTGGAGCTGGAGCTATAGGTAGTTGTGAGCTGCCTGACATGGGTTCTAGGAACCCACTCGTCCTCTGCAAATGCAGTATATGCTTTACTCACCGAGCTAGCTCTCTAACTCTGTGTTTTGGTTGGATGCATGACTATGTGAATTCTGAGTAGGTATCCATCCCCACCTTTGTGTTTATTATACAAACGCATTCTTATTTACCAACCACAACAATCCAAAGCAGGCAGTTAACTGTCATATTACACCTCTCTGATCCTGTGGCCTTCTTATTTTCACAAGTTGTCCCACTGATACACCTCACTCTGGGAGAGCCATTTCAGTCATGCACTGTACTTGGTGGCCATGACTCTTCTTTAGCCAGGAATTCCACCTACCTGTGTTCACCAGACTTTCATAAATGTGATGCTTTTGAAGATTACAAACCTGCATAGAACATCTTTCAGTAGGAGTTTCTCCTGCTTTCTTAACACTTAACTCGGACTTTTTTTTTTTTTTTTTTTTGATATATGAAAGGATTTATTTGTTCATAATGGAAGGAAAGACATGACAGCAGGCACCTGGGGCAGGCAGCCAAGATACTGTCTCTTCAGCAATTAAATGTAAATGTAGAAAGCATCTCTCCTTGGAGAACTGATCGATCACTGAATTCCATTTCTTTCTCCTGTTAGAAAACTTTACTTTCTTAAGGCCATAGCTATGCTAAAGCATGCGTTTTTAGTCAAGGCAGACATAGAGCTGAAATCCGGATTCATTCATTAGAAGTGCATTCAGTGGCTTTTGACTGAGTAATTTAATCTTCATTTGCCCACTTTGTAATTAGTAAAATGTATGGCACTTATGGAGGCATACAGTGTGCAGCAAATGAGCATTCCATGACTTATAGACTGTACTTCTTTCTTCTTGTGGTTTCACTCAGGATTCCATTTTATTATCCATTTATTTATTTAGTCCAATAGAAAGTCCTTATTAGCTGGTTAGTGACTACATTGGGTGTCAGGTAGATATTTTTGATGAGATCACCACAAAAGACATACTGTTCTACTTCATTCTGTAGGTACACAACATTTTTATTCAGTCACAATTGAAGTATTAATTAACTCAGGTGAAGTGTTTCAAATAGAAATTATTCTTTTGGAATATAGGATTCAAAAGCCAAGATTTGGGTGTTAGGTCAATGAAGGCAGTTTGTCTCCAAGATCACCTAGGTACTCACTGAGGGGAGGGAGCCTTCTTGGCTTAAAAGCTACTGACCTATAGGAGCCAGTATAACTCAGCAGCCCCGAGAGTTCATTTTTAAACCCTCACATTTAGTTAGTAACCTCATCTAGGAGAGCATAGAGGGATGGGTTCCTGTGAGGTGTTAAAGACTGTTCAGTGGTCTGAAGCCAGAAGCATTGTACCAGTCAAGAGATCATTTTCACCATAAGCACTGCAGTTTGGTTTCCTGGTTGACAATGAGCCTTCAACAGGTTTCTAGAGGAAGTTAGAGAGTTGACTGGAAGTGGTATGTAGTGATGAAGAAAAGGGGGTGATTAAATCTGTACTCACAGGAAGTGATCACATCTCTAAATATTAGGTGTTCTTACATACAGGTTAAATGTTTTCCTAGTGAATGTTTGAGTACAAAAATGTTTAGAGCTTCTGATCCTGGAGAATTTCAGTTTTAGGTGAAATTGAGAAAACTACTTTCTTAAGGTCATAGCTATGTTAGAGCATGAGATTTGATCAAGTCAAGGAAGACATAGAGTTGAAATCCTGATTCATTTGTTGGAAGTGCAGATTCAGTGGCTTTTGACTGAGTAATTTAATCTTCATTTGCTATAACTGAGATACATGTCTTTTTCATATGTAATATGAATTATATATATATGAAGTATGACATATTATGAAGTAATTTTATCATTGTGCATATTTTTTGAGAGGTCTTTCTCAAGACCAGCACTGAAAAAACTCTGAGTTGGGCATTCCATCCTGCACAGTGCAAAAATTAGGAAAAGATGACAAGGGGTTCAAGCAGTTTAGATATGAATTAATGTGCTTTCTGACAATAATCTAGTTAGTTAATGAGGTTTCATGCCAGGCTTACTTTTATTGGGCAATGACTTCGAGAGGATAAATGAATGAGGTTTTAAATTTTATTTTTATAAGATTTATTTTATGTATATTAGTACACTGTCGCCCTCTTCAGACACACTAGGACAGGGCACAGGGTCCCATTATAGATGGTTGTGAACCATCATGTGGGTGCTGAGAATTGAACTCAGGACCTCCGGAAGAACAGTGTTCTTAAGCACTGAGCCATCTCTGCAACCCCGAATGAGTTTTTTTTTTTTTTTTAAAGCAAACTGTTTTCTTCTGTTTTTTAAATGAACATTACCTATAAAACAGGAATTTTTATCTTCTCCAACATTTTATGAGGAAAAATTTCAATCACCTAAGAGTTGAATGTCACAGGAGACAGGCATTCTTTTAGCTCCCAATGACTTCCCGTGAACGTCGATGCCTGTGTCTGGACTTCTCAGAGAGCCTTCATGCCGGGTTTCTCAGAGAGCCTTCATGCCGGGTTTCTCCAGGGGCCCACCGACGCTGCTCTTCGGCCTTCCCAGCTCACTTTTGCCCGAAACCTCCTCTTGGAAGGCGTTAGGCTTGAGGGCTTCATTTAGGATGCTCTGGAGTCGGTCTTTGAGGCTGTGGTACCTAGCCCCATCCCGGCGCCCTGTCCCACTGCAACACAGCTCCTCTCCTTTTTCCCTAGACTCTACGCGCGACGGTTTTCGCCAGCGAGCGTGAACGCGAGTGCGCGTGCGTCAATGCCCCGTTCGCGCGCTACAAACCTGGTCGCGCGGAAGCCAGACTCGGCGGTTACCGTCTCCGGCCGCGCTTCAGTTCCACTTGCGAAGGCGGCTCAGCCGTCGTAAAGCGCAGCCGTGCCGACTGCTGCAAGGCGATTTATGACAGCCTCCGGTTCGACTTACGGCGTGCGGCCGTCCACATTCCTCCCGCCTGGAGCCTTGGCCTTCTCGCCCGGCCGAAGCCGTCTCTGTTCGCTGCTCTTTCTAGCGCGCGCCGCCGGGCACTCCCTGGCGGTCAGGCTCCAGGGACCTCGGGCGTCCGCCCGCCGCCGGCTGGTTTTTCCGCCCGCCTTCCTCCCAGCGTGCACCGCGGCGCGGCCATGTTGCCGTAGTGTTGTTTTCTTCCCGCGGAGGCGAGGGTCCGCTGCGGACCGCGACGCGCGGGCCTCGCCTCTGCTCGCTCGCGGGGGCCGGCCCTCGCCGCTTCCCCGCCTCCCCGGCCCGCACCAGAGCCGTCGGCCCGCCAGGGGCTCGGGGGACGGCTGAAGGCCGGGCCCGGGGATCACCATGGCGGCCGCCCTGGGCGCGGGCGGAGGAGCAGGCGCTGGAGGTATGTGGGCCGCGGCGGGGGCCATAGACCGGGCAGCCTTTTTGTAGGGCCTTCTTGCCGCCCTGCCACAGCCGGAGCCGCCCCAGGCCTGCCGGCGCCTTTCAGGCCGGGAGCACGAAGCGTTAGGCCCGAGGCGGCGCCGCGAGGTCGGCGGCGGGCCCGCGACGGGGTCGGGGGTCGGGTGGCCCTGGCGACTTCCAGCCTTCCTGGAAGATTCGCCCTGGGCAGCGGCAAGCAGCATACTCAATGTAAGGAGAGTTTCGCGGTTTATTAGAGTGCTTTAAATAAACCTATTATCATCTAAGGAAAGCCTGTGTTTCGCAGTATGCTTGAAAGGGATGAAGACCGTGTACAAAGGGTTAGTTACTGAACCAGATGCTTGGGTATTTTCATTTTGCAATCGTAAACGATTTGGAAAGACTAACCAGTTATAAGCAAAACTACGTTTTGTTGAGTGAGGGTTTTTTTTTGTTTTTTGTTTTTTTAAGATGTGGAACAATACTTTAAAAAATGACGTTTCAGGACTTGGATAAAAGAAGACCCTCGCATGGTAAAATGTGGACAACAAAAGCTTTTGCCAGCTAGTTCTGGCTATAGACACTTGAACTATTCTGCATATTCCAGAGGTGTTTTTTGATGCTTACAGATGGGGGGGGGGGTTTATGTTAAACCCTGCTTAGAATTCTGACCTCAATACCAGAATGTTTGTATGATTAAACGAAAAACCAAAACGGCAGAGGCTACATGCCAGAATGCCATTTCTGTTAGGATGTGGTATGGTATATGTCAGTGCCAGCTTACATAGATGATTTTTTTAACATGCTAATTCGAGGCTTTCTAGTTACATGTTTAAAATACATTTTATCTGCCTTACTTGATTAGAGAAGGTAAAAGCTATTGTTTTATATGTGAGTCTCAGTGTTATGAAAATCCTTGGGTCAAAGCTGTTTTTAGGGAAAAGATGAAGATGATGTTCTCATTTTCCATTTGTTTTTCACTAGTATGGATTGGGGTTTTCCAGAGGCTGTGTGGCATGTGAAGACTTGACATTGATGGCTTGGGGACTGTGCTTTTATGATCTTTTAAGTTTCTCATTTAAAACTTAAAAAAAAAAGTAAAAACTGATAAATATCCACGCAAATAAAATTGAGGGCTGTATATTAGTTTTTAGCCAGAAAGTTTGAGGGTTGTAATTTTAGAGGGCTAGGTTCGTTTTTTGGAAGTTTGGAATTTTTCTTCCATCTTACTATCTTGCCAGGGTTCCCATTACTTAGACTCAATCCAAACTCCTTGTAAAAGTAGGCAAGTTCTTTTGAATATTCACCATGGTACTCAGCAGCCCTTGTAGGGCTGTGTTGTAAAAGTATCTTTTATACTCCTATTGGTAGTTGTCATCTCTGAGGCTTGCTGTCTCCTCTGCTAACCTCGACCTAGTCCTAGAAGCTTCTAGCCTCTGCACAATTTTATCTAGGCTTAGAATGCTTTTAGCCTCTGAGACTTATGGCTGAATAAGTTCACCCTTTCTAGTTCTTTCTGAACCCTGGCTGATTCAACTTAGCTGTTCTGCTCCAACTCCTCTCCAAGCTGACTGATTCAGTCTGGCTTCTCTGGGCTTCTCCTGAATTGCTGTTTGGCCTCAGACTAACTAGCAATTTCTTCTAGTCTTCTGGGTCCTTCTCGTTCTCTGGCTTGTTCTCTCTTCAACCTGTCTTAGTAAAACTCTCCCAATAAAACTGCCTCCTTCTCTTCTCTTCTCTTCTCCTCTCCTCTCCTCTCCTCTCTTCTCTTCTCTTCTCTTCTCTTCTCTTCTCTTCTCTTCTCTTCTCTTCTCTTTTCTCTTCTCCTCTGCCCTGCTTCCTAAATAGCTTCCCTTTTCTTTCTCTTCTCCTGAAACTTGGGCATAGCCTATTCTGTCAGATCTTTCACTCATTTGTCACTTTGTCTGCAACTCAATTAGACATCCCTTTCAAACATTGGTGCTTTCTTCTACCAACTAACTCTACCTTCCTTGTTTGGGATTAAAAGTATGTACTAAGGGCATGTCTATTCCAGCAGAGGGATTAAAGATGTGTGCTAAGGCTGAGATACAACACAACTAGAAACACGGTTTTTTTTCAGTAAGTAACAATCTTGGGGTTCACATTGTGATCACATATCCTGTAACTGTCCTGATTGAGCACATTCCGGCTCCTGAGGGAGGAAGCCTTACTAGAAAAATCATTGGCTTCTATTTATCTGTTTCCTACCTCAGTGCCTCCCTCTCCATCTAGTAACACTCTTTCTCCTGAACAGTTCTCTTAATCTGTACATTTATGTTAAGACCCGTGAGGACAAGCATGTCTGCCTGCAATGCTCTGCACCCCAAAGTTCCTGACCGAGTATATGTGTTCAGCAAATACTTGATAAATGAGTTAGAGATTGAAATATCTCATTTAAAGGAAAACAGCACCCTTTCTTTTGTCCATTAGATCTGTAATGTTTGCTGTGTAACCAACAAAACCATTACACTGGAAATAATTTATATTGTAGGTAATACCTTCTTTATAGATTGCTTATTTGACACCACAGTTTAGCATATCACCTAGCACAGTGGCTTTCAGAGTTTTACAGTTAGATCTCAACACTGACATTGTGATTTAGTACTACACTAATTTTATGGGTAGTTCTAGTATGTACTATGCCAAACTCTGATTTCTGTTTCATTACATTAAAAGGCTGCTATGTACCTGGCTTTTTTTTAACACAGGAGAATGGGCAACCTAATAGTGACTGTAGCATTGAAAAAAATTACCCTTCCAGCAACCATTAACTACCAGTAGATCTTCATGGGGGCGGAGGTCGTCCTCATGAGTCCTTCCTGCTTAACTGCATTAACTATCTATAAACCCAAAGGAAGGGTTGAAGTCTTGTAAGCCCCCCCCCCCCCCCCCCCGTCCTTGATACTGTATTGAACAGTCTAGTCTTGTGAGGTAATCACAGCTGCTGTGAGTTCGTGAGTGCTGTGCCATGTCATGTCTGGAAGACAACCTCTTTCTCCAGCTCTTGCATTCTTTGTGCCCTCTTTTCTAAGATATTCCCTGAGCTTTGGATGGGATGACAACAGATACTTGATTTAGGGCTGAACATGGAACAGCCACTGCAGCACTTTGATCAGTTTTTAGTTTGCAGTAACCACTGCCTGATGACCACTATAAAAGAAGCTTCTTTGATAAAGTCGAAGAGCAGTTCTCACTTAAGGGTGTAAACAAAATATTCAGGAGGCAGTTTGATGGGTACATTTGCCTATTTAGCCAAGTAACAATAATAGCTTCCCCACAATGGCTTGTGACCGTCTCCAGCCATGGACTATTGACTAGATATATAGTTGTAGGAATAATTCATTTTTATGGAGCAGGCCTTAAATTCAATCAAAACATCTAATCACCCCATCACAGTCATGGAACTGTTGCACCAGTGGGCACATCTTGCTTGTGCCTATCTTATATGTATAAAAACATCCTATATTATGTGTATAAAACACGTTAAAAAGGCAAACAAGTCATTATCCCCAACTGTACTTTATTTTCCACCTTTTGCTTACTATAGTGGCACTGTTGTGAGCACTGATACACAAGTAACTTTAGACCCTCTATTGTTACTTTTAGGTATATGGGAGTGGCTTATCACATTAGCTATTGGTTTTGGGATTCACTCTAATAGAATGATTTTTATCTGAACTAATTATATGTGCAAAGTCTTTGCTATTTCTAAATAAGGGCACATTCTGGGGTTATAGTGATCAGGATTTTTGATGGGCATTAATTATATGTAGTATGATAAAAAAAGTGGGCCTTGTTTCTGATCCCTCTGCACAGAGTTTCTAAAATTCTTGGGATTTGTTCTCTCTTGTGCTAATGAAATGAGTGGAGAGGAGTTTCCTTAGCTGTGAAATGGGGTTGGTTGTATGAAAAACCAACCATGTGTGTTTAAGGAGTTAGATGTTGGTGTTCAGGGTTATACAGGGTGATGGATCTAAGAGAGACCCTGCAGGATGAATTTAGGCTTCTCAGCAGCAGGGGATCAGCCTCTCAAGTACTGAACCTTAAACCTATTTTGCATTATTTTTGCACAAAAGGCAGTGTTAGCAAGTCAATTTCTGCATAGCAAAACCTCTTATCTGATGTGGGGGTTGTCAGAAGGAACCATTACCTAAGCAGTTCTCAGTCATTGGAGGCTTACTGGTTAGCCAGGTATGTCTCAGAACTAAGTTGTGCAAAACCTCTGAGAATCCTTCAGAAGAGCAACCCCATAAAGCCTGAGATAGCAATCACTGACTACAAAAGGCTACCACAAAGCCTAGGTGCTGTCATTCCAGAATTCATGCCAGATACAATGGCTCTGCTAAATTCTGTTACAGTTTAGAACTTTGAACTCCTAACCTTCCAGGAATGCAATCACAGTGTGCCCTTACTGTGCACACATCAGTGAGCTGAGAGGGTGGCATATCCTTGTTCTTCACTAATTCCTCACTCAGTTGTCTTTGTAAAATTAAGTTAGTTTGACGTGTAGATTGTACTAATTTAAACAGTCACTCTGTAGCATCAGCACTTCCCTTTTCTATTGACAATCCCAGAATTAGGGGTCTATTGGACAGCACTGCTCCCACTCTCTGAAGATGGCAGATGAGGTCCAGGCTACCCACTGTGGTGCTTGGGCAGGCTCAGGGTCTACAATTTAGTGGATTAGTCTGCTGGGAAAGAAAGCTGTTTGGCTTGTTTTCATTTGCCTGTTTGTTGATTGTGCCTTTGGGAGAGTCGATGTAGGTTCTGACGTGGCTCAATTTGTCAGATCTTCCATTGGTTTTGGTGTTGCTTAGTCTAAGAACAAAGGTTTTCTTTTGTGCTTTTACAGAGTAGTGATGCAGATTCACCTGTTTAATTTTTATTATGGCCATACATTGTGGGTGAATTCTCCCTTACCTTGTTATATTGATGTATTTAAAGATAATTCTGTTAGGTCACTGGCTGGCTAGGGATTTCAGTAACCTCATTCAAGAAGGGATATGTATCCGTCCAGCAGCCATGGATGAACTGGGTCTACCTGAAAGGGAGTCTGGAAATGAAAAAGGATGGGGTGCGAGAAAGAATGAAGCCAAGACAAAGTTTCTGATCAAAGTTTAATATTCAGCACTGCATTTATATTGGGAAAGCCCTCAGACCCCATCCTTTGTTTCAGCTGGGTTGAGTTGCAAAGCAAGCTTAGCAGGCAGTCTACTCCTCAAAACTCCTGTAGGAAATTGCAAATGCTGAGAGGCCAGAAGACTCCAGCTAGGTTATAAAACCTTTGTGTGTTTGTTTAGCCTACTCAAGGCTGGGGGAAGGGCACAGGGATAGAATAAATAGTATTTGCAGAATTGGTTTGGAAGTTATTTGATGGACAACAGCCTGTCTGAGTAAATAAATGCAGCAGCTATGGGCATGGGAGAGAGATGAATTGTTACTCTGTTGCAGTATCCAGTAGTTTTAAATGAAAAAATCAGCTTGCATAAAGAACCCAGGAAAGTATGACCTACTCGCAGGAGGAAAAGAAATAGCAACCACCTACCAGGAGGCCCAGAAATACTTTAAAGTAACTGTCTAAGGAACCCTAGGCTGCAAAAGAAGAAACCAAAACAAATGAACATTATATACATTATTAGAATTTAGGAGAGCAGCATGCTCAGAAAGAGACAGAGCAATAAAGAGTAATTTCAAAGAGGAAGCAAGGGACATTTCTAGATCTGAAAAGTGCAATCCCTGAAATAATCTTTTGACAATTCTGTAGGAGACTGAGCAAGTGGGGAAGTTTATGAGAGTATCCATTTAGTGGAGAAGTGGGGGAAAAAAAAGCATGTGGGATACCCTGAAGTGTGTACTTAAACACATGTGCATGCCCAGGAGACCACAGGGATGGTAGACAAAGGCTAAGAACCCCCTTAGAGTCAGGTAGGAGATATAAGTCTGCATATCTAAACACCACAAAGAGGGTAGCTTAATGGGAAGTTATTTACAGTCAGGAGACTAGAAAGTCTCTGGGGGATCTGGGTATCATACCCTTCCAGTTCCTTACTTGTCTAGAAGCCTCCTGTCTGGTCTGACATGCGCCTTTCTCTGTGTTATGTCTTGTCTACCAATTTCCTTTCCCTTATAAGGACACCAGTCATTGATTTAGTGTCCTCTTAATGTCCAGTGTTATCTCAACTTAAAATCATTTTCACCTTATTTCAAAAAACAGTAAGAGGAAGTAATTTTCACACATCACATAATTCAATTATTGTAGATCTACTAACCATAGATCTTATTTCAGCTTTCTGTGCATGTAATTTTCATCTCTGTGAAGGATAGTTTTGCAGGCTATAAGGCACACTGAGCTTTCTGTTACTCCCTGAACCCCCTCAACTCCTTGTTCTGGTGATGAGCAGCATTTACTCTACTTACCTTGTAGTGGTAAGGCCTTTTCTCCTCTTTAGGTTTTCTTCTTGTCTTTGGCTTTGGGACATTTTAACGTGTGTGTGTGTGTGTGTGTGTGTGTGTGTGTGTGTGTGTGTGTGTGTGTGTGTGTGTTTATTGTATTGTAAGTTAAATTTGTTGAGCTTTTCTAGATATGAAAGCTGATTGTTTTTCAGTAAATTTGGAAAGTTTTCAGCCATGTCTTTGGATATTTTCCCTGCTCCTTTGTACCCTTTTTCTGGTATTCCTTTTGGTTTATATTCATGGAATAGTGGTGGTCCACATTTTCTGAAGTAGTGCTCATTTGATGTTTTTTCCTATTTTGCCTGCTTGAATCTGCTTTTATGACCCCTGTAAATGAATTTAGTTTGTTTGTTTGAGGCAGGGTCTCACACTGTATCCCTGGCTAACCTAGATCTCACTTTATAGCTTTGGCTAGGCTCGTGCTCATGACAATTCTCCTGCCTCAGTGTCCCAAGTGAGTGCTAGAATTACTCAGTGAGCTGCCATTTGTGGTTCCTGTGATGTATTTGATTTTTAAATTTTGTGTGTGTGTGTGTGTGTGTACATATACATAGGTCAGAGAACAACTTGGGGGAGTTGATTGATGTTTTACTTCCACCATTCTGTGGCTTCTGGAACTTCAGCCCAGTGACCTTTACCTCTGCTGAGCCATCTTGTTAGCCCTCCTGTTATTTTTAATTCCAAGATGTATTTGTTTTTGTACTGGTTTGCTTTTTTATGTGTCCTTTGCTATGGCACAGCCACCTTAATTTTTAGTTCTTCCTATTTTGAACATAAATTATTAAACATAAATATTAGTGATGGCTACTTAAATGTTCTTATGAACCTCTCACAAGCAGTTTCTGCTCTCTTTCCTCCTATTTCCATGTATGAAGGGTTATACCTTTCTGTTTCTTTGGTGTATACTGTGTTCTAAGTGATGTGTTTATAAAAATATAGAGAGAGCCGGGCAGTGGTGGTGCACGCCTTTATTCCCAGCACTTGGGAGGCAGAGGCAGGCAGATTTCTGAGTTCGAGGCCAGCCTGGTCTACAGAGTGAGTTCCAGGACAGCCAGGGCTACACAGAGAAACACTGTCTCAAAAAACAAAAAATATATATATATATATATATATATATATATATATATATATATATATATATGGTATAGTATAGAAATAGAGTTTATTTAGGGCATGGGGAGGGGAGTTAAGAGAGTAGTAGAGGCAGAGAAAGACAGAGAGTAGAGAAGTAGAGAGGCCATGACCACGTTGGGGGGGGGGGGGGGAATGGGGAGACGTAAGAGATAAGAGATGTAAGAGAGAGGCAAGAGATAAGAGAGAGAGGAGGGGCAAGCAGCCCCTTTTATAGTGGGCCAGGCCCACCTGGCTGTTGCCAGGTAACTGTGGGGTGGAGTTTAGACAGAAAGCTAACAGTAAGACTTTCCCTGTGGAGAGGGGAAATATGCATGCGTATATATGAACATATGCCTACTCATTCCAGATAAGAAATTCACTACAGACCAAAGTATGGATCTCACCAAAGTCCAATTTGGTGAATCAGTGAGTTTTATGGGGGTTACTTACAGGAATATGGGTGAGGTTACTTACAGCAGCAGAGATGACTCAAAAGACAGCTGCATCACTAAAGCCTACCCCAGCCTGGGTTACAGCTCACAACCTAGGAACCTGGAGCACACTGCACAGCCTGCAGGCATCTCAATATGAAGTGTCCTTTTCAAGTGACTTGATCCGAACCTTTACCCTGCAATTGGTCTGGTCTGATTTCAAGATTCTTCTTTTCAGCTTGGCTGGTCTGAGTGCCCTTGCTAAGCCCCCCCCCCATGGGTATTTGAGGCATGGCTGTGAGTGCTGGTTTTCCTATTCCTTCTCCCTTGGTTTTTTACTGTTCTTTGCTTGTTGATTCCTTTGCTGACTGGAGTGTGAAGTTTCTGTTTCCCTCTTGAGAGGAACATCTGGGTTGAGTGTCTGTCCTACAGGTGGGTCTTGGTGTGGGAGAAGGGTCCTTCCCCACTGATATCTCCCTGCAGCTGAGCCTCAGTAGCAGGTAGGCTGGGGGTGTGGTGAAAGATACCAGAGGTTCTAGCCCTCAGCTAGAGAACCAGGTGCAAGGAGCCCAATGATTTTAGAGGAACACTGGGTTTGTTGCTGCCACAGCTCTGAAGATGTAGTGAATTTCTGTATCTGTATTTCACTTGGTATGTCTCAGAGACTTTATATAGTAATTTTTAAAAAACAGCCTGTGGACCCCCCACCCCCTCGGCCTCACTATGTAGCCCCAGTTGTACTGGAACTCACTATGTAGACTATGCTGGCCTTAAACTCAAAGAGACCCATCTGCCTCTGCCTCCCAAGTGCTGGGATTAAAGATGTACACCAGTACTCCCTGCTAAAAACAGTTTTTATCAGGTTTCTCTCAGGAGTCTTACCTGGGTAAAGGGTTGGTTTAGAACCTTAGTGGTTAATTTTATAGTCTGAACTAGAGAAATGCCCTAGGCAATAGGTATTTGTGTCAAGTGTTCTGGGTCTGGACCTGAGTGGACTCTGCACAACCTCCCCCCAACCCCCTTTTGTTTTTGTTTTGGAGACAGTGTCACTGTAGCCCTGGCTGTCCTGGAACTTGCCCTGTAGACCAGGCTGGCCTTGAATTTAGATCTGCCTGCCTCTGCCTCCTGAGTGCTGGAATTAAAGGTGTGTGCCACCACTGCTCAGCTTTACATGAAAACTTTAGTTTTTGTTTTTAGTGTTTCTTAGCAATAAAAATAAATGTCAGGTGCCTCTCCTATTTAAAAAATATATTGCCACATTTAAATTTCCAGTGAATTGGAAAGATAAATAATAGCTTGATTTTACAAAAGAAAGAAAGGAAGAAAGAAAGGAAGGAAGGAAGGCAGGCAGGCAGGCAAGCAGGCAGGCTCGGTCTATTTCTGAACTATCTCAGTGACTTCTCATCACCATGTTGAGATACGAACTGTGCTGTGTTTGTAAAGTGTGCACTTAGGACTTTACATGGCAGCAAAACACCCACTGCTGCTGTCTGATCTTATTCCATGCTTTAATGGTCACACCTATTTACTAAGTTAAGTATAATACAGTTGAAAATTTGCTCCTTAAGATTTGACAGTGTTTACTTTTTATAAATTGTGACCAGTAGAAAACTTTTATGTAGCTTGCATTATACTATTACATATACGTGTGTGTGTATGTATGTATATATATGTATATGTGTGTATACATTACATTATATTATTACTGTTACTTATTTGGAAAATGTGAAGGTTGAAAAAATTATTATGCATCTCTAACTTTTAACAAATCATTTGTGCAGTAACAAGTTATAATTTAAAAATGGTGTTCTTGCTGTATTTTCATGCCTAGTAGTCAATACATTTTGGATTTCTTTTATTAAAAAAACTTAATGCTTCAGCATGGCTGAGGATTTATGATTGCTATATATGGACTATCTGGAGAGTTAGGCTTGACTCCTAAGGAAGCTGGTGTCCTAGCAATTGCCTTATATCTGTCTTAATTTAACAAAACTGACTTGAGTATACCCTAATTCACAGATGATGACTTTGACCAGTTTGACAAGCCTGGCGCAGAACGGTCCTGGAGAAGAAGAGCTGCTGATGAGGACTGGGACAGGTATGTCCATCCTTGGGCTCCCCCACAGTGCTTTGTGTGATGCTTGTGATCCTGTACTGGATACAGAGACCTCTACCAAAGATAGTGTGCTGGTCCTTGGTGCCTTGTCCTACATGAACCTCCCTGCTGGACTGATGGGAGGTCTCTTCAGGCTGCACCAGGGCCAGGCCAAGTTTATGTTATAAGTAGCTGTGTGGAGCATGGGACCACTTTCTCTGTGTTTATAGAACAACACTACGAACATTTGGGTGCCACAGTGCCTTTTGGTGTATATCCTACCCGGTAGTTAGCAAGCCTTTAAACATTTTGCCATTTTAATATGAATTAACTTTTAATTTTGTTTCCTTAACTATTAGTGCAGGTGAACGTGCCTGCTTTGTAAACCACAGTTGTACACACAGCAGAAAACAGTAATGTCTGATGTCATCTCAGTGTGGCAGGTGTCTCTTGGGGGAGCTCTATCTACTTTTAGAGGAGGCATGCTGTAGGTGCACATGCTGACTGTGTTAGGTGCTAAGGCGAGTGAACAAAAAATATACTATGGTTATGGACTGATTTCATTTGAGAACAAGTACCCAGAAGTTTACAGGATGATTTACAATGGACTCTTGGATGATCAACCTAGATAGATATTGGTTAGCCTTTCCTGATTCATTCAGTGCTCAGTCAGGATTCTAGAGAGGACAGTTGGGGTGTGAAAGAGCTGAAGCTTATTTGCGTGGATGGAGGTAGGGGAGGTATGTATTATTGTATGGTTTGGACAAAGTTAATTTTTTTCAACAGAGTACAGTCTACCTGAATTTGATTGCACTGATCAATACTTAACTTATTCTGACTTTCAGGCATACATGGAGTATAATAGAGCACTGTCAACCCAGTGTACTGTCAGCCAACTTGGGGGATTATCAGTTTTTATCTATACAGTCTGCACATCCCTCAAATCAGATGTAGGTTATCTGGAAACACTTGAGAATATTTCTTAAAATACAGAGTATTTACATATATAGCCATATCTCATCTAAGGAAAATCCCTGACTATACATGCCTGCCTATTGTTCATATTTCCCCTATTACCTGTTATGTTTGCATGTGTGCCTGTATTCGTGCATTTTCACACAGTGCAGGTACATGTCTGCTTTCCTATGGTTTGAAATTAGATTCAGATAAAGGTCTGTATTTTAAAGTATTGGTTCTTCCCATTTGCGATGTCTGTTGCTACAGTGAAATGCTTGGACAGTTATCATAGGAAGTTGTGTGCCCCATAGTTTTGGAGGCTCTACTTTGTAATTGAGTGCTCCATTAGCTTTGGGCCTCTGATGAGGAAGCATATCATGGGAGAGGCACATTGCCAAGTAAAACCACTCATGTTATGAGCCAGAAACATTCTCATGTCCCACTATTTCCTGGGACCTCTTACTAGTCCCTGTCTACTCAGTGCCATTACCTTTGCCAGTACCACCCTAGAGACCATGATTTTAACTGAATCATGGCTTTTGGAGGTCATTCATCAGAACTGAAGCCTTTAGTTCTTTGTGAAAGAAACAAAATGATATGTTTTCTAGGATTTCTGCTTGGCTGCTTATCTGCATATAGTCTAACCAACCCCCTTCTAGTTTATGGACATGAATATAGGTATAAAGATTGTTCACATTGAAGTCTTAGTTTATCAAGTCAGTATGTGGAAGCCTCTCATGTCTGTCTTGTATCTCCACTAGGAGCCAAACATTTCTGGAGGATTTAATGTAGTCACAGTGGTTTGTTTCCTGTAGTGTGTATGTTAACTAGGAAGTTCTTCCAAGGCACAGATTAGACAGGTGTCTTAGGGTTTCTATTCCTGCACAAATATCATGACCAAGAAGCAAGTTGGGGAGGAAAAGGTTTTATTCAGCTTACACTTCCACGTTGCTGTTCATCACTACAGGAAGTCAGGACTGGAACTTAAGCAGGTCAGGAAGCAGGAGCTGATGCAGAACCCATGGAGGAATGTTACTGGCTTGCTTCCCCTGGCTTGCTCAGCTTGCTTTCTTATAGAACCCAGGACTACCAGCCCAGGGATGGCACCACCCACAATGCTCCCTCCCTCCTTTGATCCTAATTGAGAAAATGCCTTACAGCTGGATCTCATGGAGGCATTTCCTCAAGGGAGGCTTCTTTCTCTGTGATAACTCCAGCTTGTGTCAAGTTGACACAGAAGACCAGCCAATACAACAGGAGATTTTCATTTGCTCTTTTCCAAAGTAATTACCTATAACATCTTCCACTCCTGAGCATTGGTTTAGAATAATTTTAAAGCATAGACTCTTATGTCAGTTGTGTTTAATCTTTTCTTATGGTCTATCTCTAATAGTCTCTCTAATAGTCTCTCAGTTAGAATTTATACTGGTTGGCTCCTGAGTCTGCCTGTTGTCCGGACATGTAGTTTTTAGCAGCTTCCTTCCTTCGTGCTATGTTGGTTGGTCATGGTGTGAGGAAGCCTGGTTTTATTACTCTCCTCAGTATGGGTAGCAGTTGTCTCTAAACCAGCTTCTTTTCCCACATGGTCTGCAGTATGGTGTTTGTACATTCAAGAGTCTGTGTTTTGCATGTTTTGATACAGTTTAAGTATTAAACACCTTCTGCCTGCTGCATAATGGAGAAGTTTGGAAGTGTGGTTATTATGAAAACCTCTTGTCATGTTGTAGGAGTGGAGATTTGCAAGAGAATATGGTGATGCTGACTCTGCATCTGAAAAATGTTCAAGCAAGATAGGTGCACACTGAGAAGATCTTAACTGAGAATCATTTAATGAAGGTCTATTTAGGGAGCAGGCTTAAGGAATGAGGGGCACCCACCCAGAACATAGTCATTCCTGTCTAGGCCCCATGGGAGGGCAGGTCTGGGACTGAATCCAGAAGCTGCAGGTGGGGACATCTATGTGAGCCATTTCTGGAGGACATAGTTCACGTCCAGAATGAGCTGAAAGAGACTAGAGTGGATAGGAACCAGAGGGCAGTAGACTGAGTTCAAACCGTGGTCATGTTGTCATACATAGCCAGGTGACTGACAAACACAGTCATTCAAAATCGATTTCTTATTTTCAAATGCTTTTGCTTGTTAGTAAAAGTTGCATAGTCTTTGTAGTTTTTCTGGCATAATTATGAAGACCTCTCTTATTACCATCCCAATTAATGTGTCCTGAGAAAGTGCTCTTACCTTCTATTTCCCATTTCTTAAAGCTGTGGCATGGAGAGAAACTCATTTTCAAAGAGGTACTTGCATGGTTTTAGTTATATAGAATCAGGTTCTCAAATACGGCATTGGCTGGCAGCTTATTTTCCTGCCCTCACAGGAGGAATGTAACATAGAAGATAGTCAAATCCCACATTACTAGTTTTAAAAAGTTGGAAGGAACTATGCAGAAGTCAGAAAGGTAGTCTTTAAAGTCCTTGTCTTGCATCTCTTTGCCTCAGGTTTTTAAAGCTCTTGTCCATATTTCTATTTTATGAAGTGAGGTTATGAGACTAATTACAGGGTAACTTACAGTAACTTAGCCTTTAGCATATGAAATGAGTGATTTTTTTTTTTTCAGGTTGTTTCTAGTTCTGAAAGGCTTTTTATGGGAATGTGCATTTCTCTTACAACTCCATCTCTGCATTCTTAGAACTTCTAATATTGTGTTCAGCAACATATTAGTACTGGTGCTAATCTCAAAACCTATAGAAATTTTAAGCTGAAGCCTAAATAGTCTTAGTAAGAATATTGGTACAGTTAGATTTTCTTGGACCTCTCTGTGTCTAGATCATCATGACTTTAATTGTATTTTTCTTATTTATGTTGGTCTATAAAGACATTTGCTTCTAAAAAGTTGATTCCCTGGAATTAAAAACATAATCTAGTAGTAGCCATTTCACTTAACAAAAATATTGTTTTGACATGTTTTCTTTGCCTTGGGGACCTAGATGTTGTATTTACATACATGCTATCACACATGTGCTGGTGATGAGAATGGAGAAATAACTGCTTTGGGAACAAAGACAAAAAATGGGAAGGGGAAGAAGAGAGAGTGTTATATACCTGAACGGAAGTGGCCTTGATTGATTGATTGATTGATTGATTGATTTTTGGCTTTTTTTTTCTTTTATTGGATAGTTTCTTTATTTACATTTCAAATGTTATCCCCTTTCCAGGTCACCCTATCCCATCCCCCACTCCCCTTGCCTCTACGAGGGTGTTCCCCCACCCACCCATCCACTCCCATTTTCCTGCCCTGGCATTCCCCTACACTGGGGCATTGAACTCCCCCAGGACCTAGGGCCGCTCCTCCCACTGATGGCCAACAAGGCCCTCCTCTGCCACATATGCTGCCAGAGCCATGGGTCCCTCCATGTGTACTTTTTGTTTGGTGGTTCAGTCCCTGGAAGCCCTGGGGGGGGGGGGGGGAGGAATCTGGCAGGTTGACACTGTTGCTCCCCCCATGGGTCTGGAAACTCCCTCAGCTCCTTCAGTCCCTTCTCCACCTCCTCCATCAGGGACCCCGCGCTCAGTCCAATGGTTGGCTGTGAGCATCTGCCTCTGTACTTGTCAGGCTCTGGCAGAGCCTCTCAGGAGACAGCTGTATCAGGCTCCTGCCAGCAAGCACTTCCCTGCATCTGCAATAGCATCTGGGTTTGGTGACTGTATATGGGATGGTTCCCCAGGTGGGGCAGTCTCTGGATGAGGAAATGGCCTTTTATAAGGCAGTGGAAAGTATTCCAACCTTCTTGATGTGTTAAAGGTTCCTTCTGGAGCCTTGAGAAAACCTGTTCCTAGTGACTTTATCACAAAAGCATGCTGGGAAGCCTGGTTAGTGACCACTGTGATTTCCATACCACACTCCTTAGTTACTGCATATAATTTTATAACCTCATGATAATTTTAAATTTTTCTTTAAAATAGTTAAGATAATTGTATGTGTGTGTGCGCGTGCGTGCATGCATGCATGCATGCCATGTGAGTGCAGTGTTCTTGGAAGACAGAAAGGAATGTTGAATCCTCTATGCTATACTTGAAGTTCCCCGACATGGGTGCAGGAAACTGAACTCATCATCTGCAAGAGCAGGAGGTGCTCTTAACTGCTGAGCCACCCACTGCTTCTGCTCAATTATTTTAAGTTCCTTTTGGTTTCTGCTAGTTGGATGAGTATCAGATGATTTCTTGTGGGTTTTTTTTCTTCCTGATTAATGATATTGAGCACCTTTTACTTTATGTCATAAGTTTTTAAAGACGGGAAAGCTTTAGGTGTTTCTTTGTATATATTTCTCATTTTGCTGATTATTCATCAGGATCAAAGGGAATAAAGTACTCTATACAGTGGTGAGCTTAAGTCTAGCAAGCCACCATCTGTGTTGAGCCTTATTACCTTAGCTGATAGACAGACGTCCATGTATCCTTGAGAATATCCATTCTTTTTGTAGAGGAGGGAAAGTGTAGCTACCTGGAAGTTCTCAAACCCTGGAGCCTTTACTGGATTTCTGAGTGACTACTGTTCATTTTCTAGTCTAATAGGAGTGACATTTTGCATTTTCTTTCCCCAGTGAACTGGAAGATGACTTGCTTGGAGAAGATTTATTGTCTGGCAAAAAGGTAAGGTAAAAAAAAAGAAGATTGCTTACAAGAATTACTTAATTATACCTAAAACAAGGATACACCACCATCACTTGTATATGGGGTAGATTTTTAGAAAGCTGAGCATGGACCAGAAGTTTGTAAATGGAGTGATTGTTTTGTTGCTGTAGATTGACTCAGAGCCTCACAGATGCTTAGCATGTATTCTGCCCTTAGCATGTATTCCTCCAGCCCAGCAAAATAGCTGCTTATTAGTAGATGCTTTGGATATTACCATGGAGAGCAAGTAATTTAGTTCCTACTGTGTCCAATACACTCTAGCAGGTATCAGAATCAGGATAACAGTAGCATAAAGCTTGCTTTTGCCTTAAAGGAATGAAACATTTATAGGTTTGATACTTTACATTGTGGTTCTAGAAGGTGCCTCTGGGAATATTCACCGACAGCCTAAAGGTAAATTTGACAAATTATATCATGTAACAGATCTGCATAAAAATAGTTAGAAATCCTTGTGGAAACTTTTCTAGGCCTTTTGATTAAGCACCTTTGAAGCATTATCTTTAATATGTGTGTCTGTCTATAATATACTTCCAATCTGTTTTATGAAGTCACGTATCTGTAGAAGTAGAACTGTGAAGCAAGAGATGAAAGTGAGTATTTTCTTTTTTTCTTTTTTTGTGGGCAGGTGGTATGTGTACTTGCAGGTTCATGTATATTTATGTGGAGGTCAGGTTGACATTCTACATCTCTCTTAGTCAGTCACTCTTCTCTTTATTTATTGAAGCAAGGTCTCTAGCTGATTCAGCTAGTCTAGATAGTCAGCTCACCCCAGGGATTTTGCCTTCATTTGCTGAGCTCTCGGATCCCACTGGACCATTATGCCCACCAAGTTTTTGCATAGGTGCTGAGAATTTGAATTCTAGCCCTTGAGTGAGTGCTCTATTCACTGAGTCACCTCACTGGTTCTCCTAAAGTGAATTAACATTTTTTGGTTTACTGAATAGTTTAAAAACATTTTCAATTTTCACTTAGTGTCTTAGTTAGGGTTTTACTGCTGTGAACAGACACCATGACCAAGGCAAGTCTTATAAAGGACAACGTCTAGTCGGAGCTGGCTTACAGGTTCAGAGGTTGAGTTCATAATCATCCTGGCAGGAGCATGGCAGCATCCAGGCAGGCATGGTGCAGGGGGAGCTGAGAGTTCTGCATCTTCATCTGAAGGCTGCTAGCAGAAGACTGGCTTCCAGGCAGCTAGGATGAGTCTTAAAGCCCAGGCCCACGGTGACACACCTACTCCAACAGGGCCACACCTTCTAATAGTGCCACTCCCTGAGCCAAGCATATACAAACTATCACACTTAGCATTAACATATACTTAAGCATTAATGCTATTTGTAAGTGTGTGCAAGTGTTTATGTATGAGAGAGAGGTTGTATATATGCATGTGTGTGCATATGTATGCTCGTGTGCATGTGGAGGCCAAAGGATGCTGCAACATGTCTTGTTCAATTGCTTGCTGCCTTATTTTTTTGAGATAGGTTTCCTCACTGAACCTGGAGCTCACCATTTTGCCTAGACTGGCTAGTCAGTGAGCCCAAGGGATCTTCTGTCTTGACCTCTTCAGTGGTGGAATTCTAGGTTCATGGTGTTGGGGATTGAACTCAGCTTCTTATGCTTGTGTGGCAAGCACTTCATTGAGTCTTCTCCCCAGATCTTCAATGTAATTCTTTTTACTTCATTTTCAAGTCTTAAAGTTGTTAGGGATCACATTGTCCATACTAAAGTTCATTACATACTCAGTTAAGACTTTCAGACAGTTTAGTGGACTTGGGCTGTGGATTCATCCCTATCCTGCTGTCACCCTGTCTGTAACTCTTACGCATCATTAGCGTTTTCTGTAGGAATTGAATGCAACTTAGAATGTGACTGACTTAGTCAGTCAGTCAGTCAGTCTGTCCATTCTGTTTGTCCTGTGTGTGTATGTGTCTGTGTGTGTGTGTGTGTGTCCCAGTTCTGCTTCTGTTGATCATCAGCTACGTGTTCCCTAGTTTGGGGGTGATGCAACTCTTCCCATTTGAACACACGAATCCAGGGAGTAGTTAAGCAGTGCCTAAATCATAGCAACTTTAAAAATGCCAACATACTTTTTAAAAAATGTGTTTTTGAGAATTTTGTATATGAGTACTGTATTCCTACACCAACCAGCCCATCTCTTTTCCTTTCCAGCTTCTCCGGTATCTCCCTTACTCTGGGATTCTTTCTTTAATTATTGTTATAAATATATACACACATATCTACATAACTCACTGAGTTCAGATAGCTTATATGTATGTGTTTATGGCTGACCATTTGGGATTAGATGACCTGTCAGGAGAGCTTGTCGCTTGATTTTTTTTTCATCCTTAGCAGCTTTTGCCCTTATTTGTTTGTAGTATGGGACCTTGTAAGATTTCCCTTGTTCATATTGGGATGTCAGCTGTTATCATTGTATAGATGTTATTTAGGTGATCATATTGTTAAGAATTCATGGTACAACTCCCTGATATGTACATATACATACATACGTACATATATATATATATATATATATATATATATATATATACACACACACGTACATGTGTGTGTGTATGAGACACTGTTGTGTTTATGAGACACAGTCTCATTGTTAATGTCCTGGTTCACTGGCTCTTATAGTCTTCTTAACCCTCTCCTCTCAGTGTTAATGGCTATTTATAAATGTTTGTTGAAGTTTTTCTCTTAATCCAGCTTGTAGTCATCCAGCGGCCTTGAAGAACTGTGTTAACCTGAAAGGGGGGCTGGAAATGAAAAAGGATGGGGTGCAAGAGAAGGATGAAGCCAAGACTACGTTCTGATCAAGGCTCAAAGTTTAATATTCAGCACTGCTGTTATGTAGGGAAAGCCCCCAGACCCCATCCTTTGTTTCAGCTGGATTATACTGCTTTGTGTCAGCTGGATTATGTTGTAAAGCAGGCTCAGCTGGCAGTCCATTCTTCTAAGTTCCTGTAGGAAGCTGCATGTGCAGCAAGGGGGCTGACTTCACCTGGGACTATAAGGTCCAACTGTGGCAAACACTTAAGGTCTATTTAAGCCTGCTCAAGGCTGGGGGATGGGCACTCCAGCTAGTGCCTAAATATTTGAGACTAGACTATTATATTTATTTAATAAGCTTTGAGGGTACAACAAATGAGCAGTATTACTATATTTTAATCCTCTAAGCTAATCTGGCTACCTCCTAGTCAAAATCCCAGTTATACTTGCATTTCAGTTCTGAGTTGGCTCTCTGGGTTCCAGGTAATTTCTCATGGTTTCTTCTGGACTCTATCCCCATGGGGATTTTCCCCTTCCTCTGTTTCCCTCTTCCCCTGACTAGGAGGAAGTCTAGCCCTATCCTCTCCCCTGTCCAGTCATTGGCTGATCAGCTTCTTTATTTACCAGCTGGAATAATTGAGGAGCAATGTTTTGTAACCAGATATGGGGGCATAGAAACCAGCATTTGAATAATACAAGGATAATCTTTACACAATGCACCATAATATTCCACTTACATCCGAGATGTTCCCTGAGCCTTGGTGTAGGGGATGGGTACCCCACAGTCAATTGTTTTCTATATTTTGACCAGTTGTAGATTTCTGTAATGGTCTTGGTCAGCTGCCAAAAGAAGCCTTTTTAGTGAGGGGTGAGAGCTACACTTACTTGTGAATATAAGGATAGGTTTTTTAGAATGAAGTTGGGATTACACAAGCTAGAGTTATCTTAAAGGAGGGGACTGCAATTAAGAAAAATACCTCCATAAGATCCAGCTGTAACGCATTTTCTTAATTAGTGATTGAATGGAGAGGGCCAAGCCCATTGTGGATGATGCCATCCCTTGGCTGGTGGTCCTGGGTTCTAAAGAAAGTAGGCTGAGCAAGCCAGTAAGCAGTACTCCTCTATGGCCTCTGTATCATCTCCTGCCTCCAGGTTTTAGCCCTATTTGAGTCCCTGTGACTCCCTTCAATGATGGACTGTGATATGGAAGTGTAAATAAGCCAAATAAACCCTTTCCTCCCCAACTTGCTTTTTGATAATGTCGTTTCATTACAGCAATGGAAAGCCTAACTAAGACACACTGGCTTAGGAAAGTGGCAGTAGTAGGTCTTCCTCTAGGGTTCATGACCTCACCAACTACAGACTAATTGGCTAGTTGGACAGTTTTCATGCTTGAGTTTTCTCCAGTTGAGTAGGTCTAATTGGGTGGTTGTTGGTTACCCTTGAGATATAAACCACTATTGCACCCTTGGCTGTATCTTGGCCATACTGCTTTCTGTTGTAAGAACTTGTAATTTTCTGTCTTGGCAGCTTATATAGCATCTTTAGATACCATGAACGCTATTCCTCAGGGAGGGGTCTTCCAGGTCAGTCTTAGCTTGATTCCTTCGAGTTCTCTCTTGGCAGTGTGTGATGTTTTTAGCAATAGGGTCTTATCGTTTAAGTTTTAGTTGGCAACCAAAGGTGATAATGGCATCTGCATTTGTTGTTTGAGGAGTCTCTTTGGATTCCCCTGACCAACAGCTCAAAGGGGGGTTTCTCATGCCTGGCACTATTAGATAGTCCATGATCTCGAGGGAACATTATCACCCCAGTGGAGTAATTTCATTCAAATTCTTTATATATGTATATGCATATTTACTATATATGCATGCTTTTTGTTTTGTTTTGCTTTTTGAGGCAGTTTCTCTATATAGCCCTGACTATCTTGGAACTCACTATGTAGATCAGGTTGGTCTCTAACTAAAAGAGCCTGCCTCTGCTTCTACCATGCCCAGCAGTATGTGTGCCTTTTTAGGTAACCATGACATAATGTATCTCCCTATGGCATTTTCAGTCATCCTTTCGTGCTCTTTTCCCCTTCCCAAATAAAGTTGTCCCCTCTGTTCTCATTTTTCCCCTTATAGCCCCTGTATCCTACTATTCCCTTCTAGCACTTTCCTTTTACCATGATCACATTTACTTTGTTTCTGTGGTTATTCCAAGGTATGTATTTACATCAGACTCTTAAGTGGTGGCAGAAGTGTGGAAGGAAGAAGAGAGAACAGTTTAGTTTGTTCTGGTGGGGCTTTACCTAGCACTGTCAGTGCTTAGTTAGAGATAATCTTGCTTCAACTTTACTTACTCTGGCTGCCTAGGTTATTTTGAAGGGCATTTCAGATAAGCTGTTTTGGGAATCTTTGGAAGTCTATCGGGGCAGTCCTGGTCTCAGGATATGGGCATTTCAGGATTCTTTATGTTGCCAAGTTGCATCCTGGAAATGTTTTTCTTTTCTTTTTAAATATTTATTTTATGTATGTGCATACACTGGAGCTGTCTTCAGATAAACCAGAAGAGGGCATCAGATCCCATAACAGATGGTTGTGAGCCACCATGTGGTTGCTGGGAATTAAACTCAGGACCTCTGGAAGAGCAGTCAGTGCTCTTAACCACTGAGCCATCTCTCCAGCCCCAGAAATGTTTGATTAGCTTTTGTTCCTAGTAGCAGCCTGTGTCTTGGTATCCCTCATCGCAAATCCCAAAGGTGTGATCCTGTTTTTTTTTTTTTTTTTTTTTTTTTTCTCTCTCGAGACAGGGTTTCTCTGTATAGCCCTGGCTGTCCTGGAACTCACTCTGTAGACCTGGCTGGCCTCGAACTTAGAAATCCGCCTGCCTCCGCCTCCCGAGTGCTGGGATTAAAGGTGTGTGCCACCACTGCCCAGCTAGTGATCCTGCTTTTAAAAAAGAATCTTTGTCAGTGTGACTGATGGTAATGATTGCTGGTGTAGTTTATAATTGGTTTCTGATACGATTGGATCTTTCTTAAGGTATTTGTTAAGAAGTTTATTGCTCTTGTCTGTGACTGGACTAGATGCCTAGACTCTGCTTTCCACCAGAGCTAGTGAAATATATAGAGGTATGCATTTAAGTCACATTTAGGCTCTTGTGACAGAGTGCAGAGCATCTAGGGCCAGGTTTAAATATGTTGAAAGGCAAGGCTGCAAACTGAGGAAGGAAGAGGATGGTCGAGGGGGAGCTAGGCTGCTATTGTAAGTCCTTCTTCCATCCGTTTTACTTCGACAACACCTCATATCTGGACAGGTTGGTACACCAAGGGGTCTGTGGTGGTTTGAATATGATTGACCCAGGGAGCGGCACTATTAGAGGTGTGGCCTTGTTGGAGGAAGTGTGTCACTGTGGGCATGGACTTTAAGATTCTACTTCTTGGGGCTGGAGTGACAGCTCAGTTGTTAAGAGCACTGACTACTCTTCCAGAGATCCTGAGTTCAAATTCCAACAACCACATGTTGGCTCACAACCATCTGTAATGAGATCCAATGCCCTCTCTCTGTGTGTCTGAAGACAGCTACAGTGTACTCACATAAATAAAATAAATACATCTTTTTAATAAAAAGACCCTAGTTTTAGCTGCCTGGAAGCCAGTCTTCTCCTGTTTGCCTTTGGAACAAGATGTAGAATTTTGAGCTCCTCAGGCTCCATGCCTGTCTGCATGCTGCCATGCTCCCGCCTTGATAATAATGGACTGAACCTCTAAGTCAGCCCCAAATAAATGTCCTTTATTAGAGTTGCCTTGCTTATGGTGTTTGTTCACAGCAGTAAAACCATAAGACAGGGTCTTTGTCATAAATGCCAGTGTTTGGAGGACCCTTTTGTCCTCATTTTTAAAACCTTGCTGTTCTATTGAAAGTCCTCATTCTTAGGAGTTTTGGAGGGAACATTTTCTTTTTTCTTGGGAAGATGGGGCAAAGGATTTTGTAAGTACTTGCTGCCACTCTGTGGTCCTTGTTTGGGACCTTTGCACCTTACTATTTTCTTGACTATTTGGATGGCTGGTTATATCACTAAAGCAGATTTTTTTAGATCTGTTTATTATAGATCTATCCTACTGTGTTGGAAGCATAGCTTTGGGTAGCTTATTTGACTGTTGAGATAGATAAGGTCTTTTGAGCTAATATATTTTCCTAGAATATTTTTGTCTATTGGAAGTAGTATAATAAAAAATTCACAGTTAAGTTTAACTAATTTTACAAACTGTAGATGTCAGACACTTATTGTTTCATTTAAGAAGTAAAAAAATCAAGTCAATTTTTTTCTTCACTTGAAGTTTGTGTGTGTGTGTGTGTGTGTGTGTGTGTGTGTGTGTCTGTGTGTCTGTGTGTCTGTGTCTGCCTGCCCTTGGGAAGGATATGACCCTTTTAGACTTACGAATACTTTTAGTAGAGGAAGAAAGTTGAACCACCCCTCTGTCTAGAATATTGAGACATGTTTAACCCAGCCTAGAATTTAGAATCTAGCAGATCCCTCTGATGCCTCTATAGAGGTGACAACATTGGATTACCTGAGCTGTTATTTGTATTTTCATGTCATCTATTTGGGAAATTCGAAGTTATGTTTCTAATTGGTTTAATTTCTGATCCAGTGACCTTAAAAACAGCTGGTATCAGATTTGTGTCTCTTGTTTAAAAACTTCAGATTTTTGTTTTTGTCATTGTTAGTCATTTTAAGGCTACCATTCTTTTTTGAGCTAACCTTCAGTTTACAGAGATATTCCTGCCTGTGCCTCCACGTGCTGGGGTTAAAGACGTGTCATTGTGCCAGGCAAGGCAGCCAGTCCTGTTTATTTTGGTTAAGGGAAAATTGTTAACAGATTCCCTTCCAGGGATGTCTTACTTGACTTTTTTCTTTTGTGCTTGAATTATAATAAATGTGACCGTTATGCTTGCTTGATATGAACTTGTCTGTGGCATTAAAAATTTCTCGGGTTAGCCAGTAGGTTGCATGAGGGCTTTCCAGATTCTGTATGGCAATGCCAGACTGAGCAAACCTGGATGGCAAAAGGTTGAGCAGTAGGAGGTTAGAAAAACCCTCTCAGTGTAAGCTTGTGCTTGGTAACAAGTCTTCTTATGGAACTGACAAAAAGATTTCTTCTTTTAATTAGAATCAGTCGGATTTGTCAGATGAAGAGCTGAATGATGATCTTTTACAGAGTGATAATGAAGATGAAGAAAATTTCAGGTATTCAATATCAACTTATTATAACTGGACCATACTTAACTAAATCGATGAGAATTGTATATATATTTTGTAATTATGATGAGTAATTGAATCATGTGGTATTGAACATCTAACATACAATTAAACTCTGAATGAGATATTGTTATATTCTGATGTGGAAGCCATATAGATTGTTGCATAAATAGGTCAGTGACTTAAAATCACTTATGCCTTTCAGAGCAGGTTGTGAAAGCTCAGTGCTGTCTGCTTGGATGTAGTGGTCTCTGACTTGATGCAGGCGACTGCAATTTGTTTTGTTTTCCTTTTCAGACAATTTTCAATTGATACCACTCCAGAGAAGTACTTAGAAATACTCATTTTTCTGTTTTAGGCGGAAACATGGGAAAAATATACACATCCTTCTGAGTTAGAAATGTGATTGCAGATACATCATATGAAGGCCATAGATTTGAAACCTGTTTTTTCACATGGTTTGTGACTAAAAGTATACTTTTAAATTATTCTACTAGCAAGATGCATTTGCCGATTCTCTTCTTTGATATCATGAATTTTATTTAGATCTTTTGAGTGAAGTTGGCCTTGAAATGTGTCTTTGGAGTTTGGTCAGATGTTTGAAGTCTATCATGTGCTCAGTTTTCCTGTATAGGCTACTTGCTGTGAGCACAGATTTACTTTGTGGTCTTGAATCTAAAGTCTCGTGTGTGCGCGCACGCATCGCGCGCACACACACATATTTAACTTAATTAAAAAATTGTGTATAGTATTTTGTCTGAATTCATGTCTGTGTAGCATTTGTGTGTCTTCTGAGACCAGAAGAGGGTGTCAGAACCTCTGAAACTGGAGGTCCAGATGGTTGTGAGCAACCATGTGGGTACTGGGACTAGAACTTGGGTCCCCCAGAAGAACAAGCCAGTGTTCTTAGCAGCTGGGCCCTATCTCCAGCCCCTGTATTTGAACTCTTACTTTGAAATGTTTGCACTTTAGTAGGTAGTGATAACAATTACATATAATATGGATTTTGTGGCTTTAAGACCCTTTGCCCTCTTATGAAGAAATTGCTAGTTTGTTGAGTTTAGTTTTTGAGACAAGGATCATATTGTAGTGTCAGTCCTCCTGTGTCAGCATCCTGAGTGCTGGAATTATAGATGAGCCACCACAGCTGGTGGTGTATCAGTTATTTTTTAAAATATATTTATGACTAGCATTTATGTGAATGTTGAGATTTACCTTTATACAGATATTTAATGTTTTGATTTTCTAAAGAAGAGCTTATAATTTACAGCATGCTTTTGGGGGGGCAAATTGTTCTTATCATTCTAACTCTGGTTACTGGAGAAATGGCTCAGCAGTTAAGATCATTTAGTGTTCTTTCAGAGGACTCTCCATTTGTTTGCCAGCATCTATATCAGCACCTGCAGTCACCTGTAATTCCAGTTTTCGGGGATCCTGTGCTCTCTCCTGGCCTGTGGGCACCAGGCATACATGCAGTACATGTGCATGCAGGCAATCACACATACCAAAGATAAATGTAAATCAGTCTTAAAAACAATTCTGTGTTCTTTCTGAGTACAGAGTTTTCTTGTTTTCTGTTAGCAGTTCTACCAGAATCTATCTGTTTCATTTTATAAAAGTAGATGAAAATGTAGATGTTTAGTTTTAGCTTTGGATGTTTGTCAGCCAGACCATCTGGCTGACTTCATTTTTTGGTTAGATAACAGAGGTGACGAGTGGAGATGCTGTCTGCATTGTGGGTCAGTGGCCCTAAGCTACTTGGAGTCTAGTGCAGTTACAGATTGTTAGAGTGTACTCACCCAGTGGGATATTTTGTTACCAGTGATTAAGTACTCACTTAGGTAATGATGCAGCTTTGAGCCTCCTCTCAGTGTATCTTTCATTATGTTTTGTCATCTAGTTCTCAGGGTGTCACCATCAGTCTGAATACCACCTCTGGCATAGTTACATCATTTGAGCTGTCTGACACCAATGACCAATCTGGAGAACAGGAATCTGAGTATGAACAAGGAGACGATGAGCTAGCCTACCACAAACCTGAGGAACAAGAACTGTATACTCAAGAGTACCCAGAGGAAGGGCAGTATGAAGGCCATGACACAGAGTTGACAGAAGACCAAATAGAATATGGGGATGAGCCAGAGGAGGAACAGCTGTACAGTGATGAAGTGCTGGACATCGAAATCAATGAACCTTTAGATGAATTTACAGTGAGTATTTCTCTTTTGAATGGCCAAAGATAACATGGCTTCCTGCACATAGGTTTCTAGACTGATTTGAAATCTATTTACCTCCCATGGGAAGGAGAGAAATTAGACCTTATTATCACTGTCTGCCAGTTTCTTTATCAGAGCTATGACAAAGTTTGTGTTGACAGCTTGTTTGGCCACTGGTAATGCTCCTTTGTCATTCGGGAAAGCTGCAAAGAATTGTGACCTTGAGGATTGCACCCTAAGGAAGAAAACAGCTTTGTGTGGTGGAGGCACACTGTCAATGTTAGAAGTACTTAATGCAAAGCCTTTATCCAGGCTTTAGACAAGATCTGATAAAGTCCTTCTAAGGTGAAAAGATTATTGACCTGCTAAAGACATCTTTAAGGTGCTAATATTCCACAGTGATTGATGTCCTGTCTTCATTCATCCCTTTCTTACTGAGAACTGTCTACACATGAATAAAGAGGTTGAGGTTAGTTTAGAAAATGTCACATATAATTTGTTATCTATCTGTAATCAGCAAACTAAGATGGTGCTGGTCTTCATTTCAGAAAGATTTCTTTAGTAGGTAGTATTTATTTTTATTAAACATCAGGAAAGAATCGGTTACTGGTGACAGATTAGTCTTCTGTCACAATGGTATATATATTATCAGAGGAGGTTTGTGTTTTTAAAAAGCACCTGATGACATTCATGCTGGACAGATGTCATTGCTGCATTGTGCGTTGCCTAAGGGTTTCATTTCATTGGGGTTCCATGTAGAAAGAAGCCTTGGTGATGGAGTAGTGCCCTTGTTTGTGGTGCCATCATTTAGTGTGTGCTTGCATTTGAGGACATTGTTCAACAGCTAATGAGTGTTGGTCTTTCATGTGATGAAGCAGCCTGCTTTATTAGGGGTTGATGATACAGAGCCTGAAAATACTTAGTTCAGTCATGACTGTGCTTTGGTGTCTCAGGAAGTTGAGGCTTGTTCTTCTGAAAGTGTGTGTAGTTTGTGATCAGTAGAGTTATGAAACAGCATCATGGAGCCTGCTGTCTGTGGTCCTGTAATGGTGTGTTTAGTAATCAGCCCTTCAGTAGTTCTGGTACTGCTTGCCTATGTGAGACACTGTAATGTAAACTGCTTGTTTAGCCCAAGGTCTTTTGAAAATGTGCTGTTTTCTTCTAGTGTTTGACTATTATTACTATTTATTTGTAACATTAGCTGTTCATTTCTTTTGTCCTCTACTCTTTAAATAGACAGCACATCTTTACTAATTGTAATTCATATAAATATTGTTGAACCATAAAAAGCATGGAATAGAGGAAGTACTCACACAGAATGGAAAGTGTGGATAGGGTGAGTTTGCTCAGCCACTTACTCAGTTCTTGGGAACTTGTAAAGAGAGAACGGGTAGTCAGTGAGAAGATTTCCTCTTATGTATATCTTTATCTTACTCAGGACCACATAAAGTCCCAGGAATAATACAAAATCTATTTAAATAATTTAGCATCCTGTGGTCCAAGATTCAGGTACTGAAAAGAATAAAATATTTAAATTGAAATGCTTATAGAATCCTTACATGAAAATAAATTACTTTTTTTCAGAATTAAAAAAATCCCTCAGAAACTTTAAATTTTCATTTAGAAATTCTGAGTATGCTAGTATTTTATACCTGAATGTTCTGTGAGCATTGGCAACCTACCTTACTATTTCTGGTGTTGGAGCCAAAACTATCATCTTCTCTCTTCATGGTTACCACAGTGATAGTGTCTGAAGTGACTGACTGCTCTGGGTGGGAAGAAATCAGAATTAAGCTGTGGAGTACTTTGCTCTTGTCCAGCAGCTGTGATCTTGTCTCAGACTATCCCTGATGTGCATATTGCCATTAGACCAGTAAACACATGAATAGATGTGTCCACATGTACCCTACGGGTATGTAGATTGAGTGGTTTAAACTGGTTCCTTGCCCTAGTCAGGATTTGTTGACCTGCTCTTCAAAGCCAGAATTAACTCTGAAATGTGACCCCCACAAGCATTGGCTTTCTGTGAGAGCCTACCCCCAAAACCATGCATTTGGTGCAGAACTGGCTATAGAATCCATAAGACCACACTTTGTAACTGGAAGGGATACTGCCACAGGTGAAGAGTGGGAGATCGCAGGGATGTAGAGAGTGCTTAGCACTGTTAAGTGAATTTTGCAAGCACCGTTGTCGATGAGTGTGATTGCATTTTACCATCTGTACTCTGGTAGCACTATTACTCAGTAGACAACAGAATAGTATTTGTTGGTGACATTAAAGTATATTCACTGTGAAGTTAGTATTGAATGAGATTTCATAAAGCATTGTTTCAAAATCATGTTCAAATTTACAATTTGTATAAAGAGTAGCAGACTGTTCCATTGTGGATTTGGCTGAAGTGTTGCTTTGATGGGATGCTAACAGTTTTTGTGCAAAGTGGAATGCACTCTCAGGATTATCTTGAGAAGCAGGAGCGTCCGTTCTCCCCACCTCACTACTTGTAGGCAATGTCGGTATCAGTCTGCTTTCTTTGGCAGTGTGGTATTCTCTGGTCACCTTGTCTTCTACCTTGCCTGAACTCAGAAGGGACAAGCTTGCCTACTGATAAGCCCTTTCCATTTCATCCAGAACCTCACCTAAGAGAAAGAAAGGCTTGATGTGATATGTGAAAACCACTTTGTCAGACTGCCCCACTCCTGCTTTTGCTGTTGGCCTCAGGTTGGCGAGGGTCATAGAGACCGGCTCCTGCTGTGCCAACTCCTCAGTGAGCACACAAGCCTGGGTCTCGTAAGGCTCTTTTTCCTTTGGGGCTTGACTCTGAGTCTGAGCCATTGTTGCTCTCATCGCTGGAGCAGCCTGTATGCTTGGTTTGCATGACTGCAGAGGAAGCTCCTTTGCTATGTGCTCCATCAGGGCATCCCCACCGTAGAATGTGTTAAGATAACCCTGCATGAATCGTACATGAAAAGTGGTTGAAAACAACCAAAAGCTTTGTGAGAAAAATGTTTCTTCTCTTTAATGGCTGTTAGGATGAAGAATACTTGCAGGCTTATGGTGGGCAACAAGGGCTGCAAGTACGGGAAGACTGTGAGGCTGAAGATGACTTAGATGAGATTACTGATTCCCAGGTTGCTTCTGAGACCCATGAGGTACTTGTTCAACTTCTACAGTTTCCTGAGTTTCTTTCCTTCTAGATTTAAAATGAGTACCTATTTAAAAAAAAAAAAAAGTATTAGTGAAAAGTCAATGCATTGTAGTAGAAGCCCAAGCCTGGGCCTAGAGAAGTGAGTTCTAGTGCCTGTGAAAAGTGTGTGTTCTGGAATAGCATTGCCTGTTTATTTATTTATTTGTTTCTTTTTATTATTGCACGTGTATGGTGTGTGTGTGTGTGTGTGTGTGTGTGTGTGTGTGTGTGTGTGTGCGTGTGCGTGTGCTTGTGTGTGCTTGCTTGCTTGCTTTCGAGTGATCTATGCATGGCACACATATGAGGCAGCTTGTTTGAGGGGTCGATCTCAGTTCATCAGGCTGGCACGGGGCTGGTTTTTAAAAGTGTTAATGTCACTGCTTTGAAATCAGTGCTATAATTACTTTAATTAGTTAATATTAGCTAATTTGCACCATTATTCAAGAAACAATGCAAAGTTACCTGTTTTAGGTTCTATCTTAAGTGTTGGAACAATGATAATGTGGGTTTCTGCCTCCAAGGGACTTTAGCAGTTTAATGTAGGAAGGAAGGTACTGGAGATTACTGTTGTGCACAGCAGAAAGTGATAGCTCCCAGGAGAGAGGCTCAGACAGGAGTACTGAAGGGTCCTGAGTACTGAAAGGTCCTGTAGGGGAGGGCTTATGTCTTAGGCTGTGTAGAAGAATGACCTTTGAAGTACTCTTGAAAGAAGAGTGGCATCTGGTAATTCTGAGTTTCTGTCTAGCTGAGAACTGGTAGCGACTGTGGCTAGGTCTGTAACAGGCCATAAAATCTTCTTATCCCTGGGATAAAATGTTAAAAGTTAACATTTTTTCCTCTGCTAATACTTTCCTTAATGTTCTTTCCTGCTTGCCTGGTGGAATATGTCCACCAAAGCCACCTAGCACTCTGAAAGGATAGGTGTAAAAACAGAAGCCTTTCCCCAACCTGAATTTGACTTTTCTTTTTGTACTTCTGTGTCTCTCTCTTTGAAATAAATTAAAAACATAGAGAAAAATAAGACTAGTGTAAGAGACTCTTCACCCCAATTGTACAGTTGTAGAAGAAGGTATCTAATCCAGGGACCCATGGCGAAGTTGAAGAAAACCCAGAACAGGCAGTCTGGTTGCTTAAAATATTCAGTATCACTCTACCTAGCACATTGATGACCCAGCTTAGTCGGGCCTGCAAGGATACTTGAGAAAGAAATCAAGAAGACCTGAAAGCAGGGAGCAGAGCAGTTGTAAGGCTGCCAAGGGGGTGGTCAAAGGTTGGCACAGAAACAGTTCTGTGCATATATCATCATATGTCCTCACGGGATAAGCAAATGAGCTATAAGCTCATGAAAATATATTCAATAAGGTAAGAATTAAAACCTATTTTAATACTGGCAAAACCAAGACTACTGGAAGATACAGTCTTACTTTGTTGGGGGAACTGTAGTAGAAATGTCACAACACCATATTTGCATATTTGTGGGCACGTCACTGCTCAGCTGTGCTTACTTACCTGATGACTCTGAAAGAATGGGTCTTCCAGGACAGGTCTGTGTTAGTCTGAATAGAGGTCCCACATGCAAGGATCCATCCTTAAGTACTGTTCCCTCTGGATGTGATCACAGAGCTCTGGGCAAGCAGGGCCTCAGGGAAGTGCCACTGCTGGGGAGGTAACTCATGACTCAGCCCAGTTCTACCAAGTCTTTGTCTTTTCACATCTTCCATGAGTATATGGCAGGCTACTTTGCCAGCTTTCAGGATATAATCAACACATTCACTGTCCTTGACAGGCTCAACAGCCCTGAAGCATGTTGTCCTTTGACTCAACACTTCTACTTTAATGCGTTTATTTAAAGGGATAATATAATCTAAGATGGATTCAAAGCCCTAGAACATAAACCACCATAGTGGCCCCATAGGAGTGGAACTCAAGCCTTTCTTTTGATGTACAGCATGGGAAGAAATGCCTGATAATTGAGAAGAGCTAGGTGATATACTCTCTCCTCAGCTCCTCCATTGCTTGTTTGTAAATCTAAAAACAACCAAAGTTTGGATGAAGATAAAGTATCCTTAGTGATTGTTTTTAGACTGTGGGGTTAGTTAGTCCTGACCAGAGTTTTCTGTTAGCCCCAGCATTGGAGTGTTGTAGACAAGTGGATCCTGATGTTCACTGGCCAGATAGCCTAGCAGAAATAGTAATTTTTGGGCTACTCTAAGGGAGAAAAGAAGAGGCTGATAGAGGATACCCAGTGGCCTCGATGCATCCCCCCGTACTACTCCCCCCCAACTATAATAGTTTACATTCAGTGAATTAGTCATTTACATCGTAAGTGACTAAGTTTTCATGCATGCATATGTCCAGCTTACCATTTTGCACGCAGCTGTGGGGTACAAGCCCACAGCTCTACACAGCTACCTATAGCAACTTTTCAGAGCCTCCAGTTAGGTGAAACTGGCATTCTTGGCTTTACCATAAGAAATAATTTCAGGATGAGTCAGTATGGAGCATATTTGGAGTTCATGAAGAAAGAGGACAAAGAGAGACATTGCACAGGGTTAAAAGAAAGGCTCCTAGAAAAGATACAAATCCCTTCCAGCATGAGTCACACTGTATGATAAGTCTTTAAAGAAGCTGTATACACTTAAAATATTGGTAGATTCTTCAGGGTGCTGAGGAATTTAAATGAGATCATAGGGTGCGTCCTGAAGTGCTTCGATAGAATTTCAACTGATGAAGTCATAGGAGTTGCTGATGGGGTTAGAATGTTTTCATGTAATCTAAAGTTAATAAAATAAAATATTCTCATAAAATATCTGGGAAAGGAGTGGAGTACAGCCAAACTCAGGGCCTTAAAAGTGATTCATTGTTATTTTAACAATAGTTTTTGAAAATATATCTGCATAAGAAGAATATTTTGTTCTTTCTATTGGCAGCCCTCACAATGAATCTTGGTGATTGTGTTAGGATCCTTGGTTTTCCACTGGCACTCAAACACCAGAGAGGGTTCCTTTTCTGTTTCATAATTTTCTGTCCCATAATTTCTCCTGTCTTTCTATCTTACCTTATTTTCATTGATGAGGGACAATCCCATCACCCTTCAGGAAAGCTCAACTTTTTAAAAAATTTTATTTATTTTATGAATATGAATATTCTATCTGCATGCACACCTGCATGCCAGAAGAGGACATCAGATCCTATTAGAGATGGTTGTGAGCCACCGTGAGGTTGCTCGGAGTTGAACTCAGGACCTTGGGAAGAGCAGCCGTCTCTCCAGCCCCCCTTAACTGCTGAGCCATCTCTCCAGTCTCCCCACCCCCAATCAAATTTAGCTTAAGAGAAAGGCTCCTGTTTATACCTAGCACACACAGAGAAAAGATCGGAGTAATCATTTAAAGTTCTGACATTAACCTCTAATTGAGTGTTAATGGACACCTTCTATACTGTACAACCGAGTAAAGAGTCTCTTATACTAGTCTTATTTTTTCTTCTTTAATTTATTTCAAGGAGTGAGAGTAAGTTGCAAAAAGAAAAGTAAAATTCAGCCTAAGGGAAAGGCTTCTGTTTTATACCCAGCAGTCAGAGAAAAGATTGTGGAGTCGTCTCTTTTTTTTTTAATTTAATTTTTTTGATACTTTATTTACATTTCAAATGTTTTCCTCTTTCCAGGTCACCCCTTTGGAAACCCCCTATCCCATCCCCCCTCCCCCTGCCTCTATGAGGGTATTCCCTCACCTACCCACCCACTCCCATCTTCCCTCCCTGGCATTCCCCTATACTGGGGCATCTAACACTCTCAGACCCAAGGACCTCTCTTCCCACTGATGGCCAACAAGGCCCTACTCTGCCACATATGCGGCCAGCCCCATAGGTCCCTCCATATGTATTCTTTGGTTGGTGGTCCAGTCTCCGGCAGCACCGGGGGGTCAGGCCAGTTGACACTGTTGCTCCCTCCATAGGGCTGTAAACTCCCTCATCTCCTTCAGTCCCTTCTCCAACTTCTTCATCTGGGACCCCCATGCTCAGTCCAACGGTTGCTGTGAATGGAGTAGTCTCTTAAAACCCTGATATTAACACCCAATGCAAATAAACAGCTTCTCCCTCTCCCTCTGCTTTCCCCTCCCCCTTAAGCCCTGGCTTTTCAGAGGCTAGTGCTACTATTTCTCCTACCTTACTCAATCTAACTAAACCAGAAGTTCATCTTGTTTTTTTTTTTTTTTTTTTTTTTTTGGTTTTTCGAGACAAGGTTTCTCTGTGTAGCCCTGGCTGTCCTGGAACTCACTCTGTAGACCAGGCTGGCCTCGAACTCAGAAATCCACCTGCTTCTGCCTCCCACGTGCTGGGATTAAAGGCGTGCGCCACCACTGCCCTAGAAGTTCATCTTAATGTCTACATGCTCCCTAATTTGTTTGCTGTGGTGTAAACCTAGAATCTCAGGCATGTTGAACAAGGGCTGTACCACTGAGCTACACCCATGTAACCATATAAGTATTGGTAGAATAATTGAGGTAGATTAGCATGTGTTGGTTTTTTGTTTAGGTAATTAGTAAATGGTTTTTTAAAGTGATTATGCTATTTTATACCCTTTCTCTGGTTAAGGATCACTGTTCATCCTCATTTGGTATCAGTTTCTTTCTTCAGCCTTTCAATGGCTGCATCATTGTGGGTTTTGTTTTCTTCTCTGATGGCTAATGATACTGAGCACTGTTCATATAATCTTTTGGACTTTATGTAGTTCATGGGTTTTAAAGTGGGTTGACTTATGCTTATATAAGCTACAGAATTTATGAGGTCTCATTGAGATTATTGTTTATATTTTTATAGTCCACATAGACAGTATATTTTGTTTGTATATAGCTTATATTGCATGTTCTTAGTGTCTGTAATCTAGAGAGAGGTTGCTAGGTAATTGTCTGTGTATTCTAGATATCAAATCCATTGGCAGATACATGGTTTGTAAATTTTTTTCTGAACCTTTGATTACATCGTTATTTTCTAAAATTTGTTTGTTTTGTTTTACATGAGATAGCCATGTTCAGGGTGGTATGGGTATAAACAAATATATGTTTAAAATTCGTTTTTCTTTAATGTATATGGGAGTTTGGCTTGCGTACGTACTGCTGTGCCATGTGTGTGCAGTGCCTTTGAGGGCCAGAAGAGGCTCATCAGATTCCCTGGGTCCTCTGGTGAGCTATCAAACCCTCACATCTAATTTTTCTAAGTAGAAAATAATTTGGTTGATGTCCAAGTAATTTTGTAACCTAAGAAAATTTTAACTATCCCATGATTGTAAAATTAACTCCCGCTTTTCTTCTGGAAGCTTTGTATTAGCTAGTGTTAGTTTAGAGTTAGAGACTCCCTTATCTAATAGCATTTGAGGTATAGAGCTATCATTGTTTTGTTTTGTTTTTTATGGTTTTTCTGAGACAGGGTTTCTCTGTGTAGCCCTGGCTGTCCTGGAACTCACTCTGTAGACCAGGCTGGCCTCGAACTCAGAAATCCACCTGCCTCTACCTCCCAAGTGCTGGGATTAAAGGTGTGCAACACCACTGCCCAGCGCTATCATTGTTTTTAAGAAAACAATTTTCAACTATTTTACTTTTCCAACTATTTCACTGGTTTGCTGTGTAAGTTTTCCCATCAAATCACTGTAGTTTTTGTGTTGTTGGCTGATTTTATTACTGTCGGGCTCTTCTGCACCAATTTGTTTTTATAAAGTCTGTATGCCAGCACCATAGCAGTTGCAATAATGGAACATGAAACCAGGTAGTGTAAATCCACCAACTTAATTCTTTTTAAGGTTCTTTCCTGTCATGGATTTGTTTGTATCTACTGGAAGTCTGGCTAGGGGTTTGATGGAGATGGTCATGTATGTCTAGATTAAAAGTGGATAAATTTATTATTTTAAGATTTAATTTTTTTTCAAGATTTTATTTTATGTATATGAGTACACTGTAACTGTCTTCAGACACACCAGAAGAGGGCATCGGATCCCATTACAGATGGTTGTGAGCCACCATGTGGTTGCTGGGAATTGAACTCAGGACCTCAGGAAGAAGAGTCAGTGCTCTTAACCACTGAGCCATCTCTCCAGCCCCCTTAAGATTTAATTTTTAAAGGTTTTATTTTTATACTTTTTGTGGTGTGTGTGTGTGTGTGTGTGTGTGAGAGAGAGAGAGAGAGAGAGAGAGAGAGAGAGAGAGAGAGAGAGAAAATGTTTGTGTGTGTATTTGGTTATGTACACGAGTGCAGGTGCCTGTGCATATCAGTGGAGTGTATTGGACCTACTAGTGCTGGAGTTACTGGTGGCTGTAAATTACCTTATGCAGGTGCTGAAAATTCAGTTTGGATCCTTTGTGTGAATAGTATGTAGTCTTAACCACTTAGCCATCTCTCCAGCCTTCCCTTCCCTCAGTTAACATGTTAATAAATTATCTGTTAATGAAAAACATCTAATTTTTTCTCCGTAATCAGAATGTTTTTTATTTATTTTGCCTTACTGACTTCCAATGCAGGTGCCTATGTACAGCAGAAAACTTGCTTTAAAGCTGATTCTCTTGCCATATTTTTACTGCTAGGAAGAAGGCACCTTTGCTTGAAGATGTTCTTTTTGGTTCTAGTTTGCTGCTTGTGATTTTCTGATGGACACCAAACTTTAGTAATCTTTTTGCATCTGTTGAAGTAATAATATAGTTTTTATAGCTGCTGCAATAAGGTTTTTGCTTTGGTAGATAAGATTCCTTTTCTATGGCCGTATTACTAACATGGTCTGTGGACCCAAGAATTGGCTTCCCTGGGAGCTTGCTAGGAATGTGGACTCTCAGGCCCCACCCTGGACCTCCCATGTCAGAATATGCTTCTGAAAAGGGTTTCTGTCATTGGTGCATATGTAGTGATATACTCATTAACACAGAGTAGTCCTGCCAGAGCACAGCAGGGACTTTTTGGCAGTGGTGTGTTGAGACCTCATCATAGCTGCTACTCATTCTGATTGCCTGTAGGTACACAATGATTCAGAAATGGTAGTATTACACTAGCAAGAATCTGAAATTCTGGTGCTGCAGAGTTCTCCAGCATCCCGAACCTCAGAGCACTGAAAAGCCATAGGCATTAGATCGAAAGTAAAGTGTTGGTCTCCATGTTCAGCATTTGGATTCCTAGATCTGTATTCCCATTTGTACTACTTGTTATAGAGTCTGACTTACAGTTAGCTTTTTGCATTGAGAATACTTAGGAAAGGAAATTTACAGCAATTTTCCATGGGTTTAGCTTTTTACATATTTTCTAACAATATGTCTTTTTTTCTTTTAAGAGTAAAGATAACGTTCATGATAATGAAGAGACAAGCTGCATTTTTTATTACAGTGGTAGAAAATGTTTAAATGAACTTATGTTTAGTATGTGTCTGTCTTCATCTGCCAGTGGGCTACTGAGACTGACCTAAGAGGGAGATGATAGGGCCATAGGAGCTCAGAAAGAAGAATTGTATGAAAAAACTGCTTTAGTTTGGGTTAGCACTAGAGGGAATTTTTGTAAGAGACTCTGCTAAAATAAAACCTGGCTTTAGTATGAAGAAGTGGTAGAAGAAATGTTTTTTTGTTTTGTACTGGTCTCAGCACTAAGTCTGTGGTGAATTAACACTAGACAGGAAGAGTGAAGTAAGTAGGGGAGTGGCAGGGGTAGTGACCACAAAACCCCAACTAGGGACTGCTCTCCTGACAGAAGATCAAAATGTGTGGTTAGGCACTGGGAACTGTTCGGCTTACATGGCTGAGGTAGCCATTACAGCTACCAGATGAGGTCTGCGCTGTTAACTCTAGTGTCATCTCAGTGGTGGATTCACAGAGGTTAGCTTACATCGTAGTTATACACAGTTTAAGTTGTGGGGAACTTTGCTGTGGTCTGGATTAGATGTAAGGCAGCAGGAATGTTTAACAGATGTCTGTGCTCACTTGTGAGTAGCCGTAGTGGGGAGGTCCTCATGTATTAACTACAGGCAGGAGTTTGAAGTTTTTCCCCTACTGGAGTTGGCTTTTACCAAGAACTTTGAAATGTACTCGCATTTTAAGTGACTATGGACTCACTCTCCGTCTTTGCTTCTGTCTGCCTGTAGGGAGGAATGGAAACCCTGGAACTCCAGAAAGACATAAAAGAAGAATCAGATGAAGAAGATGATGATGATGAAGAATCTGGACGATTACGTTTTAAAACTGAAAGGAAAGAAGGAACAATTATTAGGCTTTCAGATGTAACTAGAGAGAGAAGGAACATTCCAGAAACTTTGGGTAATTTTTGTTTTTGGCCTGTGGGTAAATTTATTATTATTATTATTATTATTATTAGCCTGTTTTCTCGATCTTCATTTCCACTTCAGATCTCTCCATATCTTATTATCACCAATTGTTGGTAAGGGTGTATGGGAAACTGATGCCCAGCTGTGCCATGCTCAACATTTTGCCAAACAACCACTTCTGGGTTATAAGTGTTTGAGTGAAATATTTAAAAGTGTTTATTTTTTAGTTGTTTTCTTTGGGAGTGTATAACCTAAAGCTACTCTCCTTTGTGTCCTGTGTTCTTGACTGTACTGAGGTGGAGGCAGGGGAATGCTTGGCAGAGATACTGGCTCTTCTCTGCTAGACTGTGCCCCTCAGGTAGCCAGTGCTAAATCTTGGCCATATTGATTTTATTTGCACTTGTAATGTCCTTATAACCATCCTTTTGGGTTTTCTCTGCCTGTTGCTCCTGGGTGTTCAGTGACTCGTTAATAGAGGTCATTAACTGAATATCAAGCACCTACCACTGAAGACCTTTCTCAGACTGTTGCTGCCTGAGAACATTAGCCCCCACCCCTCTGTATAGTTTGTATCCTTTCCCACTGATCATTGGGTTCATATTGGAGTGTCACAGTCAAGTCACCCCAAGGACTGGGAGTGTTGCTTAGTGGTAGAAGAAGAGTGACCTGGGGCTTTTGAGGTGTTGGGGCCACTACCAGCCATTTTGAGTCTTTAGTCCCATGCATTGCCCAGGTAGATTGTATTTTCAGTGTGTTCCCAGGTTCTGCTTGGACTTTTAAAAAGCAGGGACTACCAGCAGAGTGTGGCTTTCTAAGGAGGAAGGCAAAGCTCACAGGGCATCAGGGTCTACCTGCCTTTCTATTTTGGTCTAGATAAAAAGAACGGTCAAGGCCTTATTGCCTTAATGGTCTGTCGGTCTCCTCCCCCGTTCTGTCTCCCCCCCCCCGAATGTGTTTTTTTTTTTTTTTTAAATAATTTAAAAAAATTTATATACATTGGTATTATGCCTGCTTGTATGTCTGTGAGGGTGTCAGATCTCTTGGAACAGGAATTACATTTATGAACTGCCATGTAGGTGCTGGGAATTGAACCCAGGTCCTCTGGAAGAACAGCCATCTCTCCAGCTACAGAGCCATCTCTCCAGCCACCCTTTATTGTTTTAAAACACCATTGTTTGTGATTTGTATTAGTTATTGTTCTCTTGCTATGACTAAAATGAACTTATAAAAAAAGTATTATTGGGCTTATAGTTTCAGAGACTTTAGTTTATTGTGGCAAAGCAAAGACATGGTAGCAGGAATCATTACTTGATCCACAAGTAGGCGCAAAGAGAGCAACATAGACACTGGGAATGGCAAGTGGTCAGAAAACTCAGATCCTGCCCCTAAGGCTATACGTACTAATCCTTCCCAAATAGTTCCACCAACTGGGACAAACATTCAAATATATGAGCCTATGTACCTTGGCATTCAAGGCTTGGGGCTTGGCACCCTGGCTAGGAACAGTGAGGGAATGAAAAGACAGACAAACATAGTGAAACTGGGAGCCTAGTCTTGGTAGGAAGTCTGTAAGAGAGAAGTCTCGGGTTACAAACATCTGGGAGGAGGAAGAAGCTGCTAGTCTTTGCCCACACTGACCAGTTGTTTATAATTGGACTCCCAACTCCATGGAAAGCTTTGCCATTCCTCTTGAGCCTGATCCATATGGGTGTAATGATTTGTGCCAATTTCCCATGGGTCAGTTGGCCTTGGAATCCTCAAATGGTGGTGTACATTTCAAAATACACATTCCCTCTGGTCTTCACTCACTTGGGATTCCCCCACTCCCTAAGCTGTAAGGGCCGTTCTCATTCAAACCACAACATGCTTGTTTTTACTACTAAAGAGGAGCAAGCAGCATGCATCTTTTAGGTGCACATACAAATTCTCCAGGTGAACGCTAAACTGCCCTCATCCACTAACACAGATTCACCTCATCACAGTTACTAAATTTTCATTGTATCTCTCTCTGAGGATGTGAGCATGGTTGTTCTGGAATGTTCTGCTTGCCTATATTCATATTTTAGTTTGGTCCATCCTTTTTTTTTTTTTTTTTTTTTTTTAGGACTTTTGCTTCCCTCCCTTCTTTTCAGAGTCATTTATACTTTCATTTTTTTTAGAAAGTTGTCAAATCTGCTTTCTTTTCAAGGTACCTGATAGCTATAACCAGTCTTCTCCAGAGACAAAAGGCTAGGAGGGTTGTTTTGTTATAGACAAGTAACTTTCCTGGAACTGGTGAAGAAAGGGCTTAGAATCCTTAGGAGCAGTCCTATAAGGGAAAACAATTTGATAATGTATTTTTCCTCTAAAAAGGACTAAGTACATTTTTGTAGAATGTGGTAATTTGGCTAAGTGATTGAACAAAAGAAAAATGTTAAAAGTTCTTTTTTCTTTATTTAAAGTTCTAATTTAAGGAAGCATAATGCTTTGAAAGTTTACTAGTAACTTCATTCAAAGTTTGGTCCTTCTCAATATAAAAGGATGAGAAGACAGGTTTGCTGAGAGAAGGAGCTTCCTAATAGGGCTCGCACCTTCCGAGACTATGGACAGATAGAAGGCTTGGGGAGGAAGACAGGGCCACACAGCCTTTGAGAGCTGAAGTTTACATGAGTGTTACCTATAGGCTTGTTTTTGAGTCTTCAGTCCCAAGGTGAAGTTTATTGGATTGTAAAGCAGTTTGCCTGCTTTTATACTGAAATGAAAGTGTGTTTCTTGTAGAGTCCCTGTGGTCTTTAGTGATGCATAGTTTTTGAACATTTGATTTTTTTTCTTTTTGTCATTTTGTTTGCAAATAAAAACTTATAAAAAATTAGATTTATTTTATTTTGTGTGTTTTGAGTGTTTGCCTGAAATAAATGTGTGTTTGTCATGTGTGTGGAGCTCAGAAAGGGGGCCTGGATCCTCTGAAACTGGAATTAAGGGTGCTTATGAATGTAGATGCTGGGCATTGAACTTGGGTCCCCTGGAAGAGCAACCAGTGCTCTTAACTCCTGAGCCAACTCTACAGCCCCCAAATAACAACTTACTCCTTTAGTGATAGATAGCTTGAGAATCCTTTGCTGCTTGAGAATCAGCTGCTGCTGTGGTACTTCTTTCTCATTTCTGACTCTGAAAGCTTGTGTGTGGAGTGATCTTTTTGAGATCTAGAATGGAGTTTGATCACTTTGAGACACATGTTGTCTCAAGTGTGAAGAGTGCTATACCACACACATGACCCTCTCCACTGTTAAAGAACAAAGTCTTAACTTGTTGACTGGGATATTTACTTCAGGTGGGTTAAAAGTAGAATTTGGGGCTAAGGTATTATGGTTAGCCCTTTTCACAGTCAGGATTTTTTCTGCACTTTAAACCTTACAGAAATATATTTAAGTGATGCTTTTCTCCATTTTCTCAAGGATGACATCTAACTGTGAATTCAGAATGTAAAGCATTTTGTGCAGAGAAGACACAGGCATAGGTGGTAATTCTCTGGTAGAGCCCAGTTGAGCTAGACCGTGTGTAAAGGATTGGTTTATTTTATATGAAAATGCCAGGGCATGCTCTACACAAGGATACTTTGACTGGTTTTTCTCTAGACTCAGCCTAGAAGTGAAGAGCAGTGGCTGCGCTTACTCTAGGAAGAAGACTTAGACTTGGGGTGGTTTTAAAGCAGGCTGTGAGAGAAAGTGTTTTTTAAAGCTAAGCTTCCTAGTCACTCTGAATTTTGTGTTCAGTCTCACTGGCACATGTATCATATTAAATTACTTTTTATTACTTTGTCTTAACCGCGTGGCAATTCTCATATCTTGTCTATTGAACTAATATCCTGGCTACTTTCATTGGAGACCTGTGGGAAGAACCCTTTCATCCAGTGACAGTGGGTGGTAGTTAATGCTAGTAGCCACAAACTGCCTTTTTATACCATGGTTCTTGTTTTAAAATTCTGGGGGTTCAGTTATTTTTTGATTGCCATTTTTATTTTGCCAAACTGAATGCCATAAGTATTCATTTCTAAGTGCTTTATAATTATTTGGATGCTAGAAATAGTATGGTATAATTGTAGTTGCTTTATGATAAATCCCTTTAGGATTTGAACATAGTTCAGGAAACACTTATGGGGAAGTTAACATTTCAGTTGAAGGTACAAATGTAATTTCTATCCTGTCATATTTTGGTGACCTTTTGTGACAGCTTGTCTCAATTGGAGGAGAGCATTTTTTCTTGCTGATTAAAGATGTCATTTGAAACCATTTTATTACTGAGGATACTAAAATTAATCTTGACACTCAGAACCACTAGAAAAATAATTGCTGATTCACTGCATAAAATGTGTGTGTGAAGCAATAATGTAGTCAAGATTAAAATAAAAATCTATGCTGGTTAAAAGATTATTATGTTTTCTTTCCAAGGGTTTATATTATTTGAATGAGAGGGGATTCCATATCAATATTTCCAAGAAGATGAATTATAACTTAGAGATTTTTAGTCTGATGTATCAAAGTAGACTCCAGTGATACTTAACTGCCCTCAGTGGAGAAGTGATATTTTGAGAAAATACACATTTACTAATATAAGATCTACTATGTAGTAATATTACTAAATAGTACATTTTAGATGCTACTGTAAAATAAAGAGACCCTGTATGGATGAGAAGGCTCCCTTAGACGCTTAGAATAATGTACTGTTGGAAGATTTTCAGGGTTGTGCTATGTTCATTTCACTGTGAAACATAGGAATACAAGTAGATGCATGAAGCTCCTGCAGTGCTTTTAAGTAGCCAGCTTTTTTTTGCATGGCTTTCCTCTTATTTGACAAGGTGCCTGTAGCTGGATGCATGGACATACAATATCTTTTTACAGCATGACACATATGCTAATGAATGTAAAAGTTTAAAGCAAAATACAGTTAATGACTGTTCCATTCAGGAGTTAGCCTTAATAATTTGACTTTAGAAGGAAGTCAGTACTGGCTTTGATTTATGTCAGAAAACTCGGGGTTTTTGGTTTTATTCATTGGTTTTTTTTCGTCCTGATTCTGTGCCATTGCACATTAGTGGCATTTTCTTGTTTGTTTTTTTGTTTGTTTGTTTGTTTGTTTGCTTTTGTTGTTGTTTGGTTTTGGTTTTTGAAACAGGATTTCTCTGTGTAGCCCTGGCTGTCCTGGAACTCACTTTGTAGATCAAACTGACCTCAGATTCATGTAGATACACCTGCCTCTGCCTCCTGAGTGCTGGGACTAAAGGCATGCACCACCATCTCTGGTAGTGGCATTCTCTTACCGGCCTTGTTGGAGCAGTTTCTTCCTCTAGTGTAATGGTCTGTGAATCGTGGCTACTTTTTAGATTTACTAAATCTACACTGTAAAATGAAAACATTTAAGATTGATAGATGATACTTGTATTAAGAGGTTGGTACTTGGTTCTTACTGTTCTCTCCACAGATGTTTGTAGTGTGGGCTGTACTTAACACCTGTACGTCTTTTTACATAGAGCTTTCGGCAGAAGCCAAAGCTGCATTGCTTGAATTTGAAGAAAGAGAGCGACAGCATAAGCAGGGGCGCTACGGTTCCAGGCGGGGAGGAAGGCGAGGAGGCTCTCTGATGTGCCGTGGAATGGGAGACCAGAGACGAGACAACAGTGAGAGGGGAAGGATGAAGGAGCACAGGCCTGCCCTGCTTCCTACACAGCCGCCTGTTGTGGTAATTATGGTGTTATAACGCAGTACCTGACAGTTTTAGAACAGCGAAAGTGTGCTCCTGTGGTTCACACTCACCTTTTTTGAAATGACACTGAAGCAGTAGAAGAAATAGCTAAAGCTTCTGAATTTTGGTTTGCGGTAAGATTTTGCTTGTAGCCTGAGGATTGGGTCCTTTCATTATTGGGTAGTTAAAAATCTCTCTCAACACTTGTGTTGAACAGCTGATGGCCTGTGTGGCTATAAGGGCTTTTCTCCCTTATATCCGTGAGGCCTCCTCAAGTATGATGCTGAGATATGCTGATGTTAACACAGGATTTAGGTCATAGTTGATTGTTTTTTAAGCTGTTTTCTATAGGTTTTCCCCTCAATAGCAGTTTTTCTTAATTATTATATCTTTTAAAAACATTCATAGCTTGAGACTGAACTATGCAGTTAAACTTGGATGGATTTCTTCTGGGAGGTCTCTGAAGCAAAAATAGGAGTCGTGTGTTGTCCTTTTCAAGCTAGAGGTAAACTTCATGGCTTTCTCCTTTGGAAGACAGTGTTAAGAAGAAACATAATGTAAGATATGCCTCTAGTGTGTACCACATACCCCTCTAAGGCCTGCAGCCTACACTTGGCTTCTGTTAACAGTGTTTAGATAGCATCCATTGGTGAAGTGATGAAGTAGAAAGAGTGGTTGTTAGCTTTGATGAGAATCCAGTTTTAATGTACCCCAAGGGAAGAGGGAAAGGTGGGTGATAGGTAGCACTTGAAAGTTTGGTGATATCAGTACATTGCAATTGGTTGGTTCTCCATCAAAGTTAACAAGTTATACCCCTGACTAGTTTTTCATCAACACAAGTGCCTATTTACCAGTGAGAAGGAAAATGGAGAGCAGGTGGGAGATAACCTTTAACAGCTAGTCAAAAAGCAGAGGTAACCTGCATCCTGACAGGTTGCTGTGTCTTTGGATGCTGCTGTGACTGACCACCTGGTGGGTTGCATAGCCACCAAACCCTCTGACCAGCCATGCACTTTGGCTGCAGCCTTGTCTTTCCTATTGGGGCTGTCGTGTCAGTGAGCTTGCCCATGATGTCCCTCCCCAAGCCACAGAGATGCCTGATCTGTTTACTTACTCCTCACATAGAATGGATCTGTCCCCTTGTCTGTTCACCTCCACATTCTCGGAGGAATGTTCTTGGGTCTTTTTTCTTGATCTGGGTTCTGATCCTCTTGAAGTCCTAGCCTGTACTCTTATCGGACACTCATTTTGGGTGCCTGTCTTATGGCTCATACCCCAGGATCTGAGGTGTCACATGACTTCCTTTTGGACTGCTTTGCTTTAGAGCTATCCCTCTTTCCCTCCTACTTCTCATACTTACATGCTGTGCGGAGATTGTACCATGTGGTTAATGTCTCCATCACAGTCATGTTACCATGACGTGTTGGTGGGAACGTTTGCAATAGTTGTGTTTCTCCTGGTCTCTCTTAGGGTTTGCGCTCTCCTTTCAGGAGAATTCAATTGTGGGGAAGCCCCTCTAAAGCACCCAGCTAGAGTTCCTGGTGGGGTCCAGGCCAGTGTAGAATTTTCTGCTCAGCTGATGCCCTCCAGGTTAATAAATATTGACAGTAGGAGGGTAACATTATTAAATCAGGGGCTCACAGCATCCAGCAGAAACCAGCCAGGGATGTTGAGGTGTTTCTAGTTTAGCTTTTTCTTCATTAATGAACTTCCCATGGCTGAGCTAACAGTTTCTCTTTCATACTGTAGGTATTTTAAGTATTTTATATCATGGGATAAACAATAGTAAGATCTACTATTAAACAGTTTGCTATTCTCAGTATCAGCCATTACTCAACAACATAACTTAGCTGTTCTCAATGACAATGATTTTTTTTTTTTTTTTTTTTAAATATTCTTGGGCAGTGTGTTCTCTTCCCTCCTCGTCAGAAAGTTAACGGGACATTCCATCCCCAGACAAACATGCTAGTGTCTGAAATGGGAGGCACCCCCCCCCCCCCCATTTCAGTGCCAGCCTCTCTCAGTAAGCTCAAACAACATGCAGCCTTTTCCAGTTCTGTGTATTACACACTTGCGTGCATAAAAGAAATGAGCAGTATGCCCTGGATTCTAGGAATAGGAGAGTTCGGGTTTATTGGTGGTTTCTGAATCTTTGGAGAAGTCCTTTCTTGGGAAAGTCAGCCAGCCAAGGCCATATACAATTTAAAACTTTAATCTTATTGTTCCTCTGAAGTCTTTCATCAGACTGTGGCTGTTCTTCTATTTGCCTTTTGCCATGGCCTGTCACAGGCCTGTGTTCATCTCATCCATCTCACACTGTGAGCAGTCAGTCACTTTCCTAGAAAGGGCATCATTGGGGTTTCCTCACCATGCATGTTGTATCTTTCACTTGGAATGCAGAGACCCTCTGTAATTGGGCATCATCCCAGGGACTAATTAGACAGCTGAATTACAAGTGTTTTGACTATTAATTGGCAGTAGAGTTTATTTGATTAGTGATTAAAAGCAAAACTCGTAGAATCAGATTGTCTGACTCCAACTCACTTTCTGGCCCTGTCAGGAATAGGCCTGATGCTTCCTATACAACCTTTTAATGGGGACTTGAGACATTGGGTTGTAGGGGATGATGGCAGGGCCACTTTAGGTATCTTGGCTACTTTAAGTTGTGCTTCTATTTGTTTGTTTATTGATTCTCTCTATATACATATTCTATGCCCCCCCCCCCCGATTAAACAGGAAGTTCTTTTGCTTATTTTTCTCCATTCATAGTCTGTATTCTCTCTGTGCAATGCATCTCTTTTCTCCAATGGAGGCTTGGCCCAGATACCACTTTCTCAAAGCATCTTCTTGGAACAGCTCTATACAGCCTTGACCCTCCTTTAATGGCAAGTTTCTAGTGATTGCTTCTATCTGCCTTCTGTCCCCTTGAGGAGAGGCAGAGCTAACTATGCCTAGAGGCTATGGATATCTTTGCTCATTATGGGCAATTTGTTTCTTGGGCAGAATTTTGTTTCTTCAGAATTCATGCTGTGTGGGCTATCATTTCTTCTCTCTTTGCCATGGACTGGCTGAGTTGTGTGACATCTTGTGAGTCTATTGCACATCCTGTGTACAAAGTTTGTGTACAAGTTTTTACTGTAAGCCTATTTCTGAGAAGTTAATTGGTGTAAGCATTACTTTTATAGTCTTCTAAATGTTGATTTCTGTAATTTTTTCTCTTTTGGTGGTTTTCAGGCTCACTCTCCAAGATTAATCCCTCCTCCACAGCCGCAGCCTCCTCCACCACCACCACCACCTCAGCAGCAGCCAATCAGAAGTCTGTTCCAGCAGCAGCAGCTGCAGCCTCTACTCCCCTTACAGCATCCACATCACCCTTCCCCACCTCAGGGAGTGCACATGCCCCCCCAGATTGAGACTCCAAGGATGATGCTGACCCCTCCCCCAGTGACTCCTCAGCAGCCCAAGAACATCCACATCAACCCACACTTCAAGGGGACAGTGGTAACCCCTGTTCAAGGTGCGTGTTCTTTTCTGGTATGTGTTCATTCACAAAGCCACCCCAGTAGCAGCTAGATTCATGTTCAGGTCTGTGAGGAGTCACAGAGTGTAGCTTGCTGTATAATTTTGAAGAAGCTCCTTTCTTCAAAATGTCTGTCTCTTACTTTGTGACTGAATGGAACATACTGTGCCAGTCTCAATGTGAGACACAACTTGAAGGTGGTTGTTGAAGTCTCTGAATGTTTATTTCATATGTCTCATGGCAAGGATGTTGGAAGTGACAGCTGTTCTTCTTAAGTCGTACATGGTGTGCCTCTTTAGTTTGTGTTTCCTGGCAGGGAAGAACCAGGCTATCCTTTATTGCTATAACAGAAGAGGTGCTGGAGCTGGGAGCTGTTACGTGTAGCTTCTCTGAAACACTTGCTTCTCTCTCTATTCCACCTGTTCCAGGCACCTTGGCTTTGTTGGAGAGCAGAACAGACCAGAGTTCTGTTCATGTTCTTACTCCTTCATGGGCAGAGGCAGACTGTCAGCACCCAAGGTCGGTAATAGGCCTTGTGTGGCATGCTAAATGCAGATGAAGAGGGAAAGTAGAGCAGTGTTGAGAGTGTGAAGTGTAAACTTGAGGGTTCTTTGGAGAGTCAGTTGTGTTGGATGGTGTTTTATTGGGGCATACAGGTGAAGGAGTGTATTCCTGAAGTGGACATAGGTGAAAGACTAAGGCAGACCCATGAAGGAACATTTTGCTGAAGTAACACAGGAATGTTCTGTTAAAGCAAGCACATGAGAGGGCACGTGATGAAAGAATCTTTGCTAATGGCATACATGTATTGGTCTGCCTTACGTTGCAACGGGACTACATAGAGAGAAACAGGCCAAAAAACTTCTGGTGATGTGCTGCAGTTTCTTGCCGCTTCCATGGACTCGGGCTGATTGGCAGAGTGATGTCAGCTGTGACAGACGCACGTGCTGAGGCAAGGCACGTGCTGAGACAAGACCCATGGAGGACACTGATGTTTGGAGGGTATAAATAGGACTCAGTGGACAGTGATGGAGGCTGAACTTGACTTGCTGATTGAGCTAGCTGTGCGATGCTTGTGGGTCTCGATTCTTTGCTGATCTTCACTGTGCTGAGAGAAGCACAGGCGAGAACTTTTCCTGGTGTCTCTCCGGGTCTCTCCTGCTTGGGTCGTGCCACTGCTGCTGCTGACCTGACTCCACTGAACTGGACTGCTGATATTTCTGTGAGGTGTTTCGAGTGGATGGAGCTGCCACTGCTGACCTGTGAACTGAATTACCTATTTCCAGACAACACAGACGGGAGCTGCTCCAAAGAACCTTTCTAAACAGGTCCACTTCCCCCATATCCTTTCTTTCCCACTCCCTCTGGTGGATGGTGGGCTAAAAGGGAGGTTAAAGCATTTAAGAACCATCATTAAAAACAAGCATTGAAAAAAAAAATAAAGTTACAGGAATATATACAGTTATCTGGGGGTTCATTGAGTTGGTTAGTTCTAGGGACATTCAGAATGAGAAGGAGTGGCTCATCATGAAGATGGTCACAAGTCTTGGAGAGACACACACATAAGAGGGGCTGTTGATAGCACAAGTCTTGGGTTTGAAGTAATTAAGAGAGACAAACACCTTGTGGGTAACACAAGGAGGGAAGTAATACAGGGTCCCCATGTGTGGGCCCATGTAAGGACTTTAGTTTTTATTTGGAGGAGTTGCATAGGTTATGATATATTAAGCTGGGGCAAAAAGAAATTTTGGTTCTCACATAGCTGAAACTGGTCTTTGGTAATACAATGCACTTTTACTGTGCTTCTGTGTATGTATCATTTTAATACTCTATTACTATTTTTTGCTAATAACATCTTACTATTTGGTCCTTATACTGTGGAAATGATGTTAGAACAAACAACTTGTAGTGATTCTCTTACCTGAGTTAAAAATGGGCTACTGTGGAGAGAGACAACTGGAAACAGCAGCAGCATGTTTGGCCTAGGAGCCACTAGCTAATGCACATTGTAGTGGTGGATCAAGAAAGAGCAAGATCAGAAGTCACAGTAACGACAGAGCAGTTGTTGAAGTGGGTACCATTAGAGCTCATTGCAGCTGCTTAATAGTCATTTAGCATTTGGGGTAAATTGGAAAGGTGAAAAGTCTTGATAGGTGGGGGTCTCATGAGCTAACAGGAAATAAAAAGTGTCATTTTGTCTCAATTCTACTCAATAACAACAAACTATTTCTTGAGTCATTTGTGATGTGGTAAAAGGTGATAGCTCGTGAAGAGCAACTCAGTGGATGGACCAGGAAGTGTAATGTACCTGGGGAGGAATGTGTGTCTAGCTAGCAGATGATTACAAAAGCCAGGAGTGAGAGGATTGTGCAGCAGAGGCAGTGGGAGGCGGCATGTAATGCAGGTGAATTGGATGAATCGGGAAGGGAGGCTGAGGATCTTGGAGGATGGAGGTGATTAGTTAATAGACAAGGGGCCTGCGGCAGTAGTGTGAGTGAAGAAAGTAGCCCTACATGTAGGGTGGTAGGAGGCAGAATCTTGGGTAAGTTCTTGTGATGGCCTCAGTTTTCCTAGTGAGCAAGTGGGGGAATAGATTATGTGGTAAAGTCTGAGGAGAGGCCTTGAAGCCATGTTCTGGGAGCAGACCAGGAGTGAGCCCCAAATTTAGAGGAAACAACTGGAGCTGAGAGCTGGCATTATGCTGTGTCACTGGCTGGGCTTACCTCCTATTGTGGATTTAGCGTAGACAGCTGTGTTTACAAAGCAGTGGATAAGCAGGGCCTGAAATTGATGGGTCTTGTGAAGATACCAGATGGGGAGAAAATTATTGAAATTGGTCCTGGAGGGAGAGAGATGATGGAGTGTTGAGCTTCATGGACAGGAAGGCAGGCACTTTCTTCCAGAGGTGGTAGCGGGACTGGAACAGGATTCTGAAGATGGTGGCAATGACTCAGGAACTGATTCTGCAAGGTAGAGGAGGTAGCATGAGGTACTTCAGGCTCTAGGTAGTATGAGGCTTGGGTCTGAGTTTGGAACAGCAGTGGGATTGGTAAGGAACCCACCTTTGGGAACAGTGGGAGGAATCCTTGACACATTGGGGCTCCTGACAAAGGGAGAGAGTTAAGGATTTTGATGGTGAGCTCAAGAGGTAGAGATTTCACTAGTAGAGAGAGAAAACATAGGGTCCCCTGCCTGTGCTAGTCAAGTTGCTTGCTTATTCTAGGCATTCTCCGTCTTTGCCTTCCCAGTGCTGGGATTGCAGCTGGGTTACATAGCCATTATGACATTTCTGCAGGTCCTAGGGATCTAATCATCTCATCGTCCCCTAACATAAGTCTCTTTTTGTTTCCCCAAATTGAACTTCTCAATGGTTGTCCTATACCAGCATCAGTTAATTAGGTATTTCCTTGTAAATTTCAGTGGGAAACTGGTGGCTAGTAAGATGCATAGATTTTCTTCAGCCTAACAGAAATAATAGTGTTGGAAGCACAAAATAGTAAAGCTGTAAACAGGCCCTGGAATGTTCTGTAGGCCAAGTGGTATTATTTGCTAGAAGTCACCAGACTGGGAAAGTACTAAATTCAGGTCCTGCATCCTGGAACTTAAGTGACTCAGTAAATGCTGAGTCTGCTTGAAGCTCTTTAATGTCACTATGAACCCAGAATCTTTGAAACTACTTGTTCCTTGCCTTTCATGTACCTGATGCCAGAAAGAGGAAAACCTTATTCTTACTGGTTTCATGTGAGGTCCTAGTAGTGTTTGTTCATTTAGTACTTTGCTAATAAGCTTAAATTGAAGCCCCACTTCTTGGGAGGTGCTGAGTACCAAGATGTGTTCTATACATGGAAAGTATAGCTCAAACTAGCACGTCTCAAAGTCTTAACAGCTAAGTGCACTTAGAAGTCTTTTTAAAATGTACACCTTTAATCCCAGGATTTGGGAGGCAGAAGCAGGTAGATCTCTATGCATTTGAGGCCAGCCTGTTCTATATACTTCCTGGACAGCCAGAGCTACATTGTAAGACCCTGTCTCAAAGCAAACAAAAAAAGATTCATTCTATCCATCCGTCCATCCATCCATCCATCCATCCATCCATCCATCCATCCATCCATCCATCCAGGGTCTCAGTATATAGCCTTGGTTGGCCTGGCGCTAACTATATAGACTAGGCTGACCTGAAATTCACAGAGATCTTCCTGCTTCTGCTGCTTGGGTGCTAGAATTAAAGGCATGTATCTTTATGCCTAGATAGACTTATTTTTACTTATTTGTTGGTGTCGGTGTACATGCATGTGTATGTAGATAGATGTCCGTGGAGTCCAAAGGGTGTTGGATCCCTTGAGTTAGAATTGCAGGCAGTTGTTAGCTGCCCAGCATGGAGTTGTGAACTTGAGTCCCTGCAAGAGAGTCTGCACTCTTAACCCCTGAATTAGCTCTACCTCCCCCTGAAAATTAATTTGCTGAGTCAATGTATGAGTATGTTTGCGTGTGTGTATATATGTGGCATTGGTGCTGAAACTCAGAACCTTCCCTATGCTAGGTGCTAGGTAAATGCTTTTCCACTGAGATAGAGTCCCCAAGCCTTGCATATCTTTTTTAAAATTATGTCTGTTTTCTTTGTGAGGGTGAAAGGCTGCTTCATTGTAATATAATTAAACCAGTTTGATAGATGCTTACATTGTTCTCCAGATATCTATCCTTACAAGGGTAATAAATTGAAAATGTTTTCTGTTAGATACACAGGCTACTAAGAGTCTAAGTAGTAAATACCAAAGTTTCAGGTTCAAGGCTTAACTAGACTGGTGGAAACATCAAAAATTTTAAGTTTTCTTCTGCTCCTTGAGGTGCATGGTGAGGGGTTGGGTCTTGATCCTACTGCTCTCTGGATTGGGCTGGAACACACCCGTTCCCATGTTCTGTTCTGCTCCTGAGAACTGTGTACATGGTTTATTTTTCTGGAACAAAGAGGGTGGAGACATTGCCAGTGTTACCAACTCCCCTGAGGTTCTGTTAACAAACCCATTCATTAGAACCAGCTCTTATCTCCCAATTCTTACTGTGCTGTTAGAATTGTTTAGTTCCTATAAATGGTTTGGTAACGAAGCTAGGTGGTTTATATTTAGTACTTGTTTTAAAAATACTGTCCATATGTTGTTAAATGCACCTTTTCTACATACTTCATTATAATTTTCTGAGATGAGAATACTCTTTTTTCTGTGTCTTATAGCCTGCTCTTTCCCTTTAGATTCCTGTTTGCTCTATGTCTTCTCACGCGAAGTTTTATGTTGGAATAGTCTCTTAAGGGAGGTTTGGATTTCTGCTAGATTCGCTTTTGATCAAATAGGATGGTGGCCCACAGGCTCAGTTAACATTGAGCCTGTAAAAGTGTGATGTTAACTATAATAACCATGATTCAGTTTAATGTATGGGATTCATTTTGTAACTGTAGAAAATGAAACAGTTTGACTTGTCACTATATAAAAGTGATTTGGATTGATTCTTCAGGTACATTTTTGTGTCTTTCTGTCTCATTTCCCAGAGTCTTCTTTAAGTTGTACTGTATTAAACCTTTGATTATTCTTTTGCTGAGGCTGCTGTAACAAGCACTACCAAGAGGTGTAGGCATGGGCAGGCTCATTCACCTGGGCTCAATTCTTGGATTGCATATGGTGTTTCTGTGTCCCCACATGGTCTCTGTGAGCATAGTGTTTGTTCTCCTTTTCTATAGAATTCTGGTTAGGTTGGATTAGTGCTCATCATTTGGACCTCTTTAATGACATCTCTAAATGTGTCAATTTAAGGTGCTTATATGGGAGTTTCCTGGGTGCAGCTAGCACCTTATTTGACTACAAGCTCCCACAACACAACAGTGATGAGTTTTTCAAATTTAGGTCAGTGAGATCACTATAATGTGTGGCACTTTTCAAAGAGGGCAGCGTATGCGTTAGCCCTAAGAATGTAGCCCTCTTACTTCTCTACCATGAGGTGTCCTCGACTGGGCGGTGGTGGTGCACCCCTTTAATTCCAGCACTTGGGAGGCAGAGGCAAGGCCAACTTGGTCTACAGAGTGATTTCTAGGACAGCCAGGTCTGCAGAGAGAAACCTCATCTTAAAAAAACAGAGAAAGGGTGGTTCTCTTAAGTGGACTTCTTGGTTTAGTTGACTGGTGAGAATTTTGCCTCTTTAAAAACAAAATCAAACAGCAAGTATCAGGATAGAAGTTTGCTTTCTTGTCATTCTTTGTAAGCCTACATGGGCGTTGTTCCATCTTTCCTTTGCTTGCTTTTTTTTTCCTCCCTCCTCCTCCCTCTCTTGTGATTCTATAGGATTCACATTTCAGTTTGTGTCTATCTGGCCAGTCTTAAGCTCACTGTCTAGCCCAGTCTGGCCTCAAACTTGCAACTCAGACTCCTCCTTCAGACTCCTGAATGGTGGGGTTACAAGTATCCCCACAGTGTCACATCCTTCTGAAACTAGATCTTTTTATTTCATAAGAAAATTATCTTCTTTCGTTGTAAAACATATTTGAATTCTAAATAGTAATTCTGTTAGAACTTAAGCTTCATATTGGTACTGTTTTATTCTGGGGCCAAAATTACCCTCCCCTCTCCTTCAAGTACTAAGTGTTTATAGGTGAAGTCTAAACTTAATGTTACTGTGTGCACAGTGTATGTAATGTACTTTGTGCGAGAGCTCATGTGTTATTTTTCTGCCAGCTGGTCTGATGCCAAGTGATTGAAATGTATTTTCTTACAGTGCCCTTGCTGCCAGTTCCAAGCCAGCCGAGGCCTGCCGTGGGACCCCAAAGATTTCCAGTGAGTAGCAGCTATCCTTCTCTCTGGCAGGGGGAAGTACATGCTGACTGAGAGATACTGGTATTACGCTTGCCTGGCCAAAACAGTGTGGGTATTGGTAAATGTTCACTGCAGTCTCTGGTGGAAAATGTTTATTAAAACCTTAAGGTCACTGGCAGATTGAGAGCAGAACTCTGTAGCTGTAAAATTGCTGAATCAGGACTATCAGAGGAATGCTTTCCATCTTGAATATGAATTTTGATTTTTGTCATGGTTCTGTGTTGAGGGCACATCTTACAGGGAACATGACATATATGAGTCTTTATGTCAAATTCTAGGAAATAAGAATGAAGTGCTTGGTTATTAAAGAGCTGAGAGTATTCCTGAGTCACAAAGCACATACTTATATGCTTCTTGTCATTTATCTGTAATTAGAAGAAAACAGTCCAGTATTTGCTTAAATATATACATTTTACTTTGTTTGAATTCTTGGTTTATTAAAGCCCTGAATGCATGTTCTTTTTAAGAACCGTGGGGAAATTACTCCAGGAAATGAAATGCCAATGTATGGAACAAAGAAAATGATTTTGAGTATGTGTATGTTGCCTATTGATGATGGATATGTGTGGTAGCTCAAGACAATTAGATGGAGAGCCTGCCTAACTAACCAGGTCCACTGAAAAGTGCAATGTTGAATTTAGGTTTTAGAGTAATTTTTAGACACTCTTGCTTTGTAGCTGTTATTTGTGGTACCATCTGAAGCCCTTCTTTCTTGCCTTGTTCCCATATTTAGCAAAGGTCTTTTTTTCTCTTAGATTGCTGTTCAAGTTGTATAAATTTAGCTTTTAATTAGTTGTTTTTAGTTATCAGCCCCTATTCAGAACATCTTTGTAAGTGGCTACATCCCCTAGGCTGCCATGGTGTCATTCCATGCATGTGTGAGGAAGCACTTGTTTCTTTGGTTTAATTTGTAATGCTGCTTCTCTTTCCTCAGGCCTGTGTAAAATTTGCTATTGGTCTTGTTTTCATGTTTAATTTTCATCATGGTGCTAGAATTTGATGTAAAAAAGCAATTCTGGTTTTCAGAAATTTATGTAATTTAATATTTTTATGAAACAAATTGCTTATCAATATGAAATTAGACTAATTTGCAGTTTTCACTTAACTTTTATTTTTCGCTGTACAAACAGAATTTTATCTGATAATAGAAGAAAAAACCCCTACTGCTGTTTTAAGAATATTACTAGAGGAAAATGAAAGCTAAGCACTTGGAGGTCAGAGGGCAACTTGGAAGGAATTGATCCTCTCCTTACACCATTGGGTTACAGGGATAGAACTCAGGTTGTAAGGCTTTGTGGCTGGCATCTTAGTTACTGCTCTATTGATATGAAGAGACACCATGACCAAGGCAACTCTTAAAAAGGAAAACATTTATTTGGGGGCTTGCCTACATTTTTAGAGGATTAGTCCCTGATCATCATGGTGGGAAGCACACAGGCATGGCACTGGAGCAGTAGCTGAGAGTTTTATATCCTAATGTGGGGGTAGGCAGTATTAAATGAAACCCAAGTTGTGTCTTTACTTAAAACCTAAGTAAAATTATAAAGATAGCCAAAGCAATATTATGGTCTAATTAGACCTTTGACCATTTATTACTGCTGGTCATGTATACTGCAGACCTTATCCCAGCCCTTCTCAAAACTTGAGAGACAATGAGTATTAACTTACACAGACTCTTGTTTTATAAAATGGCCCACAGTCCCAAAACATGCCTGCAGTCCTAGCATGTGGGAGGCTGAGGCAGATGGATCCTGAGGTAGATGTCAGCCTGGGCTAGATAGTGAGACCTTGCCTCAAAGAAAACAAAAGGCTGAAGATTATGGCTCAGCAGCAGAATGCTTGCTTGATAAGCATGTTCAAAATTCTGAGTTCCATCTCCAGCATCAGGTTACACACATTCATACAGAGATTATACACAGAAATAATAAACATTCAGTTAGGAAACCCAACTTTAGATTTTCTAAGTCTACTGGATTCATTGTATTTCTTTGGTACATAAAATTAAATTAGAATTTGGAAGTCTTTGTACCAGTTTAAATAGAATTGGAAATTGAGCAGAGTAAAGTTTATTCTGCTTATCATTCTCAAGTGGAGCATTTTCATTGCTCTGAGAATAGACATTATCCTGGAGAATGCTGCACATACTAGTACACAGCTGGTTTTCCTGTTAGAAGCAATTGTGTGACAAAATGGTTCTTTAGGAGACGTAATATACATATTCCAAATAGGAATCCTACAACAGACTAAGGTATGAATACCACTGAAGTCCAACTTTAGTGAACCCATGAATTTTTATTGGGCTTACTTATAGTAGCAGAAATGACTCATAGGCCACCCCACCATGGGTGATAGTTCACAAAACAGTGAACCGGAAGAATCCTGCACAGCCTACAGGCTTAGAGAGAGTCTTTTCCAGGTGTCTCAGTGGGCCTAAACCTCTTCCAGGCAGCTCTGCTGATTTCTGCGTCTTCCAGGCAGCTGTTCTGGTCTAAGAGTTTTCTTTGCAGCTCAGCTTCCTTGTGAGGGGCACTCTCAGTTTTTATTGCTTACTCTGGCAAGGAGAGCCTACTGAATCTGGTCAGTTTCAGGGACTTCCTGATGCTGTTTCAAGTTGTTTTACCTTTGACTTAAGGAGGTACCTGCAGTATGGAATGTAACAATTTCTGAGGAAATTGTTACACAATATTAGAATCCAGAGTTTACTGGTACTTGTGAAAGTGAATAGTGTAGGGAGGGGAGAATGTTTAAAATTTTCTTTTTGCTTTGTCTTCAAGGATACATTGAATCTATATAGGAGGACTAGTCAGTACTTACTGAACTAAGGATGATTCCTTTCTTTGTCTTACTGACTGGGAAACATACAGGGCATTCAAGGGTAGGATGGTCCCAGTTCCAGGTCTGAAAACGACCATGGTACATTTGCCACTCAGCCTGAGCATGTTTTTTTTTCCTCACTAGAGGTAACTGCACTAGCTTAAAGGTAAATTTTGTTGGGCAATTTTATGAAAACTTCAAAAATAACTAAAAAGTAATATGTATAGAGTTTTTTTCCTAGTGACAATTTCCTCTAGATTTGTTGGTTTAATATGGTTTTTGTGGTTGTGTTTTGAATGGTGCTGGGGAATGAGCCCAGGTTATTTCCACCTTGCCTCCATCTTGCCACTATTAATATTAATACAGAGATAGCCTAACAACAAACACTTGTATGTGATTACTTAGCATTATTTTAGATTTTCACTCTTAAAAATGTATTGTAGACTCTTGCTGTAAGACAAACAGGTACTATTTGATAATTGAGTATCATCTTTTAGGTCAAAGATTTAAATGTCAGGGCGAGAAATGCTCTAAGAAGATCCTGTTTTAAGTACTCAGTTTTGGAAGGAACTGCTCTGGAGGCTCCTTGGTCACGGATTTTGGGTCATGTTAGTCTTCACACATGGATGTGGTTTTTAACCCTTTCCACCCATGTTTGGTAAGCCTCAGTACGTTGTCATTTAAGCTTCAGGCTAAAAAATTAGGTCTATGCAGTGGATTTCTTTTTTTAATTTAATGAAATGGTTATTTTATATTTTCAGGCCAGACTTACAAATATCTTGCAAATATACATTAAATCTCAGTTGATATTGATCAGTGAATGGTTGTGTTTCTTTCACATTTGTCTTGAGTCAGTGTTAGGATCTTCTGAATGTGAAGTGCACCTGTTATTTAAATGCTCGATGCCCACAGGAGCTAGTAGCATCCAAGGCAGGGTCATAGGGTATTCTTTCTGGCTCCTTGCTGTTAGCATCAACCACTGTACTCACTGTACCAGTATCAGTTCAGAGCACATGTATGTCTTGTTAGTAGGAGGCACTAGTTTACCTTATAGCCAGGTCCTGTCTTTTTTTCTGAGTTCTGCTTTCAGTTCAAGTGTTCCTGTTTTCATGTTAAAAATTTTGTTGCATAGAGACAGTTCCTCCTTTGTATGTCATTACCATGGAAAGTTGTGAGTTCTTTTCTTCATGTAATTTTTTTAGTTGTTTGTCCTAGAAAAGACATTGTTTGCTCACAGCAATGCTAAAATGTCATTTATTTCAATAAATGTTACTTTGGAGTTTTATCAAGATAGTTTCCATTTTCAGTCCCATTGCTGTTTTGTATATAAGTTTCCATTTAAAGCAGTTGTTCTCAGACTGTGGGTCTTGACCCCTTTGGGGATATCGATTGACCCCTTCACAGGGGTCAGCTAAGACTGTTAGAAAACATACTTAGAATTCATAACAGTAGCACATTTACAGTTATGAAGTAGTAATACAATTTCTGGCTGGAGGGTCACCAAAACATGAAGAACTGTGTGAAAGGGTCGTAGCATAAGGAAGGTTGAGACCCACTGATTAACTTCCTGACATAGATTATTAAGGCTGTTTCAGCTCTGTGACTTTGCACTGTTGTATTAGACTAGTAATGTTTCTGGTAACCAGTAACATACGGATAGGCTGTAGAAGTTTCTCTCTCTCTTTTTTTATTAAAATTTTCTGCATATATTTTGATCATATTTTCTCCTTCCCCAGATTCTCCCCACCTCCCTACTCATACAATTTCATGCTTGTTCACGCTTGCGCTCTCTCAAGCTCTCTCTCTCCACATAAAACAACAAAACCAGATGTCAAACAGAAGCCGGGTAACACACACACACACACACACACATATAAAACCACACTAACACCCCCCTCCCTAAACAGTTAGAGTACACAGGGCCTACCCCGGAGTGTGGTTGATATACCCGGTTACACTACCATTAGAGAAAGTTGATTTTCCCTTTCCCAGAAGGTATCAATTGCGAATAGTTTCTTGCTTAAGGGTGGGACTATGTGTCCACTTTCCTTTTCTCCATACTGGCGTTGAATAATTTTTTGTTGCTCTTTATTTAAATCAAGGATGAAAATGTTTATAGTTTTAAGTTAGAATTAGTCTTTAGCAGTATCTTTATTGTTTGCCTTGACCTGGCCAATGAAGCTGGTGCAGCAGAACTCTGGACCAGGCTGTGTGTAGTGCGTGGCATCAGGTGCTGGTGATTGGGGCTTGCTGGATGGGTCCTGAATGCTATTTCATGCATATCATGTCTGAGAGACTGCTGCAGCAAATCCCATTTTTTTTCTGATTACAGCCTCACTGATGAGAATGAAGACTATGCTCTCTAGGAAGGAAAGTCTTGCTTTTGAGTGCTTACAATTTTTACAACATGGCTGCAATGCCTTACAATTATTAGCACTTAAGGTAGGAGGGATGATGGACATTCTCTCTTAGCAGATCTTTGAGGAGTAGCAGGAGAATGTGGTAGGAGATCCTTCCAGCTGTCAGATATTGTCAGACTTGCAAGCAGAGAATGCAGTTTAAAGTGCAGGTGACATAATACCCAGCATCCTCTACTTGCTTCTGGGTTTCTGATTAATCATGATTACCATACATTATCATACCATCAAATTTAATCATATCAATGAATGGCCATCTGCAGCAGTAACACAAGCAGCTAAACACAGTGGAAAGAGCCATTAAAGGTAGAGGTGACTTATCAGATTCAGTAACCCATTAACTTGACTCTGTTATGTCAGCATTGGAGGTGGGGCTGGGTTAAAGGCCATGCTGACAATCCAGAGCCCTGGAAATAGCCACTGAAATTGTTTCATACAGATTTCTTATACAGCAATCAGAATCATCTCACATACAAATTGTATGTGCACACCCATTCATGCCTGGGTTTCCTCTGGAGTTCAGAGGACAACTTTTGAGAATTGGATCTCTTCTACCATCTGGATTCTCAGGTATCTGGGCTTGGCAGCAAGAGCCTTTACCCACTGAGCCACTTTTCTGTCCCTAGATGATATAATAATATAGCTCACCACTAATGTTGGCAGTTTAATTATGCAGACTGTTAACCACTCTTAACCAGTGTTAACAGTTTAGTAATGTAACCACCAGTGATAGAAAGTTAAAATCATAGAACTGCTCTCTATACTAAGAAAATCTCTTTGGGGGAAGGTGTATTGTACAAAGAACACAGCAGTTATTTTGTTTTATTATATTTGAAGGGGAGAGTGCATGCACACATGCCTAGGTCTTAGAGATTATTCCTTAGGATCTGGGCACTTTATTTGAGGCAGGATCAATCACTGGGACAGTGCCATTATACAGGGTCTGTGTTAGCCATGCCAGTGACTGAGCATCTTGCGTTCTAAATGGGCTCTTGCACGTGTCTGGGGTCTGGCTCCTCTCCTGGGGCATAAGGTGCCTGAGATTCACTGGCTTTGTTGTACCTGCTGGTAACTTGCCTTGCTTGTTGCTATGTAGTGTTCCAGTGCTACATTTCTTTGTTCACTACAGTGTTGCTGGAAACAAGTGCATATCCTTAGGTTGTCAGTGGATCATGTGGAAAATGTGTTCACAGTTGGGAAGTTACAGGCTACATGAGTTTTCTCCATATAACTAGACCATGGCTTTTGTTACTGATTTAAGACAGGATCTCTCTGTATAACCCTGGCTGTTTTGGAACTCGCTCTGTAGACCTGCCTATGCCTTCTGAGTGCTGGAGTTAAAGTTGTGTGCCACCATCACCTGGCTATGGCTTTGCTTTTTAATTGCTTGTTTTTTCTCTCTCTTTTTTTAAAAAAAGTCTGTGTCTTAGAACTAATTCTACAAGGCTCTAACAGTCGTTGGGAGGGTTTGCTAGTAAGGCCTGTTAACAGGCACAGTAGTGGCAGGTTTGCATGCACAAGTAGTGTACTGCTCCATTTTGTAACAGAATGTAAGATTTCTTGGAAGGTGGCAAGAGCAGTATTTTATATAACAGGTTTTTAGCTTTCAGTCGCCATTCTAGTTTTATTGCTTGAACCAACAAGAGTGCCTTGCATAAATACACTCAGTCTTCCTGAACAGGAAACCAAAACTTCCTTCTTTGGAGTATTTAACTTGTATCTATACATATAAAAATGCTTTCTAGGAAAATCAGTGTATTTAAACAAGGCACAACCTGAAAGAGAAAAAAAACTCTATGGAGAATGCTCAGATAAGAGGATTAACACATTGTGATAGAAGGCTGTAATTTTAATTATGTCAGGGGTCACTGGTGGTCTTTAATCTGTGCTTTTAACCCATTTAATCATAATTAACTGAGAGGTGTTCTAAAGTGTCAGTTCTTTTCTTATAGAGTTCTTTGCATTTTAAGTGAGATTAATAAATGAAAACATGTTATACAGGAAGGTTGTAATTTATTGAAAGATTCAGGAAATTTCAATGACATTGTTAAAGTATTTAATTAGTCTTATTAAAACATACCAACTGACCCTTTTAGAGAAGCTGATAAGTGGCATAATAGCAGTTGAAGCCTTTTTATTCTTGTCTTTATACGATTAAGTTTTGCTAAGCAATTTATGCAAAGTTTCTATGTTTTTTTGTAACTGAAGTTATCAGTTCTTTCTGAATAGGATTAATATAGATAATGTCATGTAATTAAGAAGAGATGCAAAGAAAAGTAAAAGCACAATCTGTACAGGAATTATGAGGGGATAATAATCTCTTATCTTGGATTTTTAAAGAGATATAAAAAGAGCAAACGGCTTGGATGGATTGAACTAGTTTTTTTCTTTCCAATGGTAAAAGCACTTATGACAGCACAGTTGTGAAAGAATTCTGCATTTAGTGAGAGAATTAGTCATTCTTTAAGCTTTATACCCATGCAGTGGTAGGAGTCACTGCAGGAATGATATGGTTAAAGTCTTCTGTGGCTTAAGCATTGAGCTGAAGTAGATGGAAGAATCTCAAGTGTGGCTGCCGTTCATCTGTGGTGGAACTCTTAACCTGAGTTTCTTCCTATTAAGGAATAATGACTGTTGCACCTTTCTAAGTACAGTATTGTCTGTATGACTTGTGTGGGCCAGAGTGTGATCAAGGGTCCTACACTAGATCTCAGTGATGGTAAGAGGGGAGGACTGAGAAAGTGAGAGCATGTTGGGTTGCTGGTAGTTCTATAATGTTTTGGGGACCTATATTACTTACCTCCTCAGTTGCTACCCAGGTGCCTGCATTCCAGGGTAATGTTTGCTAGGTAATGCATGCCAGCTGAAGCACCCCAGAATTAAAGGAACTAGATAGCATTGTAGTTGTGGCCTTCTGAGACCCTGGACTGAAGTGATAGTAATTGAGGTTGAACCTGAGGCTAGCAGAAGCATAACCTGGCTAGGCTGAGGGAATCAGGAAAGAAAGGATATGAAGCAAGGCTGAGATGTGGTTCCAGCCAAGAGTCCTGAGTCCCAGATCCTTACCCCTACTTAAGGCAGAGCCCTGAGCATAAATCCTAGCTTGAGTCAGCATGTGTATGTAAGGGTTCTTCCTCCTCCTGTTAGGTAGACCTCAGAAAAGCAGTGAATGTAAGTCTGGGTGGCATTTGAAACATCTGTAGATGTGATTTTGATACTTACATGGAATCAGAGTGCCTATTTCATGAATACTCAGAGTTGGCTGACCTCAGTGGTGGAACTGCAAAATGTTGTTACTACATGGCTCATTCGTCAAGTTTCATGCCTCTGGCCCTGATGTGCTCTCCACATTTGCAGGCATCTGGGAGAAGAATGAGGATAATTTATGGGAGATTTTAGCTTTCTAGGTTAGAGATTCCACTCATTGTATATGCTTTCCTAGCTGCAAGATCTTCAGGGAAAGCTGCATGCCAGAGCCTTGCTAGTTCTCAGAACATGACAGACACACTTGAGGACCTAACAACTAGCTAATTTGGGGGGAGTGGGGCTCAGGTTGGTATAAAACAAATGGCACTGGTGTGTATTAATGTTTTATTAGCATGCACGTGCTTGCAGTAACAAAGGGCTCTCCTCTTCCTCCTCTGTTACCTGCCATCCACAGACACTGGCTAGCACTTGGACAGTTTCAGGGAATTTCTTCATAGATGTTGTAATGGACGGGTTATTGTGGCATGGAGCAGATTTCCTCCTGCTGTCTTCTTATTCTTTGAGAAATTTCTGCCATAATGAGGATATTTCTAATTTATTGACCTCTTTTTATATTTGGATTTAACACCAGAAAGTACTTGTTGATATGTGTGGGGTGAATGATTAGAACTGGATTTTATGTATCTTACAGGTGCTCAGTTCAGTCTATAGCAGAGCAATGGAAGTTGACAGTCTTAGAAGTCGACTGTCCAAATAATCTTGACTTTTCAAAAAAAAAAAAAAAGAATTTGGTTGCCTCTAAGAATAGGGGAGACAGAATCCATGTTTATCTCTTCTTCTCCAGTAATGTTACAAAGCCAGAGAATGAGAGTGCTAAAACTTGTGGTCACCTCAGACCTTGGCTTCTGTGCACTTTGTGAGTTTCAGATACAATTTGCTCAGGAAACTTAAGACCCCAGACCTCCCTCCCTTCTTTCCTCCTTTTCCTTCCCTCCCTCCCTCCTTCCCTCCTTCTCTCCCTTCCTCCCTCTTTCTTCCCCCTTCCTTCCCTTCCTCCTCCTGCCTTGTGTCATGCTATAAATGCCAGTGTGCTTTGTGGAAGCCAGTGTTTTAGTGTACTTCCAAGTTTAGAATGTGAGACTTGGTATTAGCTTTCTGTTAGAAATGGGAAGTTGCTTATTTACTAACTGGAACACCTCATGACAGCTTGTGTGCCAAGTTTTGTGCCAAGTAAGGAAGACATAATAGCATCTACAATAGATATGGCATTATACCTTTACAGGCCTTCATTCAGTTAGAGGCAGAGAGACTGAGGGGTTTTAGGTGTTCAACTCCTTTGTTTCTTACACAACAAGGAAATGTGGAAATTATCAGCAATCCTGTGTTTTATTTCACAGTCTAGATGAGCATCTGCAAATACATCATGCAAGGATGGTAATGACATGTTTGATAGAGTTATGTTGTTTGTTGGGTACTGTGCAGAATACTTTCCTGTTCCATGACTTTTAGGTACTGTTGTTATTCCTATTTTACGAGTGAGTAAACCTTACCACTGGATCTCATGGAGGCATTTTCTCAACTGAAACTCATTTTCTGTGATAACTCCAGCTTGTGTCAAGTTGACACAAAACCAGCCAGTACACTTGTGTTGACAGAAAAAGCTTTTCTCCATTTTATCAAAGTGAAAATGTTATAGAATCCTCTCAGAGCATCAGAGTAGTGATGTGTCTAGCTAGTACCATTATTGTGTGTGTGTTCTGAGGATGGTCATATATGTTTTACATATTCACAGGTTGCTCATTATTGGCTGTGCTTTGAGGGGAAGGTATCTTGACATCTTTTTTGATAGCAAGAATCTTCTTTAGAATTTGATACGGTGAGGGTTGCCTCAGTCTCACTTGACATAGCTAAAAGGAACAACTAAAAGAATGTGATCTGTGGGGATTTCTGTTCTCTTTCAATAAATCCTAATGCTTTATTTTGAGAAAGATGTACTGTTTACATTTCAAACCTCATTTTATTTCCATTTTTAGCTAATAGGCTTACAGGTTTGTGGTAAATGGGAGTGTTTGTTTTGCATGATTCTTATTGTGCCTCCAGGTTCAGGCTTTCTGTCTCGATCGCTCCTTTCCTCCCTCTCCCCCGACCTGTGTGTGTCTCGTGTGTGGGTACACATGTATAGGCCAGAGGTTGATGCTGGATGTCTTCCTCAGTCACATTTCTATCTTATTTTCTGAGGGTTTGTAACTAAATCTGGAGCCATTTTAGCTAGTCTGACTGAGCAATGAGTCCAGAAATCCTCCTGCTTCGTTTCCCTAGCACTGGGTTTCTAGGTCTGTGCTACCACACCTGTGTTTACATGCATACAGAGAATTGAACTCAGATCTTGATGCTTATGAAGCACGGTCCACTGAGACATCTCCCCAGCTCTAAAGTAGATCCTTATATTGGTTTGATGTCTCTGTGTGCTTGTGTGTAAGGTGCACGTGAGGAGGTCAGAGGACAATTTGTAGGAGTCAGGTTTTTTTCTCTACCATGTAGGTTCTAGGAGTCAAAATCAGGTCATCAGATTTGATGTGAGACACTTTGCACCCACTGCCATCTTGCTGGCCTTAGAGCAGACATTTAAGGCAACAGAAAAAGTATTTTTGGTGCTATAAAGTGGGGTCACATTTAGGGAGAATAGCTAACATTAGTAATAAAACAAGAAAGAAAGCACTAAGAGTTTTGAGTTTATAAGAAAGATTGTTTTTCTAAGTTTTATTTTTAATTATATATGTACATGTAAATGTACGCAGGAGTACGGTGCTAACAGAGGTCAGAAGAGGAGGCCTCCTCTAGATGGAGTTACAAGTGATTTTGATCCGCTTACAGTCATGCCGGAAACCAAACTCAGGTCAAAACAAAACCAGCAAGCATTCTTAACCGCTGAATTAAGAGTTTAAGAGTAGAGAAATACTGGGTCATTTCCCATGGATGAGGTAATACTTCATGAAAAGAATTTGATATTTATTATTTCATTTTAGAGCACTTTGTGGCCTTTTCTTCTTTGAGTAGCAGTTCCTTCAATACTAGCACAAATTTGAACTATCTCAGTGACTACGCTAAAGGACAATGAGATGAGGCTCTTTTCCTTTACCTCTCTCAGTTCTACTAGTAAAATACAGTTACTGAGAATGATTGAGTTTGTTGGTTAGTTTGGTTTTCTTTGGGTGCTTGGTATAGAATGTAGGGCCTCACATTGGTGGCAGAAGAACACTCTAGCACTGGGCTATAACCCATCCTGCATGTATGCTGTTTTTATACAAAAGAATTTTTCTTTTAATAATTTGATTTCTTAAAATTAATGTTTTTCTGTTATCTCAGGTTGCTAACTTTTGTTAAGGTACAAATTGGATTTTTTTTTTTTTCTTTTGCTTCATAGCTGTAGCTTAGGGTTGTGTAAAGTAGAAAACAAAGAATAGCATCTTTGACAAAACAGATGACACGGATGTCCAAAGTAGACATTTAGTCTTTTGGATTTCTGGAAGTGGAAGTCAACAGTTGTGTAGATTTGAGTAAGTTTTGGGGCAGTGCTCTAGTAATGTTAAAATCCTGAATTAATTTTTTTGATGCTGCAGTTTGATTCTTGATTGTTTTATGGCAAACTGCTTTATGGAATATCAGTTATATTTACATATAGATATTTATCTTCATACATGTGCATACTTGGAGAGGCAATAAAAAGAAGTAGGCTGACCATAGGAAATGAGTAATATATTGTTAAGCTTGGGATTATGTGTATATTCTGAAGCCTACATGGTGTTTTTCATCTTATTTTCCATTGTTCTTAGGGCCCTCCAGAATTTCCCCAGCATACACCTGGACCTGTTCCCAGCAGTTTTAACCAGCCACCTCGACTTCCTCTCCAGGACCAGTGGAGAGCCCCACCCCCACCTCAGGAACGAGACCCTTTCTTCTTAGGAGGTACATGAAGGGATGTAATGGGCACAAGATGAAGTGACAGAAGCTGTATTGAATAGTGAGCCTGTGCAGTTACTGCTAAAATAGAATTTGCCTCCCTCTAGGAAATGTGTTACAATGATTCTACCAGTCATCTCAGTAGCTAAAATTAAACAGTAATTAGATCTGAAATATGACAGTCTTCTACAAAGAAGGAAAGGTTTATAGAAAACAACCAACAAAATCCTGCCGGGATAGCTAAAATCTAGGATTCTTTATAAAATACAATGCTAACACTTGAAAATAGTGAGGCAGTTCCTGCAATCCTCATTGTAAATGTCACTTATTTCCTTGGACAGAGAGATGAATTGAGAGCCTAACCTAAGCTGTATGAATACAGGGCATGGGCTGAGCTCAGAGCATTTCTTTCTCTGCTCTTACTATCCTTAGGCCTAAGCCTGGAGGCTTGTAGCCTCCGTACAGTCTAATCTTCCAAGCTGACTGATTAGATCTGCCTTTTTTGTGCTTCTGCCTGAATTGCTTGCTCTGTGTAGCCTCATACTAACTTCGGCAATACGTTCTAATCTTCTGGCTCCTTTTCATTCTCTGCCTTGTTCTGTCTTTACCTATGTCTGGCTTGTTCTCTGTAACCTGTCTCTTCAAATAACTACCTTACACACTCACCACCCACTTTCTTCGGTGCTCTTATGTAGCCTATCTTTCCTGTCTGTCCTTTATGAGTTGGGTGTATCCTATCTCTCACTCATTCTGTCAGTCTTTTCTCTGATCTATCACTTTGTCTGCCCCTCAATTAGATGTCACTTTCAAATATGGTTGCTTCATTCTACAAACTAAACTTAACTTCATTTTTAGGGATTAAAGGTGTGTCTGTATTCTAGCCAGATCATACTGTAATCCAGTGGGTATCAGCATTCTGGTGAGATCTTATCCTAGGATGTGATCCTTTGCCAAAGCAGCCATGTTGCTGCACTAAAATTCCTCTACAGCTTATCTAAGAAGTGTGTGGTTTTTCTAACTTGAAGGTAATGAATTACTATTCAGTTTCAGGTGAACCAAGGTTCCCCAGTCATCTTTTTTTGGAACAGCGAAGTCCTCCTCCGCCGCCGCCTCCTCCCACGCTCCTGAACAGCAGCCATCCTGTCCCCACTCAGAGCCCCTTACCGTTCACTCAGCCAGGACCAGCATTTAATCAGCAAGGACAGCAGCCAGTATTCCCTCGAGAGAGGCCTGTAAGACCAGCCCTGCAGCCCCCAGGCCCAGTGGGGATCCTGCATTTTAGCCAGCCAGGGTCAGCAACTGCCAGGCCTTTCATTCCTCCTAGACAGCCGTTTCTACCCAGCCCGGGACAGCCATTCCTGCCTACACATGCACAGCCTAACCTTCAGGTATGCACATGAACTAGCCTTGAAGGAAACCATGCCTGTATAGTGCTAAGCCTTTGTGTTTCATGAAAGGGAAGTTTCAGGTTTTGTTTCTGCTAACTTATGGTTATGTAAAGGATATGAGTAGTAGTCTTAAGTGTACTGTTCATTACAGCCAGCAATTCTTGACCGTGTTGTTTACTTCCTTAATACTAGGGAATGTGGAAAAAGTGACTCTCATTTTCCAGGAATTGAACTTGGTCACTCTTGGAATTTTAAAAGGGATGTAAGACTACTAACATTTAAAGTATGCCCTGATAGTTTATTTTGTGTAGTAGTGCTTTCTCAGCATTCTATTCCTGCTAGGGAGAAAAAGGAGCCTTTCTTGGTGTGACAGGCTTGTGCGCCCTCTGCTGGTAGGTGTTTACTGGCCAGAAGAAGTATTGTGACATTTTTCCTATCAAGTATATTTTCTTTGTATTTTAATCTTAATTATCAAGACATACAATGATCAAGTGAGATACAGTGGTATTCCTTGATTCCAGAACTTGGGAAATATTGTGTACCAAAAAAATTGGTGGGGAGTGTTGGTAATAGTACCCTTGTCTCGACTATTTGGATACACAGGGAATATAAGAATGTGTATTTAGAGATTAGAGAGATGGCTCAGTAATTAAGAGCATTTGCTGCCTTTCCAGAGGATGGGGTCCAGTCCTCAGCACATATGTGGTGACTCACAATCATTTGTAACTCCACTCCCAAGGGACCCAAAGTCATCATCTGTCCTTGCTGGGCATCAGACATGCCCAAGGTACATAGACATTCACCTAAAACATCCATACACATAAATAAATTATTTGAAAGCATATCTAAGCTGGTAAAGATAGCATAGCAGGTAAAAGCACCTGCAGTCAAGCCTGGTCACCTGAGTTTGACCCCTGGAACTCACATGGTGGAAAGAACGAACTGACTCTAGCAAGTTATCCTCTGACATCCTCAGGCACATGTTCACGTTCGTACCCATATACTCACATATACACACAGCTAGTCAAGCAATAAGTAAATGACATAAAAAATTTAAAAGAATAGATATTTAAGCTAAAAAGAAAAGATAACTATTTACAGTGTTCAGAATGGGTTAAATACTTTAATTTTTTAAAATAAAAATAGAAATAATTTCTCCTTTGTTATAGAAATATTAGAATATAGGTGAATCTAAAGAAATCAATAATTCCATTACCAAGCAGCAGTTGCCATGAACATGTAGGTATGTCCTTTTCAGTTGGAAAGCAGTGTATCCTTGTGTGTGTACTTTTCCCTCAGGTCCTGTAGTCATTATGGTCTTTGTAGGCCCTTTGAGCACGCTGTGGGAGGTTGCCTTTTATGATGATGCATGTGTTTAGGCAAGCAAAGGTAGTGCCACCAGCCAATTGCTACATTTATAACGGTGTTAGTTCTCCACATAAGCTTCTTCTCATGCTGAGTTTTTAAGGAAACCATTGCATTGAAATCTCCCTAGCACATTTATTAATAAGCTGTCGTTTCTCTTTCTTTTGTAATGGAAGGGACCCTTGCATCCTCCGTTGCCACCACCTCATCAACCACAGCCCCAGCCGCAGCCACAGCCCCAGCATCACCAGCACCAGCCACCCCTTCAGCCTCCCCTCCAGCCTCCACACCAGCCTCCCCCACAGCATCAGCCTCCCCCTCAGCATCAGCCGCAGCAGCACCAGCAGCACCACCACCTTTCGGCTCCTCCCCCCCCTCTGATGCCCATGTCTCAGCCACAGTTCAGGCCGCATGTACAGACTGCCCAGCCTCAGCCCAACAGCAGTCGGATGCAGTGTACCCCACGTCAGGGGCTCCGGCATGTGAGTAACAGATGTGGGTTAACTTACAGGCTTTAGGGGACATAATTTTTGAGCTAGATAATTTTCCGGTTTTTAAACATTAATAAAAAGTATATTTTCAAAGCAAAACTATTTTTTTTTAGAATACTTTGCAAAAATGTTAAACTATAGATATTAACTTTTTTGAGCCTTGAGTTTTCTGTAGTGATTAAACAGTACTGTTAAGCATTCCTCCAGTGCAAGGGGCTTAGCTTTTTGGCAGGGGATTATCTGCCTCTGTAGGTCCCGAATAAGAACTTACATTCAGATATAGGAAATGAGCTTATATCTGTTTGTGGTGTTACATTTTGCATATGGCCAGCAAATGTGGGTCTTGTCATCCATTGAAAGGAACTGGGAAATAGTAGGTTGGTATGAGAGTAAAATGTAGCTTCCTTCCATTGTCTTGTCCTTCACTAGTAGCTGCCATTACTGTCTCTTTCAGAACAAACCACAGTATCCAACACAGTTCCTTCCTATAAGTCTGCCTCTTAGTTCTGTACTTTTATCCTCAGACTTTGAACAAGTCAGTGAGTTGCTTTGAACTTGTTTTCCTAATCCTGCCTCTTTATATTGTAATATGACTCTGATGAAAGCTTTAAGGGGATTTCTAGATGGAGGAGAGGCACTTGTAGTCCTGTTTCCTTGATAAGGTAATGTCAGAGTTCTGCTCAATTCCTCCTCATCTTAGCCACCTCTGACATGTGGATTCTCTCTCAGGCATGGCTCTCCTTGTGATAGAACTTTGTGGCGCCTTTGTCCTCCAGAAAGCTTTTTATAAGATTGAAACACAGTGTTGGGGTCTCCTGTTCCATTTTAAACTTAGGTAAAGTAGGAACAGCGTGCCATTGATACAGTTGGGTCCTTGAGGCAGGCAGAGTGAGGTGTTGTTGTAGTTATTGTTTGGTCCAGAATGCTGTTAAAAATGTTAGTCCATATAACTGAAAAATCACTTGAGTTTGACTTTTGTAAATGGAAACTGTATCTTTATGAAACTGAGTCCTAAGCATCAGGGCAAACATCCACACTTAAGCATAAAAGGTATTTGCCAAAGAGTAAGAGGTTTACCTCTCAGAAACGAAGGCAGTTATTGATGACAGCGATCCCTTTTGGTTTTACTCACTGATAAACTTGTGTTTCTTTTTGAGACAGAATGCAGCATCTCAGAATATAAGCAAACGGCCCATGCAGCAGATGCAGCCCACTGCTCCCAGAAACAGTAATCTGCGTGAACTCCCCATAGCACCTTCACACGTTTTGGAAATGAGTGGTAATCGCTGTTCCTCCACACCTGCTGCTCAGGTGAAATCCATTGTCAGCACATCCCCACCTTGTAGAGCTGTGGTGGCTTCCAGGAGCTCACAGGGAAAGACTGATGCAAAAGCCAAGCCACTTAGTCCTGGGGCTCAACCTAAGGAAGAAGCAAAAGCAGAAGCAGAGGTAGGACGCCTTCCTGGGGTGCGTTTGTTCTGGAATAGGATCCTGAGTGCCAGTGTATTCTGCTTAGTTCACTCGGGCAAGAATTATATTTGTACAGTTATTGTTGTATTGTATAGAATCAATATATATCCAGGTTTAGCAGATGTTTTCCGTAAAGGACCCCCATCTATAAATGTTCTAGACAATCATAGTTACTTATTTCTGCCATTGTGGTACAAGGTGGTTTATAAATAGTTCTTACAGAAACAGATGTGTCGAATACCAGTAAAACCTTACTCACAAAACCATGTTATGTGGCCTTACTTATATTTGGTAATTTAGAGTAGGTCTGGAGTAATAAATGTGGATCAGTGTATTACATGATCTTCACCTCTTACAAACCTCAACTTTCTTACCTCTTAAATGAGGATGAAATAATGTAGGTGTATTTGGAGCTAGGCACAGGTGAGTACATGGAGTTAGGTGAGCACCCATAAAATCCATGTTGAATGGACTGGTTATTATATTGTTCAACGTAATTAATGATAGCAAGAACTGAGGGAATTCATCCATTCTAAAAAAAACCATTTATCACTGTTTTAACCTTTTAATTAAGTTTTCATCATTCAGGTTTTCTTCTGATAAATAATTATGATGGTATTAGTTGTATCACATCAAAATTAGGAAGTCAGAATGTTTTGGATATTGTTTAATAGACTTATTAAAAGTTTGATATGTGGGTTTCATAATCAGTGCATGAAAGAAAACTGGCTCTACTGGACTGGAATGACGTGGTTTATAAAGAACCTTTGGGATCTGGGCCATGGGTTGCACCCTTGTAATCTTAGCTACTCTGAAGGCTAAGTGAGGCAGAAAAGTCAGTAGTTCAAGGCCAGTCTGGGCAACTTTGATGATGATGATGATGATGATGATGATGATGATGATGATAAAAAGGTGATTTTACATATATTTTTCCCCTTCACTCAGTGATAAAGCATTCACCACATTCACAAGTCCCTGTGTTCAATCTCAGTGTCCCCCCACAACCCTCCCCAAAAACCTAAATAAAAAAATGGTTTGTTTTTTTGGTTTTTTTGCTGTTTTTTGTTTTGTTTTTTGCCAAACATTTCATAGTGCTTTTGGGTTCTATAACTAGCTTTTCAGTCTGGTTCACATACAAGTTTCTTAATGTAATAACAGTGAGTAAATAATACAAGGAGAGGGACAGTCAGCCACGTTTACTCATTTTGTTTTAGACTTACCAGGAATTCTGTAAATTTACTACAGGCAGGCAGATAATTTATGAAAGTAAAATAGAAAATTGATAGAGTGCAATGGTATAGGTTGAATGCCTTAATTTGTTTTTGTTTAGGGTGTGTGTGTGTGTGTGTGTGTGTGTGTGTGTGTACATAAATGGAGCCAAGCTTATATTTTCTTTTTTTTTTTAAAGAAATATATTTATTTTGCTTAGCTAAAGGTGACTTACTGACTTGACTTAGATTTATTTAGTTGGTATTGGTACAGTAAAGGATAAATCTAAAGTATATTTATCTATATCTCTGAACCTACTTTAACCCTTTCTTGACTGCTTGGGAAACAAATGCTGAGCAAATCCCTCCTATGTTAGGAAATGGTGCATCTGGGTCTTGGTGCTGATGGCTGCATCCCTTGCTGCTAGTGCACTGTGGACTTCTTATTCATCATGCCTGCTGCAGTAACAACCCCTCACCTACCTACCTACCTTTAGTTTTGTTTGAAATATACCCAAGACTTTGGCATTCAACAAGAAGTCCACAGGGTGCCCACTCAACTCTTCACCTCTATGATTGTCTTATCTTTTTAATTCTTGAGATTTATGCAAACAGACAAGATTTGTAAATAGGTGAATTGTTGATAGATTGAATCTTTAGTAAAGATTTTATGGATAGTTGATTTTATAAAACATTTTTAAATTATAAGCTTTCTTCATTGGATTTTTTAGTTTAAAAAGAATGACTAGACTTTTGAAAGGAATTCTCTGTATAGACTTTGAGTGTAGTTTGGGTCTGGGATACTCAGGGCATTCACTTAACATTAATATTCCAATACTGCGATTTGCAGCATTTTGATTCTGAAGAGGGTGTGTGAGTTCAAGGTCAGAAAGATTGACTTGTGCTATTCATTATAACCAATTATTCTGTGACAAATGAGTTTGAGATCAGGCTGAAAATTCTGTACGAAAAATCAATAGTTCCAATCAGGGCCTTTCAGGTCATTTATACCCTACCTTTTGTTGGTTTGTCAGAGAAGAGCCAGATAAAACCCCTGTGACAGCAGGGGCTCATGGCTGTTGCCATTTCTATTCTAAACATATTTTGATATCTTAAATGAATAGTTTAATTGGTTTCAAACTTGTAAATGAGTGGAATGTACATTATTTCATTTTTAATATTCTGATAAGATTTTCCAAATTAGGTTTAGCTGTATAATTTTCCTCCCTCCCTAGAGGAAAGAGTTACACTTCTTGTTAAGCAGATTTTTGAATGCCTTTCAAATACTGAATTGCAAGGTTTGGGGGGCAATTCATTTGTTTGAAATGGCCACCCTACCACCTAAAGCAAAGTGAACTGTGTTTTCCATTTTAGTTTCCTGATGAAGATGAAGAGACAAGGTTATATCGCTTAAAGATAGAGGAGCAGAAGCGACTGAGAGAAGAAATCCTGAAGCAGAAGGAGCTACGAAGGCAGCAGCAGGCTGGTGCCAGAAAGAAGGAGTTACTGGAGAGACTTGCGCAGCAGCAGCAGCAGCAGCAGCAGCAGCAACAACAGCAGCAGCAGCAGCAGATCTATAGCTCACAGACCTTCGCGGAGCAAGAGGAACTGGCAGCTACACCATCACCCACCAATGGTAACCCATTGTTGCCCTTTCCAGGGGCACAGTGCAGGCAGAATGTGAAAACCAGACTTCTTGTTAAAAACCAAGACGTCACCACGGCTAATGTTCAGCCCAAAGCGGTGAACTTTGTCCCTCCTGGTGCTAACATGCAGCATCAAGGGCAACACTTGAGACCACTGAAGCATCTTCGGCAGCTGCCACACAAAGTCCTCCAGGTCAAACCTATGGATGTGGAGGAGACCCCCCACTCCCCACAAGCAGCCAGAGTGGCATCCCTCCAGGGCCGGCCTCAGGACACCAAACCAGGGGTGAAGAGGACTGTCATGCACAGGGCCAACAGTGGAGGTGGTGGAGATGGGCCACATGTCAGCTCCAAGGTCAGGGTGATTAAGTTGTCTGGAGGGGTAAGTTGACAAATTTTATGCATTTCTCTGTAAATTTGTTTGCCTTAGAGGGTATTAGTCTCTATAAAAAGAGTTGAATGTGAACTTTGGTAGAGTCATGTAGATTAACCAAATCTTAGATTCAAGTTCTACTTCTGTCTGAACCCATATTATCTCAGCAGTCTTGAGTCTAGTGAAAGGCCATTGTGACATCCTGCAGCTATGCCTTTCTCAGTTTTAGCTTTTTTTGTAAGTAACAAACAGTTTTCTCATAATCCAACAAACAATCAAGTTTGTCATATTCCAGCACACGGGAAGCAGAGGCAGGCAGATCTCTGTTCTACAGAGGCAGGCCTTTCTGTTCTACAGAGTGAGTTCCAAGACAGCCATGGCTATACAAAGAAACCCTATCTCAAAAAAAAAAAAAAAAGATTGTTATACACATAGTAGTTGTTTATAGCATTACACATGTGTGGTCAGAGGGGGTAGACGCACTTTTGAGTCACATATTTGTATGTTTGCTGTGCTCTGTAGTAGTGATACCAGTTGTATGCATTTCATCTTGTAAACTGGGGAAGTGATTGACTAGAAGCATAATAACATTTGTACAGCAAAAAGGGAAAGGACCTGTAACCCCACCCATGAAGGACAGCAGTGCCCCTAGGTATATGAAATGCCATGTCTGTGGTTTGCTTGTCAGTTAGCTGAGTGTGTGGAGACAGAAAACAGTTTCTCCCATGTGATATAAGGACATGTCTATAGACTGATGTCAAGTAAATTACGTCTGTAGAGCACTCAGTAAGCAGCCACAATCCTGTTCTATCTCAGTGTTTTCCTCCTGTGTCATTTAATATCCGAAGCTGCTGTGTTCAGTGGCACAGTCAAGTTTGTACAATGGCTTCTTAGCTTTGGGTCTTTATTTTAAACTTGAGGGTTTAGTCTGTTTCAATGACTTAAAAGCTCAAGAGAAGATGGCTGCTGGTGGAAATAGACTTCCCCCCCTGGTGGGAAGAACTGTGTAGATGCTCTGCCATAGAAGTTAAGTGTCTGCCCATAGGGAGCAGCATTTAAACTAGAAAGCATACTTCCTTCCAAAAACAAACTGTATTTACTTAAAATTATCTCTCTACTCCAATGTAAAACCAAAACTAAGTCATTTAATATGAAATTTGTGATTTTACTTCATTGCTGCCTAATTTTACAACAACTAGGAAACACAGTCTTTGGATTTTCCACTTGAGTAGCCACCAGTGAAATGCTTTGGACCAGGTTTTATGTAACCTTTCTCTTTTTGACTCTTAAGTACTGATGTGAATTTCTAGCAGCTCTTCTACTGTTCTGATGGCAACTTTGATCAACCTGATGAGTCTGTGATGGTGTTCACTTTTATCTTGAGTAAATTGTATTTCCGTAATGCTACCTCCCCAAGTAGATAGGAACTGTTACTTAGAGAACATATAATTGTGGGTTAGTTGCAAAATGTGCCTAACTAGAGCAATTCAGAAAGTAAGTAGCTGTGTGCCCCAGCATCTGGTGCTATCATATTTATTTGACTTTTATCATCCCCTTTAGTTGCTACTAAGTATCAATCATAGTTGTCCTCTTCCTGGCACTGGCATCAGGCTTGTGCTCTGCCTCTAAGAATCTAGCTTTGAGTCTGTGCTGAGCCAGGTGTCACAGTTGGGCTACCTGAGGGTGAGAGGAGGACAAGCTTGCACATGGCATCTGTGTGAAATGTTTTCGTTTTCCAGTTCACTGTTTGAATTATGACATTTTGTTGTTGGCTGAATTCTATTTTGCTAGGAGCTCTTGACTTCTAATAGAATAAAAGTACAATATATAGCTTACAAAGTTTCTTAAGGAAAACCTAATGTGTTTTCTTTTTGATTCCTGTTTTTTAGGAGGTGGGGTAGTTTCTTACTGTTTCCCAGAGTGGTCTCAAACTTGTTATCCTCCTCCCTTAGCCTCTTGCATGCTTGGATTGCAGGCATGCACTACACATCACACACACACACACACACACACACACACACACACACACACACACACACATCATCATCATCATGTGTGTGTGTGTGTGTGTGTGTGTATAATTTGTTTTCCAATGGTCTTATGTGAACTTATAAAAGGGTTGCTACACACCTCCTCCCTCTCACCCCCCAGGGATCACAACATACAGGTTAGAACTGCCACTTTACTTGTGTGTGTTTGTGTGTATTTCTAAATAAATAAATGCAATCTGTTTGTCCTGTATAATGTTACTTGTATTTTTCAGGGCTGACGTTTGGAGAATGTTTTATTATAGGGCAGAAGTTAGCTCGTGCTTCCTAAGAGAGCTGCTTCCTTTATAGCTGCCTAACACAAAATCTATATAACTAAATTGAAAGTGTTCAGTAGTCTCTTCCTTCTGGCAGTCACTTTCTAGCCAGGCTTTTTGACCAGTACTACTTAAGAACGTGAGTCTCTGTACTTGGCTCTAGCCAGCTGTTCTTATACCTCATACCAGGTGGGAATGACTCAACTTCTCTGGCCTTGTGTCTGTGACTTAAAACCTGTGAGCCCGCTGTTACTCACAGTCGGTGTTTCTTGTCTTCCATAGCTGATTTAAAAAGTAAATTATTCATCTTTGCATATTTCATTTTGGCTTTTGAGATAGGGTCTCATGTTGTTCTGAACTTGCTATGTAGTTTTAATTCCTGATGTTTTTGCCTACACTACCAGATGCAAGAATTAAAGTGGGTTGCCACCATACCTGGCTTTCTTAGATTTTTTTTTTTTAAAAAAAACTGTGAAAAATGGAGAGTAGATTTTAGGTTTGTCATTTCTTTAATTATGTTACCTTTAGGGGTGTTTTCATTCATTTGTCTTCTAGTTGTTGCACATTAGTTCTCTTTATTGAAATTACTTGGGTCCTCTTTATTAAAACAATTTCACTGTGGTAGTAGGAAACAATCCTAAAGGTTTTCATAAGAATGACTTCTTGGGGGCTGGAGAGATGGCTCAGCGGTTAAGAGTACTGACTCTTCTAGAGGTCTTGAGTTCAATTCCCAGCAACCACACAGAGGCTCACATCCATCTGTAATAGGATCTGATGCCCTCTTCTGGCATGCAGGTGTCTGTACAGATAGAGCACTCATTTACATAAAATAAATAAATCTTTTTTTTTTTTTTTTTTTTTTTTTTTTTTAAGAATGACTTCTCAATATTATTTCTGTGTACTTGTGTTGTCTGGGTCACTGTTCAGTTATACCTGGAGGAAGATGCTGTGTTTGGTATAGGGCTTGTTGTTGGCATCTTATCTGGCATTGGCTGTTCTGAAACTCATTTTTATAGCACACAGAACTTGAAACTCTCCCTCTCTAGGGTCACAAGCTTCTGTGTGATCATCTGACACATAGAAGCTTCCCGACTTTTGCTGTTGAAAAACCCATGATTGGGTAGTTGTCTGTCTTAGCTGCTTCCGGGGTGCTGTGCTGTGCTGCTGCTGCTTCCTCTTCCTCTTTGTCATCCTCTCAATTTCCTACCTATAAATGGGCTTAATCTGGTTTCTGGGAGGAGTTCTAGAAGAAAATCACTGGCAGATGAAGGTGTTCCTGAGGCTCTAAAGAAGTCTGTACTTCCTGCTGGCATTTGCAATGGCTACTGTTTGTCCAGGGTTGAGCATGCGCCACTCATGTGCCTCATGAGTGGCAGGTAGAGTCACATTCTCATTTCACAGTGGAGCAAACTGGGTCCCCACCTAACAAAGCAGTAGGGCCAGGCATCTGGTTGGGTTCAATTCTGAGTCTTGGCCCTATTTAATAATAAAAGCAAAGGTAGGAGACATAAAAAGTTTATTTACTGTGAACTACTGGGGTTATCAGTCGTTCTCTAATTAACCACAGAAACAAACAATTAAAACAAGTGTGTGCCTGGGAAAGCCCTGCAGCCTCTTCTGGCTCATGAGAGATGAAACCCAGTTCAGCTCTGAGTGACCTTGGTTACTTGGATTAATGGAGCTTCTTTGCTTATCAGTAAAATGAAGGCCTAGGAACTGTCCTTTGGTTGAAGGGAGAAAGTGTCAGGAAAGTAGGCAGAAACTTTATCCTGACCCAGGTTATGAAAGATTTAGAAATTTGGCAGCAAACTAAGTAAACAGTTTTTCCTCTGTGAGCATCTGGAGAAGTGGGAGAGACTCGGGACCACACCCAGCAGGAAAGCCAGCTAGCTGTTCAGCTGTGGCTCTTTTTGAATTTATGTTTAAAGGCTCTCCTACTACCCTGTGGAAGTCCTCAGTTGATCAGTGGGAGCTTGCTTTGGAAAGTGGGGTGAATTTGCCCATCTCTTTATCTTAGAGAGGCGGTGAGTGTATCTCTATCCTTCTCACCAGGCTTCCTTATGAGGCATTGCATGGGTCCCTCTTTATGTGGGCTACAGGCTGAACTTTATTTTGTTACATCTTCAATGAAAGAGAAAATTTGAGGCCCCTTTATCACATTCACTAGGCTTGTGCTGCATTTGTTTTTCCACTTCCACTCCTCACCCCCACCCCCATCTCTCTGTCTTTTAATGTCCATTTATGATTGAGTACTTTCTCTTCCTCAGATGGTTTATGAGAAGGTTGGAGGTACAGAGTGCTGCCTTAGGCCAGAGGCACTAAGAGACTATAGCTGCATGTATCAGCCTAGCCTGGGGTCTCACCCAGGGCCATATGTTTGATTTCTGGTCTTCTTTTAGTCTGAAGCAGTCTCTTGGTCCTTATGTTGCTTGCCCTTGATATTTTAAAAGACAAAAGTCAATGATTTTGTGGCCTGTGCTGTAATTTACATTTTATCTTTTGCTTCTTCCGATAAGTTTGAGATTGTTTGTGTTTGGCAGGCTGGCCACAGAAGGGAACCTGTCCATGGTGTGACTGTGCAGATGAGGCAGTGTTTGCCAAGTCTTTCCTACAGCTGGCCTTACCCACTGTCTGTAAGTTGTAGTTGGGAAGGAGGAGCTGTGTGAGTGCCCCACTCGCTACATCAGCTTCTCACCGTCCAGCACTGAGATGTCCAGTTCTTGTGTGTCTGCCAGCTCTTGCTTACTTGTTCATTTACTTGACATCAGTCAGCTTTGTGAGGCTTTGGATTTTCAATGAATTGTCATTGCCATCATTTACTTTGATGCAAGATCTCTTCACAGTTGGCCAGAGAGGGTCTCTTCCTGTTGGCTTCTGTGTCCGTTGCTCTTTGAATGTATGCTTATTTCCCTATACTCAGACTCTTGTTTGATGAGTGGCTCTGGGGTGGGTCTTCTCCTTAGAAGTCTCTAGTCCCTTGGAGCACTGATGCCTGGGGCTGCTGTGTTCATCAGCTTCCCATTGCTATGAAAAATGAGTAATTGGTTTGAAAGAAGAAAAGGTTTACCTTATCTCACCAAGTCAGGCTTTGAGCCACAGTTTGTAAGCTTCACTTCTTCAGTGTTATCATGGCAGAGAAGGCTTACTTGTCTTCTGGCAGCTGGACAGAGAGGAAGAGACAGGAGCTAAGGTCCCAAAAATCTCTGCAATCATTAGCTTTTCCTGGGGAGACATGAAAAAGTATTTGTCCATGGATCACAATGGCAGACCAAAATAAAATTCTACCCAAATCCAACTTGGTAAACCAATGAGTTTACAGAGCATAGTGGAAGGGTAACTTACAAGATATGAATGACCTCCACGTTGTATCACTACCATGTCCCACTCCATTATAGACAATGACCTCATGAAAGATGTATCAATGAGTTCTACTTCAGTGACCCTTCCATGTCTTATATACGATAGCATTTCCTAAGATCATTTGTAGCTGCAGGAGGACAGGAAGGAGCAATGGCAGGAATCCTACATGAGACCCTGTTGACTCTCTTCCATTACAATTGCAATGATCTAGCTACCTATTTTTTACTTTTGGTGGCCCTTTCTACTGAGCCACAGTATTCTCTATTCCAAGATGGCCTCATGTTATGCTTGGAAAGAAAAGTGCCATATAACTGAGGCACTTTCCAATGACCTGTTCAGTCTTCCAGAAACACCACAGATTGATTGGAAACCAACCACATCTTTAACCATGGCCTTTGAAGGACATGTAAGATCATGGCTGTCAGTGGTCAGGACACCATTGTCCTTAATGCAGATCTGTGGCTTCTTCTTCTGGGAGTTGCAAAGAGAACAATCAAGGTACTGCTGAGCCTGCTGGGTTTTACTAAGAGTTCCTATTTCTTGAAAGATTATTGGCAGGCAATACACACACACACACACACACACACACACACACACACACACACACACATATTTTTTTTTTCTTTTACTACATTCTATTAGAGTTATTTGGTAGTCAAGAGAGAAATTGAATACATTCGAACTTTGAAGTGAGTCTCTTCTGTACCTCAGGGGCTAGCCAAGACATGCTCCTGTGATACTACTAGCCAGGACATAGGACACTTAATGGGAGGGGAGGCTATCTGGGGACTTGCCCTTGAGGGCAAGGTCTCTGGATTCTAGTGTTCATGCATTTTGGTGAGGCCTTCTGGCTGTCCCAGTTACTCAGGGAAGAAGGACATGTATTAGTATCAACAGTGAGGTCTAATCAGAGCCTGCAGAGCAGCCATGGTCTCAGTGGTCACAGCAGATATGATATGAACTGAGGCACTAGGCATTGGTGGTGATTGAGTTGCATACAAAAGCAGGCCTGCCTTTGTGGAGCTCTAGTGAACTGAGCACTCTGTGGACTCTGAGTGTGTAATAGGTACAAGCAGAGGTAAAGTAGGCTGGGCAACAGCAGGGAGACCTGGAGAAATAAATGGCTTCCGAGTGGAGTAAAGGAGTGGGTCTTCTAGGTGTATGTGTGGGGAGAGTAGGGTATGTGTAACTGTTGCAGTTCCTAACTGAAGGAAGGGCATTGGGTTGAGTACAGAGAGCAGGAGAGTCGAAAGACAGGCCTTGCATAGGTTCTTTAGGTCTTAATTCTTAGAGCAGTGGGAGCCACTTGAAAGTTCTGATGCGTTGATGATTTCACTGTTTTGCTGGCTAAGGGGGAAAAAACCTAGGAAAATAGAAAATTGGCAGTTGTTTGTTTGTTTGTTTGTTTTCCAGATTTGGGGTTGAGTTTTGCTTTAAGCATAATACAAAGAGGACAAAAGACATAACCAATCACCTTAGTGTTGAGGTTGTGATGAAGAGAGACAACATTTTATCCCTGCAGTCTTGGGTTACTTTGGAAAGTAGCAGCCTGCTGGAGAGCTGCACACCTGTCTTTAGTCCCAGGCTGATGTAATGTCCCATACCCCTTCTTGGTTTCTGGAGGTTCCTGTTCTTGAGCCTCTGTTTTCTATTTATTGCTCAGGACTGCTGCTGTTCTGGGATCCCTACTGGTGCTTCTGCACATGCGCTGTCCTGCCTGCTGCTGACTAGAGCTTTCCGTGCTTTAGAGCTCCAGCTCCTGGTCCCTGCTCTTTGAGGAGCTTTCTGCCTCCTTACCATGTTTGTCACTAGAACCTAGGACAGTTTCAGGGTATTAGAAATACTTAAACGTAAACATGAAGCTGAAGATGTCTGCATAGTTGGGGTTCTTGCATCAAAGCAGAGGTGGAGAATGTCTGAGAGTGAACAGGATAGTTTTCCCCTAGCCTTGTCAGTGATACCAGGAAGTGAGCAATACAGGAGCAGGGACCAGAATAACATTGATCTTTACTGTTAATCTTTGCAGCTACCTTCTCCTGCTTTCCCCTTCAAACTCCTTTTCATTTGTTTTGCTGAACAGGATTGTTCTGTAAGATCTGTTTGCTGCTTTTGAACTTTAAAAAATGCTCACATTTATTGTGGTGAGGGTGTGCCACCATTTACGGGTGGCGATCAGAAGACCTACAGAAGCTGTCTCTACATGATGTAGGCTTCAGGGGGTAGAACTTAGGTCCTCTGGCTTGCCATCAAACACCCTACCACTGAGCCATCTGTCTGCCTGCTGTTTTGAACTTTGAAGCAGTAGGTCTGTCACATTTGCTAGTTTGAAACTGTTACTTAGAGGACACAGCTCTGCCCTGCTTGGTTGGTCCTGGCAGAAGCTAGCTTTGTAGGGCAATCTGGCAGTACCTGGGCATAGCCTAGGTGGCTCAGATAGAGGTAGAACTGACTGACTGACTGACTGACTGGGCTTTGCCGGTATGTAGGACAGGACCGTGGATAGAGCTCAGGGAAGACTGTTGGTGGCATGGATGGGGCAGTAGGTAACAGGCTTGCACTGGGCAGGCCTGCAGGAACAGAACTGCCCCTGAAGCCTCAGCTCTGAGTTGGAAGAACCAGTTTACAGCCCCACTGCTTAGGAAGCCTCCATACTACAGAGCACCCAGAACTTCACTTCAATACATTTTCATTTCATGGTAGATTTGTGCCATCTGCCCTGGACGTTGTTGTTTCTTCTCAGAGGCTTAGGGTTTTGGTGTTTTTTGTTGTTGTTTTTTAAATTATTGTTGTTGTTTGTATGTTTGTTTGTTTTTTTAATTTAAAGACTAGATAATTCTTCTCATAACTAGCCGATCTCAGAATGGAGGATTATTACAAGGTAAACACCTGAATAACTGCCACATTCTCGTATGGTAAAGTAGAACAGATGTGCTAAGTGAAGTGAAGCCCAGTAGTTAGGTCTGGCTACTCAAGTAGCTTTTGTCTTTTCGATTTGGTTTGTGGTTGCTCTCTCGACCCATTAACCAAAATAATGCTTCAAATTTCTTTCCCCAGTGTGCTTGTTGTGTTGGCGTGTAAGCATGCCCGATTAATGTAAGGTGTTCTCTCATCCCACAGCAGCACTCGGAGCAAGGCGGTTAGGTTAGGGCTGGCCCATTTCTGTCCTGTCTCTCATGTAGTCTAGCAGTCTGCAGAGAGAAAATAGAGTTCTACCACATGTGTGTACTTAGAAACTTTGCATAGCTTGCATACTGTTTATTGTGCCGATCCCAAACGAGCCTCCTTGAGCTTGCTGGGTAGGCCTGTATTGTTGTCCTTAATAGAAGCCTGTGCAGCAAGGGCTGGGCTGCACCATCATCTACACTGCTGGTGACAGTGAAGTGTGGACTTATCAGAAGGAGAATTCATAAGAGGCTGCCCTGGGACACCACAGCACTGTCCTTCTGTGTGTCCTGACAATGTTATCTGTCCTTTCAGTGCTGAGTATCAAATGTCTGTCATGAGTACAGAAATTAATTTAATGTCACCTGAAGACATGCAATTAATCTTTTAGAGGTTTTCATAATACCTTTACAGAAAGAGTTGCCAGTTTGGCGGATTTGGATTTTGGGGTTTAGAAGAAGATAAGGAAAATTAATTTTTCATCAGGGTTAATACAAGCTAGCAGGGCCACAAAGGCTGAGGAAAATGATTGGGGAATTTGTCAAGTGTTGTCACTCCAGAATAATGCTGCTTAATGCCTGATAGGTATAATCAAGAGCTGAGGTTCTATGGAGAGGGATTAATCAATTTGCCTGTAGTGAATGCACCTCAGCGATACCACTTCTTCATGGGCTTTAACAAATGAAAATAAGATTTGATCTGTCAAATTGCAAGAAGCCTTGACAGTGTCAATGGGCATTTTTATCTGTACATTTAAACCATTTGTTATAAATAAATTTGTCCTGCTAATGTTGATGTCCACAAACCTCATTTTTTGTAAGATTAAGCTGATAAAAAGTATTCCCTGAGCTTACTTAATTCAGATAGGAATTTTAAAACCAAACATTAGTCTAAAGGGACATTTTTATTTTATTCATTAAAAGATAGTCATTTTAGAGCAGTTCAACAGTATGTCTCTACCTGGTGGTTATGATGGCTACAACCTCACCCCCCTCATCTGCTTTGGATAAACTGCTGTGCTAGAAGTTACAGCATGCACCATGCTGCCTGGGAAGACTGTTCTTCTGCAGACTTGCTTTTTTTATGGGAACACCATCTGCCATATCTACTCAGGGACACTGCTTTGCTTACATCTCAGCAACAGATTTCTAAGATGCTGAATTTGAAACAACAGGATTTTAAAAACTTGTGCGACAAGGAGACTAATAATTACAGGTCCTTTTTCAGTGCTAGAACTGTACAGGTCACAGCAAACAAGATACAGGGTAGATTTAGTTTGTCTTGACTCTCTTTCAGGTTTGTTTATGTGCATGACTATAGATATAAAAATGTGTTCCTGGCAATGGTCCATTATCCTGTCTATTGACCACTTTCTAATAGTGTTAATCCAGAGTCTACTAGTGTTAAACTTCACCTAAAATTAGCTTTTCACTGTGCAAAAGTCCAGAATTGACCCTCCACCCAGTGGAACCTTGTGGAAAGGCAGACTCCTCACAGGACCATGGTTCTCAGAAAGTCAGGCTGTTGCCTTCTGCCTTTCAAGAACTTTCATCAGAAGTTTTTGTCCTTGGGGAACAGGAAGTGTATCCAGGTAGGCAAGTGCCTACATTTTTCAAAATATGGGTGATTCAAAAATAAAAAGTGAAGCCAGGTGGTGGTGGCATGTGCCTTTGAGCCCATCATTCAGGAGGCAGAGGCAGAGGCAGGCAGATCTCTTGAGTTTGAGGCCACCCAGGGCTATACAAAGAGACCCTGTCTGGAAACACACACACACACACACACACACACACACACACACACACACACACGAAAGAATGAATGTGATTTGGTTATCTCTTATTGTACATATTGGAGAATTTCCATGGTAAATGTTTTTAACTATAAGTACATAGCCACATATTGTAGGAGCCAGTGACCTACCTGCCTCACTGCGGCCAGTGCCTCTCAAGCTGGGGTCTGGCTGTCTACAGCAGTATCATGTTATAGTTAATTAAGATTTGAGTCACCTTGGTGTGAGATGCTTTTTCTGTCTTCCTAGAGTGAACCAGCTAACATCTTGATAAAGGTTTTTGGGTGTTTGTGAGGCTGTTCTTTAGTAGGTGCCTTTTCCTTTTGATGGTTGATGGCTTTGTGGTCAGCATAACATGGGCCTCCCATTTCCCTTTTTTTCCTGGAGGAGACTGAACTAGGTAACATTTTTACCTTAGCACTGTGGTAGAATCCCCTGGGAGAATGGAGTTTTGTTTTTCTTTGTGAATAATGTCTCTTCTCAATTCTGTGTCCTTGCTCCTTACAGCTCTAGTCTTTGCTCCTTGGGTTTTGAGCCAGTTTGAGTATGTGCTTTTGTAGGATTGGCCCATTTCATGTAAATTGACTGATATGCTGGCATAATGTTCATAACGTCCTTTTCACTGCTTTGAGCTACATTGTTACAGTCCCTCTGTTTTCAAATTTGAAACATTTGTCCCCTGCCCATTTCTTTTTCTTAGGATGGTTAAAGGAGTGTGATGCTTGCTGTTTTAGCCTGTGGGGCTGATAGAGAAGGGGCTTCTCTGTATTTTCTTGAGTGTGACTTTCATTGTCCCTTCCTCCTTTGTTTGGAAGTGGGGCTGATTCCTCTTAAGATCTCAACTTGTTCTTGGGTCTTTCCCTTCCTTTTTTGGATTGACTGTAATATTTGAATTTAGTTCACTTTAAATGCTTTTTTAAATCATTATTTCTTACCATATCTTCCTTAGTTTCAGGCCTGGTAAGCCTGCGTAGCTTAGCATAGCCTTTCAGGTCATATTCCAGCCGCCCCTTCCCCCCCTCCGCCTCCCAGCCTCCAGGCACCCTGAGAAAAGTGTCTGGGCTCTTGGTGGCTCTTTTAGTCTTCAAACAGGACCACAGCCCCAGAAGCCTGTGGGTTCCATGGGTCCATCCAGTTTCCTAGGACAAAACTGCTTGCTTTTCCTTGAAGGCCCCTTTCTTCCATTAAGTGGTCTCTAAAAGATAACTTAGGAGATTTTCTTAGTCCTATTTTTCTGTGGTTATAACAAAATACCAAAGTCTGGATGTAGAAGAGAGGTTAATTTTGGTTCTTGGTTCTCCAGGCTGGGAAATTTTAGAACATGGCAACCAGGATCCCAATTGTGGTGAGAGCTTCATGGAGGAAAGTCAGACAGATGCTTGCAGAAGAGAGGTGGGGAGGGGGGAGAGATGTAAGGGGCCAGGTGCCTTTTGACAGCTTTTGGCCTAGCTAACCCATTCTCACAGAACCATATGAATCACTTCATGAGGGTAGAGACCCTGTTACCAACACACCTTCTAAAGGCCTTATGACCTCTCATACTCCCGAACTGACAGTTAAGCTTGAGAATGGCTTTGGTGGAGATAAACTATAATCCACTTCTATAGCTGGGTGGGAGTGGGAGAAGGATATAGACATGTACCTCTCCTGAAATCATTTGCTAAGTCACCACCCATTACCCTCACGGCTGTGTAGCCTCTGTGGGAAGGGTACCAACCATCACCTCGTCAGTGCCTCTTCACATCAAGAAGAGTACAAACCAGCATCCATGTCTACTAAGATTGCATAACATAGCAGGGCAGAATTCTTGTCATCTGTTCTTTCTGTCCCACTCACCAGTCATTCTTGGAAACACTGCTAAGAACTGCAGATTGTCCATAGGCCCCACCCACAGACTGTCTTTATTGCTGCTTGATAGTACAGTAGACCCAAGTGCCAACTTGACATGGGCATGCCTATGGTCACACCTCATGGTCATTGTGGTCAGGAGCCATTGGAATTGAGAGCAGGAGGACCAGAAAACAGGTTGTGGATGTTTCCAAAGCTCTTAGCCAAGCACATGTGCTGCTGCTCTGGCATGCATTCACTGGCCGTGAAACTTGCTAGTGGTATAGATCCTCAGGTGGGGGCTCCTGCAGCAGACCCTGGATCCAGGCAGCTTTTCCATTTGGGGTAGGTTTGAGCAACAACTACAAAGTTAAGGCTGGTTGTCAGTTTTCAACAAGAGTGCTCTTGGCAATAAAAAAATGAAGTAGTTTTACAATGTAACCAGTATGAATTAAACAGTACTTGTGTTTATTGCAGCCTCTTTAAATGGATACATTCGTTAAAAGAAAACTTAATGTTTTAAATTTCAAAAATATTGTATTTAAAACCTTACCTTAACCACTGCCCAATGGAAAGTTTCCCTACTGGCTCCAGGGAAGAGGCAGATTTGGTATTATTTATGTCTGAAAGGTTATGCCTCCAGGTCAACCCTGGCATTGGGTGCCAGTACCTGACCAGAATGGTGGGCAGACACTGATCTGCCTGCTGCCTTGTTGATTTCAGCAGGGAGGAGAGAGCGATGGTTTTTCTCATACAGAAGGCCAGCCCCAGCGGCTTCCGCAGCCTCCGGACATGAGACAGCAGCCTACCCGCAAGGTGACACTGACCAAGGGGATTCCCCAGCAGCCCCAGCACCTTCCTGTGGGGTCCCATATGTACCCGGCTATTCCTCCAGGGATCAAAAGCATCCAAGGGATTCACCCAGCCAAGAAGGTACTGAAGTGGAAAGGCCCTGTCCCCTATAGCTTGCTTTCCTGGCCCACTGATTGAGAGAACTTGGCACTGGGTGGGTTTTTTTGGTGCTTGTAATACTCACATTAGTAAATGAGCCATTGTTTTCTTAGTGCTGGTTTTAGAAAGCCTTTCTCTCTACTCATTTACTTGGTGGTACAACTGGAGAATATGGCTGTCCTGCACCTTGGAACAGCCACTGCCCAGTTACAGACAGCACTGGCACCTCTGTTCCTCTCACCCACTTGATAGCAGGAATGTTCCTAATGGAGAACCAGAGGTGTGCTCGTCCTATCTAATCATCCCTCAGTTTAAGGACTAGAGACAAGGCCCTATGGAAGTAAAGGTGGAGGTGAAGGGCATCTCCTCTGAGCCCAGCCTGCCAAGTGGGAAGCCTGGAGCCCAGAGGCTCCCTGTCCCTTCTTGAGGAAGCAGTCTAGTCATGTTGCAACCAGAGAAGTTCCAGTGTATGTTCTTCAGCTTTCTGTCAGAAGTGGGTGAACACAAAGTCCCCTCTACAGCAATGGCACATGTCTGAGGTACAGGTGAGGCCAGGCAGAAGGAGACTGTTGCAGGTTCTGCCCCTCTTCAGATGTGGGGGTGTGCTGGTACAGTGTTTCTTTTACCTTGTGTGTGTTGTCTCTCACACTGTTAATGAGATAGGAGCCCATAGATGACTCTGCTGTTACAGCAGGCAGATGTACGTATTAGTGTTAAGTCCAACAATAAAGTGATGGATCTCACATACTGCTCTAGGCTATATTTCCTTTCAGACTTAACCTTTGGATATATAAAGAACATGACTTTAGAGAATTAAATGTGGGCTTGCTAGAGGGCCTTCACCTCCGACTCCTTAGCTCTCCATTAAGAGGCCAATTATGTCTCTCACTTGCTGGAGCTATATTGTGAGGCTTTTTAATAAGACTTTATATTAAAACCTAGTATCTGGCTGAAATCTATACCAGAGTGTACATAATGCATTAATTCACTTTTGATGTGTCTCCTGTGAATACTTGAACTGTCCCCTCATTTCTCCACAGTATGCCTCACTGGAATTGTAGTGGCCTTATGTAGATGGGCCTCTAATTGTGTTCCTCTAGGTTTCCATTCCTGTGGTGCCCACACATATTCTGAGTATCAACTCTGGCTTTGTGCCTTTCCTCGTGAGGTACTGGGCTATGGTGGATTGCTCCTTTAAACCAAGTGCTAGGACAGAATTAGGGTAGGACATGGGTGAGATCCAGTGTACTTTGGTTCCACTGTCTGCATACCTTGCTAGATAACTGCAGAATTAGTTATTTTCTTTAATTGCCTCACCATTTGAAAATGCTAGAAATGCCAACCATCTAGCCTTTCTACAGTGAAGGTTCTTCATTGTGGTTCTGAAACATGGGTAGCTTTAAAAGATGGTGCTGTTGCTGGCAGATTGGTATCTGACTGTGTGAAAGCTCTGGAGGGGATTGTCACACGTGGCTAGATGAGGTCTTGTTTCAAGGCTTGAGGATGATGAATATAAACCTTGCCACTTTGTGTTGAATCCCAGATGACTCATTGTCACAGTTGGAGATTTAACCCTGTGCACACCATATATGTCCATTGGCCTGTGCCATGGTGGGAGAAGTGTTTGTTTGGGACAGTTAGGATGGGATATGACCCTTTCCTGTGCTAATTGCTGCCAGTGTCGTATTCTTGCGGTGCTTGTATCATGAATGAAAGTAATGCCGGAATCCCTTCCAAATATAGCTGTAGAACTCTGGGACTTACATCTTAGCCTCATTCTACTTGCTGGTGTTGCCCTGGTTAGCTATTAGGTCCCCCTCTAAGAAGACCCTGTGGCTCACAGCATGTCCTGAGGACCTGAGCACATTGTTACTCTTGTACTTTATCAGCCACTACAGGAGAATCCACATCAGATGCATCTTCTTTTTCATTCATTGCCAGGCCATCATGCATGGACGAGGCCGAGGAGTGGCAGGTCCCTTGGGCCGGGGGCGACTAATGCCAAATAAGCAGAACCTTCGAGTGGTAGAATGCAAGCCACAGCCCTGTGTAGTGTCTGTGGAAGGCCTATCCTCATCCACCACCGATGTCCAATTGAAGAGCCTGCTGATGTCCGTGGGGCCTATCCAGGTGGGTTGCATGCATGTGACAGTGCCAATGGGTCCTCTTTCCAGAAGAGTGGCCATTGTGGGTTACATTTGTAGTAAGATGGTACTCAAGAAGAAAGATGTTAGTGCTTGCCTCACAAAGTTTAGGAAGTAAATACTCTAGTAGAACAAATTGTCCTTAGAAGTCTACCCTAAAGTTCATATGTGTACAGGTACCTATATGTTTCTGTATTGAATCACATTTTATTTGTGATAATTTCTCAAAGTTTCAAATAATCAGCCTCCTTGTCTTATTTTCTGAAGCTGTGTCACACACTCACAGTTCTGGCACTCATCTTAGCATTTGCAGTACAGATGTAGCAATAACTTAGACTCTGTGGTCATATCCTTTAAAAATGGCAGGCCTGAGCTTGTTACCAGTTACATGAAGGATGGAGACAGACACCATTCCATGTCTCCTGTGAGCAAGTGCTCTGACCCTACAGGTGCTCTTCAGAGTTGTGCATGACTAGTGGAAAATGCAGGGAATGTTACATTTTTGAGCAGAACAAAGGGTGTTCTTTTCATTTTAGTGCTTGGCTAAGATGTTTCAGATTCCCATTTACAGCTGGATGTGGTAGCTCATGCCTTTAACCCTAGCATTTGGGAGGCTGAGGCAGGAGGACCTCTGAGAATGAGGCCAGCCTAGCCTACAAAGCAAATTATGGGCCAGCCAGGGTTATATAGGAAGAAGGAAGGACCTTTTCTCAAACAGACATTTGTCTACTTTTAAGAGGTCTAAAAGTGAGTAGAAGAGAATGCTTTCCAAAACTGGGCCTGGTGTTTAGGTATTTGAGTTTAATTACAGCCACCTTTATCATGAGATTCTTAGAGAGGTTGCTGGACTTACTTTAGTCATTTTTATTGAGAGATTAATCTTCAGACTTTGACTACCACTTCTGCTAGCTGTTTGGAAACACTGTCTTTAAGGACAGGTGGTTTTAGCTACTGTAATGGTGCACACCTGTAATCCCAACACTGAGAGGCTCACACAGGAGGAGCACAAGTTGAGGCTAGCTGGGGTATATATTGAGGCTGTCTAAAAAGGGGTATATATTGAGACCGTCTCTTTTCAGAAAGCATCTTTTTATGCTTTCTGAGTAGTTGATTGCAGTATGGGTTATTTGTAGGAACAAAATTAATAATAGAAGATTATAGGTGTGTTAACGTGTAATTATTGTAACCAGATAGTCAAAATAAGCACTAGTTGAAGATTCTGGATTGCACAATGGCCCAGACAGACCAGATTTTAACACTGTTACACACTGTGGCCCTAGGTGCTTGCTGAAGGCTGGCATTTATATGGGTCTTGTGAGGATTCTCACTTTCTGGGCTTTCTGCACTGAGTGCGAGGGCAGCTCTGGCACTGTTGCCATGTGCTCTGGCTTCAGAATAAGCAATCCAGGGTATTCTCTTGACTTTGGTGATCCCCAGCAGACATGTTGAGTGGGACTTTGGGATCAATATAGATCCCTTAAGTGGCTCATCTCCATCTCCCTTTATTTGCCGTGTGTGTGTGTGTGTGTGTGTGTGTGTGTGTGTGTGTGTGTGTGTGTGTGTGTGTGTGTGTGTTGAAAACAAAGAATAATTGTGTTAAATCAAGTTTATTGTGGTCACCTAAAATCCCCAGCAGAAAGAATGCTGTTATTGGTAAATGGCATGTTATGTGCATCTAGGTTATGCCAGTAACATGCTTACCCTTTAGATGATAGAAGCTTCAGTGCTGGGTGCCACCCTGGGAGTCCCTTAGTGACTGCTGGGCCAAGGCCTGTTCTCCCTGGGAGCAGATCACTTGGTTCAGGATAATGGTTTGGAGTAGGATTATGTGAGTATTTATTTATTTGGTTGGCTGATTGGGTTTTTTTTAAGACAGGGTTTCTCTAGGTAGCCCTGGCTGTTCTAGAACTGGCTCTGTAAATTACGTTGGCCTCAAACTCAGAGATCCAACTGCCTCTGTCTCCCAAATGCTGGGATTAAGAGTATGCACTAACAAAATCAAAACAAAACAAAGTCTGATAGTATTTGATGGGTAAAGACGTGACTCGGGGCTGGAGAGATGGCTGAGCAGTTAAGAGCATGATTGTTCTTTAAGAAGACTAGAATTTAATTCCCAGCACCCACAAAAATCTGGCCTCCTTGGGTGTGCGTGCACACACATGCAATTTTAAATAATTGTTTTAAGTGATAGAAATGTGGTCTAAGGCTTAAATACAGTAGTCAAAGAAATAATATTAAGTAGCTGAACTAGGGTTTCAGCAATGCTTTAAGAAGAAACTGTATGTTATTTCTGTTTGGGGAATTATACCTTAGTGTTTCAGAGTGAAATGTAAGGTCAATGTACTTGAGGTATCTAGTGTTCACTGGCTTAGTACTGAGTGTTGACCAAGGGGATACCTGGTCTTTTAAGCCTTTTACTCAAAAGTGATGGTAAACCATATTTTAGTACCTATCAGACGTGAGAATTGTGTTTGGGTGGTAATGACCCCACAGACACTACTGGTTTCTGTTAGCATGCTACTTCCTAACACTCTACAAGTTCTGCAGACCAAAGGAGACTACTGAAAGATGGAGCAAGAGATATATGTGACTTAAGTCTCCTGGTATTTCAGTTTCAGATAGAGAAGGTGCAACTAGTTGAGACCTCTGAGTCAGAAAGTCACTGGGGAGGGTCTCGTTCTGAGAGCAGAGAGCAGAGCCAGGTTAAAGCTTAGAGCCAAGGAAATAAGTTCATTGTAATTTTGAGGCCCCTCTTAGAACAAATCTGTTTGCTAGGCTCTGCCTGAAATTATGTTCAGAAGAAAATTTTTACCCCATGAACCTCCAGTATCCAAGAACAAAAAGTGACTCTTTCTCACATGGCTCAGTGACTGGGTGTGAGCCATAATGTAGTGATATCTGGTATCTAATTGCTGCCTCTGGCCAGCCACTGCTCTTTTTCATTTTCTCTGTTAGCTTAGTTGTTTGTTCTAGTAGTTCTGTGGACTAGATTGAAATGCCTAGCAATTGTGAGTTTGTTTCTCAGTGCCACACTATCCCTCAGAAAGGCAGCTCGCCAGAGCTGTGAGAGAACAGGCTCTGGGGCCTGCCTTGAGTTAAGATCCCTGCTTTGCCATTTCTCAGTGTGCAGCTTTTGTCAAGAGTTCTTACTTGGGAGCCAGTTCTGCTATGTCTACAGAACTGAGAGAGAGCCAAGGCTCTGGAGCTCAATATGCCATTCTTATACAGGGCCCCCAACCCACCCTAGTGCATGCCCAGAGTCCATTTAACCTGTGGTAAACCAGGGCGGAATGCCATTCTTTAGATGGGTGAGGGCACCATCAAAAGTTGCCTTCCAGAAAGGCACAGGGAAAGAAATTGTTTTCACTGTGGTTACCTGTGTTAGTCTCACTGAGTATCATACTAGTCCCCAGCTGGTTGAGGAGCACTGCTTTGTACAGGTTCCCAGGGAGACCAGTGAGAACTGGTGGCTTGCTTTCATGTTTGAGCCTAGATTCCTGTTCTATATAGCAACTTATGACATGTTTTATTTTATGTCACAGTTGGCATTAATTAATTGTCTTTGTTTTCTTCCCCTAGAGTTTACAGATGCTTCCCCAGCAACGGAAAGCCATAGCAAAGTTCAAGGAGCCAGCCCACGCACTAGCGTTTCAGCAGAAATTCCACAGGTATCCTCTGTATTCTGTAGTTGGTGACTGAGAAAGAAGAGGGTGCCGGGCTGTTGAGTGCTGTGCAGTGCTGTGCAGTGCAGTGCTGTGCTGCACAAAGGTGCAGCACAAGATCAGGTTCCATACCCTTTCTATGAACTGTTCTCGTTGTCTGGAGAGGCCCCTTCTACTTCCGTCACCTTAGGGTTTGCTGCTCATCAGGGCCTCCACCGTTCTGCCTCACTCCCATGCACCTTGGTGAATTGCTGTCATAAGAGTTTGTGTTAACTGTCTCTTCACATTTCCACAGGCACATGATTGATTTGTCCCACATAAATGTGGCCCTGATTGTGGAGTGATCTTGAATGGAAAAATCTGACCTCATACTGCACACACTGTGGAATTTCTTCAAGGAAGCTGTAGGTTGGTGCAGGATCCCCAGAAGTGCAGGTCTCTTCGGTCTGCAGCTTGCCAACTTTTCTGCGCGCCAGCCAGCCACAGGGTGATTCCAGAAGAGAGCAATTGAAACTGGTGGACATGGGATTGGAGTCTGGTGTTAGATTGTTTTGAATTCTGTTGTCCACAAGAACTCTGTTCTCGTGTTCTTTTGTTTGCAAGTGCTTATAATGCATGTAGACCTTGTTCTTCGTGATCCTGCTGTGTGATTGGTCACAGAGTTTTAGATTCAGGAAAGAACGTTACCAGCTCAAATTCCAAGGATTTTTTTCCACAGCAAAGAATATTTGATAATGGTTGCACTTATCTTCAGTACAGGCTAGAAAAGAGTTCTCAACCAGGCTTAACTGGAGTGGTCTCAGAAAGCCCTCACAGGCTCTGGTAAAACATAGGTAAAAAATGGGTGATTATGATTGACACTCACCTGCCCTGGAAAGCCAGGGTGTGAGATGGGTGTCTGGGAATGATGCCATGGACGTGGCAATTCTGCTTCTTGTAAATACCTCCAAAGTGCCGCCTGTTTCAGCAGAAACTCCCAAGGCACTCCAGAGCCAGTGGCTCTGCCACCCTGCAGGCAACCCTCTTGGCCTAGTTTCCTGGCATAGCTTGAAGCACTGCTTGAAGGGTGGCCAGACCTGCTTGGGCTTCTCTGCCTTTTAAATGCCCTAGCTCTGTGGTGTGTGCTGTCGTTGCTTTGATTGCCTCACTGTCCTTCAGGGCTCTTGAGTTTCCTTTGGGCTGCCCTTCCCTCACGTGTGTAAGGGATGGGTTTCTCAGTAGAGCCGATGCTGCCCAGGATAAGGGCATCTATCCACAGTAGTCGTTTCAGTTGATCCCAGCAGGGGGACTCGCTTTCTACAAAGCATCCCTTGGAAGTCCATGCGGGCAGACATTGAACACAGTGCCTTATTATGTTTCCCCCATGAACACTTCAGTGTTTGAGTCATACTTTAGAATGGACTGACACTAGGCCACACTCAGGACTTTTTAGTTGTATTTTATATCTGTGATTTTATCTCACATATCTTGGTAGGATGGAGGAGACAGAAGTCTGTTGTCATCTACTGTCGCTGGGTAATAAGGAAGGAGTTAGGCACAGGACTTCCACAGTTGAAATTTTACATTACATTTTCAATTAAGTTGCCAATGTTTTAACAACTGAAGAACGGTATTCCAGGCCCCAAGAAACTTTGCGTAGGATTGATTCTGAGATGACACTATGTGCTGGCAAGGAGCACTGGGGGACACAGTTGTTGTTTGGGTTCCAGGCAATTGAGCTGAGGCATTCCTAGAATGTCTTAGAAGACCTTGTGGTGTGGTGCCACCTCTGGTCACAAAGCCGCCGCCTCACCCCTGCTTGGTGCACTAAGGACCAGCTCTGCAGGGGTGTACCTAGTTCAGCCCTAACCCATCCAAGTGCTGTCAACTGGTTGCCCACTGTCACTCCCACTCATTTCACTTGGACACAGGAAACGTTGATAGATATTTCGTTAAATTGATGAGTTTGGTAATATGTTAGCTCTCGCTGGAGGTTGAGGGTTAGAACACAGTAAAATGAATTTAACAATTTCACTGCTTTTTCAAATAGTTTTGAGTGCTGGGCCTTTAAAACCCAATTATGCATTTTTGTCTGAAAAGTAGGCACTGAAGCATTGAAGTCAGGTAAGGAAACATCCTCTTCAACACCACTGTTCACCGAGGGTCTCAGGGCTGCTTTGAGTGTGATGAGATACCCAGGAGCATGTGTGTCCCTTAACTGTCTGCACACATGTGCTAGTTTTTTCTTACTGGAGTGGACTGTCAGACCAGGCAAGCCAGTCCTAAAGGCTTAGCTTCTGTGAAGAAAACCACAGAAAGTGAAAGAAGCAGAATTAGAAAGAACATTCCCCACTTGCAGTGCCCTTCTCACAGTGAAGTCAGACGGTGGAAGATCTGCTGCAACCATTATCTCTGTTCTTTGTGTATCATGCATTTAAAATGAGATGGAAAAGCATTAGCATACTGTGTAAATATGGACCTTTTCAGATTAAAATGTTAATGGAAATGCTTTCAACTCAAGCAGCAACATCTTAGCTATTTGTTAGTTCTTTTTTGTTGTCTTATCAAAGTTTAATGGAGACACTTTCATAATTGTTGTTGTGTGTACATTTGATTTTCATAAAGATGGTAGTAAGTCAATGCATTAACCCTCATCTGTGTATTATTTGTTCACAAGTTCCAGAAGGTTGAAGGAATGACTCTCACAGCTGTCCTGAGGTAGAGAGTAGGGGCGGGGACAAGGTACTTCCCCTGTCTTTGCCATGA
>CM052700.1:147969826-147993786 GCA_028551405.1 Uromys caudimaculatus
CCCCCCCCCCCCCCCCGAGCCCCTACCCAATTCAAATAGGCAGCTTCTTGTGCAGGTCCTGTGCCCATGGCTTGCTGTGGAGGAGTGTGGCTGGATGGGGTGGGAGGTGGGTTTTCCATAACCATTTTCATCTGGGTAGTTCTCATGTGATACGCATGGTCCGAGATGGTTGGCTGAATCAGGATGGAGCTTAGGAACTGCACCCATTGGTCATTTTTTTACCCCCACCAAGCAGCATTCTGCCTGAAGCAGGTAGAAGACTTTGCTGCTCATGGAAGCTGGTAGGGAACTTAAAAGGCATGGGAGGGAGGAGTAGACAGTGGTCCGGTTGGTAAGGAGAGTCTTATAGGATGGAATGTCAGTGAGGTACACCCCTGATGGGACCCCAAAGGGTGGTCCTTCACTCAGGTGTAGAACCCCACAGATGGCATGTGAGGGAGATTCTCAGGGTGGCATAAGCTAGGTGAAGGGTCTTCCTTGGAGAGCTAGGTTTAAGGACTATCCCTGTCTTCTGTCTTTTGGTTTTCATTTATTCGTCTTTTATTTCCTTATGGCATTATTAGGAAGGTAAGCTTGATGTAGACCATTGACTGACACTAGTCAGAGATAGGTCCTAGTGACATAAGAACACTAGCCCAAGAGGTCAATGGAGTAGTTTAGTATTGTTTTTTGGTCATCATTGGGTGCTCTGAGGGTCTTTTCTGTGTCCTCTGACCCAAGACAAAATGCATGAGTCAAGAAGCACTTCCTTGTGCCAGAGCTGGGGGCCACAGTGGGGACCCTGTTGCTTGCTGTTCCCCTTTCTGAGAATCAGCTTTAATTCCCACCTCCTGCTTGTTGGCCCCAGCTCTGGCTTTGCATCCTTACTCTCATGCCCAGTTGCTTTGTTACTCAGAGAGGGAGAAGAGGTCTAGGAGATTATACCTTGATATGCTTTGCAAAGCAGATAACTAATGGGGCACAGGGTAGACAAGAACAGGGTAGACGAGAAGCTTACTTAGCTCAGTTATGGGAGAGCCTTAGACACTTCACCAAGTTTAATGATTCTTCAGTGACAGCTGGGGTATTTTAAAGTTTATGATGAAGTGTTCTTTTTATATTATTAAATATAAACTTGGAAAGGCATTTTGCCTTGACTTATTAAATCCTAAGGATTTCCTTGTAAGGTTTTTTGCAACCTATTTAGTTTTGTCATTTAAAATGCCTAACTTCTTAGGTACACAAACCCATGGCTTTGTGTACTAGAACCAGAGCAATCCACTGATTCATATTGGATCCCAGGTATACCTCCTGCTGGTATCATGTGTCAGTAGGGACACTTGCTAGGTACCTTACCCGACTTTCCTAAAAACTGCTGATCAGCTACCTCTTTCTGTCATGTGTTGGTAGAACGAGCTGAAAAGCGCTCTCCTTTTCCCTTAGATGTACAGTAGAAGAGGTTAAGTGTTCTCCTTGCTTCCATTTACTGATTTTTCAAAGGTTTGTGGGAAAATTCAGGTGTTTTAGAAAGAACCTTGTGTAGTTTTTCTTACGTGTCACACAGGTGGGATGGAGAGACAGGTGCATGTTGCTGTGTTCTGTGTCAGAAAGTTTAATATGCTCTAGGCAGTAGACCTCTTGACTTTCTTCCATGACTTTCTGCTAAACTACTTTTCATTTTAAGGACACGTGCAGCGGAGGCTGGTTTGGGGACTAACACATTTTGCATTCTGCATTGTTGTCTTAGAGCACACACATTGTAGACAGCGGGTTGCACCCAGCCCACACTGACTGGCCACTGAGGAGCAGATAACCACTTGTTCTTTACTTTTTACAGGTGCGGGATCCCGATCCTGAGCTGTGTCCTCTGTGAGGACTTCCCTCCCAGGCTTTAATTCTGACGTTTAATTTTCAGATGCAGCAGCAGTGCCGCGTGCTTTCCTTTCACTTTAAGAGCGTCTGATGTTCTGGTCTCTTCTCCCACTGTGCGGCCCGTTCCCCTGCCCTGGCTGGGACTCTGGCTCCCTCCTTATCTCCTGCTTCTCTTCTGTCTTGTTGACACCTGAGTGTTGTCACTGTTCCCCCACCCAGTGAGTCTCTGTTTGCATGTTCTTTCCCTCCACTTCTGTGGCTTCCACACCTGCAGTAGCCACTGACACTCCCTTGAGTTAGGCTCCCTCTGGCAGGAGGGGAACATGGTGGATGTCTGCAACAGGGCCACATGTGCAGTTTGTCTAACCCTTTTGCCTTGACAGGTCTTTCCTTGGGATTTGCTCCTCTGGAACCTGAATTGGAGAGCGTGACCTTTTGCTTGTTATTTTGCAGTTTGATTCTGGGCCTAAAGATGCCAGTGCCTTTCAGCTGTGGTCTGCATGTCATTAACCACCCCTCTCTGTTTTTACCCCTCTACCTTTGCAGGACCCGGGGCATGGGTCAGTGTTAGTGGTAGCGTGCTCTCATTCGCTTGGAAGTGGTGGCCCTGTGGCCGTTATACTGCCCTTGCTGATATGGCCCTCATCGTGCTGTAATGTATGTGTGCCTCCCTGCTGTGCAGGCAGCTTGGAGTGCAGGCTATGTTGCTGGGAGTGTGCTGGCTGCTTAGAAACCACGAGACACCACCTTGCTTTCCTCTGGCCTCACTGTTTCTGCCAGTCACGTGCTCTTCCCGTGTGAGTGACACTGCCGTGCTTTACTCCAGTTACCCTTTGCATTAACTACGTGGGAACTCTTGCAGGCTATATATGTGAAGAATAGTTGTGATGTAGATGAAAAGAAAATGTATTGTTATGTGTATCATTTGTGTGCTTTCATAGCAAAAAATGTGTTTTAGCTATACTGTAACCAAAAATTCTGTCAATAAAATATTAGAGTTATTCCTGACTCTGAAGAGTTCACTTTCTTTTTCGCGCCCCACACAGTGCTCTGGGCAGTGATTGGCCCTGGGGGCATGGAACTGGGGAGAGCAGCACTCAGCACAGCCCAAAGCTGTGACGTCGTGTCTCCTTAATGGAACGGGAAATCAGGACATTTCACAACACTATCTTTGGCTTCTGAGACCTGGAACTGACCAGATGATGACAGGGTGTTGCTGTGGTCAGGGAATTTGTCTCTCTGTAGAACTCTTAGTCCTTTTACAGGTAATGGTCACAACTTGCAAGAAATGAATATTATGCCGCTGCTCTTTAGAGCCTATACATGTGGCCATTGGCCATAACACCTCCTTGCAACTGCTAGCTCTGTTTCATGCAGATCTTGCTGTTTCAAGATTGAGGCATCATAAAGTTGTCCTGCTTCTGGGTTCAAAGAGAGAAGCCAAACTGCTGTGCCTGATAGGCCAAAGGTTTCAGCCTAGGATGCATCTTCTCCCTTCCCCCTCCCTGTGTATCTCTCCCCTTGTCTGGGCCAACTGCTGTTCTGTACAGTAGTGCTCTTGCCTACTCCTTGACTTTCTTGAGAAGGGAGTGCATGTGACACCTGACCCCAACCTTCAGCAGCCAGTGGCTGTGGCTGTGGCTGTGGCTAAGGCAGGTGCACATGCAGCCACGTCCTGTTGGCCCTGTGTCTTGTCCATCAGGCTAAGGCTATGCTGACAACAGGAAGGGACTTGGGGAAGCTCCGGTTGCTTGAACAGGAAGAAGACCGTGTCCAGCCTCAAATCCGAAGATGCCCAATTGTAGGTCTTTTTTACATTTTGGCCTTCAGCCCAGCCTGGGGTATATGAAGGGCTGTATGTCCAAGTATAGGCTAGAGGACAAGAGCCCAGAGAGCCTTTCCAAATGTGTTCCTGGAGTGTGGCCATTCCAGTCCTTCTGGCTAGCCAGTAGTAAAAGTATGGTTCCTTTTGCCTGCAGGTAGACCACACAGGAGGCACAGTGAGTAGAGACCCACCCTGCTCTGGTGAGGCCTGTGGTCCTCCGCGTGGAGTCATGGCTAAGGAGTGGGAGCTCGACATGTTGCCATGATTCTACTCCTGACAAGGGCAGAAACCTGTGGACTTAGTCAAGAAGAAAATACTTTAATAAAATAGTTAAAATCCTGGTTCTTGCAGACTATAAGCTGAGGAAGCACATAGTAGGAGGTTACTGGTGGACAAGTGAGGAGTGTCACTAGGTCTGTGTTGTGACCACCTGTTCTGTCCTCTGAGCCCCTACATGGTACAGAACCCTTTTCATCCTATGTGACTTGGGCTCTGTCCCCACTAAACACCAGACTCCCTGCAGCCGCCATCCTACTCAGAATGGGTTTTATGGGTAAGGAGTCATACGGGATATGTCCTGTTGTGGCTTGTCTGTCCTCAAGTCCGTTCATGCAGCTTGTTTCAGAAATGCCTTTCTAGTGTGCTGGTGGGCTGCACTTTGCCTTTCTGTCCATGTGTTGAGCATCTGAGTAGCTTGTTACTGTGAAGATGTGAACATGAGAATTTAAATGTCTTTAAATCCTGGATTCAGCAATTTTGGCTGTATATTGAGAAATGCATGTTGGGTCACATAGTAACTGTTTTTTAAGTTTGTGAGGAACCACCATCTTGGTCTCTGCAGTGGCCGCGCCATTTTACAGTCTCACCTACGGAGTTCAGGTTTCCCACATTGTGCTGCCCACTGATTCATCAGTTACGCTGTGATGTCAGTAGTTTTGATTTGCATTTGATGAAGTTGAATGCCCTTCTGTGTTCACAGCTATTTCTGTTATCTTAGTCATCAAAGCCAGCATTGCAGATCTGTGCAAATAAACTTAAAAATATAGATGATGTTATTAAATGTATTAAGTTTATTAAGAGACCACAGTGGTTTACCTGTGCATTGTGGGAACAGCAACAAGATCAACTTATCACACACGTGATGCAGCCATGCTCCATTCCTGGACCATGCAAAGCAACTTCATTATTACTGTTGTATCAGTGTAACAGAAACCCTAGGAAAATGCCTGAGACCGAGCAGTACATTGAGTAATATGATACTGGATGGGAGAGATGGCTGAGCTGGTAAAGTGCTTTTTGTGCAAGCATGTACATAAGGTGAGTGGGAAGGCATGTAGCTAAACTCAGTGCTGGCTAGGTAGAGAGAGGTGGATCCATGGAGCTCTCTGGCTGGCCAGTCTGAGACACTGAAAGTGCTTGAGAAAGACATCCCGGCATTAACCTCTCAGAGGCCTCCAAATGCACCATAAACACCTGTACGTATCAGCACTACAAGACAGACACATGACATTAAAACAGCAAAACAACATTAAAGCTTTAGACCATAGATGCCAGGTGGTTGTATATCAAGAAGTCTATTAAATACTCAAGAAACATTGGAAAAACGACTCTGCCAGCTTTCAGTGCCTCTTTCCTCATTGCACTCAGAGGTGGGAATGGAGAGGCCTTTCCTAACAGTAAAACATGTGTCTTCAATCCTAAAGATCAGGCCATCTTGTCGCTGAGTGAATATAAGCCTGGAACAGCTAGGACAGTTGAGGTCTCTGCTACTTAATAGTCCTGGAGATAGACATCGTGGTGCACAAGGAATCTTCAGAAGCCCAAGGCTGGTAAAAGCTATTTGCAATCACACGATAATGGGTAGCAATCCCCTAGAAACCAATAATGAATTTGTTTTGAAAAAAAAAATCCAAAGTAGCTACAGATCAAATTAATATGAAAAAATCTATAGCCCTCAGCTGTATAAATTGCAAGCTGATAGTGTTAGCACAAAAAAGAAAATTGCCACTTAAGTAACAGAATAAAATTAATATGAAATTATCAAAACCTGAAAGAGGTGAGGGTGAATGAGTAGGTGGGTGCTTCATGTTCCCGATTAGCGCTCCTAAGAAATAGCAATAATAAATAGTTCTCAAGCCAGTATAGAGGTTAAATATGTCATAATTACCCAAAGATGGGGCTTTCGTGCCAGATAGATGTATTCTCTCCTGTATACATGTGATCACAATACATGGCAGTAAAGCAACTTAAAAACAGGAATTGTTTCTCTAGCCCTGTGATTTCATGGATCCCTTCATCATGACAGAAGGGAGTTAAAGTATCTTAGCTCAGCTCATGGCAGTCAAGAGGCAGAGAAAGAATTACAGGAAGGAACCAGAATAAGACAGCTTCATGGGCATGCTTCCTGCTTCCTGCTAGGTTGTTCCTCCTGCTTGTTACAGTTGTGCCATCGTGTCAAGAGTCCAGCAGGAATCTACAGAGCAGGTCCGTGTTCAAACAAAGCAATGATCTGAAACATTGGACAAGTGTGCCTTACACCCTGCCAACTAGGTACTCAAACACATATCAACTGTAACCTTCCACCTCTGGACCTTGAGAGGTGAACCAAATGTGTTCAATCGGTTTGAGTCCCCATCATGTTTATTGATAGCCCAAATTCAAAGTCTCTTTGAAGACCCAAGGCAAAAATCATCTGTGAACCCTTACAAAGTAAGAAAAAAAAGAAATCCATACTCCTAACATACAAGAATAGGAGACATAGCAAGGGAGAATTAGACCTGAGCAAGCATGAATAAACCAAACATTCAAGCACTAATGCTTCTGTGTTGACCATCCAGGGAAGGTGGTGGTATGATGTGGACTAAAGCATGGGGCTACCCACTGCTCACCTCCCACCTGCAGTCAGGGAGCAGAGTTAGAAGCTTCTGCCTCTTCTAAGGTTGGTTCTCCAGGGGACAGTGCTGCCCACCTTTAGGGCGGATCTTCTCAGTTAGGCTTGTCTGGAGACATTCTCACAGACATGACTCTAGATGTGTCTCCATCCAATCAAGTTAATACACAGAATCCACAGCATCCTAAAGTTGTTGAAGCACTGTAGCCTGGGGCTTAATGAGTAAGTAATTGCCATGTAGTCCTGAAGGCTGGCCATCTGAGATCAAGATGTCAGTGGGGTTAGCTCTTACGACTGTGAGGGTATTGTGTGACATTGTCCCAGGGAGACAAGAACAAGCATCTACTCACCCCAGACAGGTTACTGAAAACAGACCAAAGTACAGATCCCACCTGTCCAGCCTAGTTGTCAATCTGACTCAAGCTAGAGTTATCTGGGTGAAGATGCCTCCATCAGATTGCCTGTAGACAAGTCTGTGGGGGCATTTTCTTGATGAATAGTTGATGGGGGAGAGTCCAGCCAGTGAGGGTGGTGCTACCTGTGGGCAGATGGTCATGGGTTGTATAAGAAGTCAAGCTGAGCAAGCTATCCTCCCATGGTCTCTGCTTCAATTCCTGCCTCCAGGTTCTAGTCCTGGCCTCCCCTAATGGACTGTAACTTTTAAGTCATATAACCACTTTCTTTTTCAAGTTGCTTTTGGTTATGGTACTGTATCCAACAATGGAAGCGAACTAGACACTGCCAAAGTCCAGTTGATAAACTAGTGAGTTTTACTGGGGTTACTTACTTGACTATGAGTGGGTGAGGGGTTACATATGGGGACAGAAATGTCTCAAACATAGCTGCATCACCAAAAGCCCACCCTACCCTGGGTGAAGCCAGGAACATGGGATTTACTGCACAGCCTGCAAGCAGCTCAATATAGGATGGCAGTGTCTGAGTCAGCCATCCTGATTGCTTATAGATACTTGAGAAGGGAGAGAGAGGAGAGCCAGAGAGAGCAGGGGCAGAAAATATCCTTCCAGGGCACTTCCCTGGTGACATCCTTTCTGAAACCAGGTCCCACCTCCTGTTTAGTATCAATCCACTACTGGCATAGCCCATGAACAAGCTCGGTGTTCTCGGCTAGTATCTGTCCCTTCTGCTGTAACGAATTTCTAAAAGAAGCCATTTAAAAGAGGTAAGATTTATTTTGCCTCATGGTTTCAGGGTTTTGGTTCATGGCTGGCAGCCAGGAAGCAGAGAGGCAGAGAGGAGCTCTGGATAATATGTGGCTCCAAGGACAGCACCCTAACCTGTTCCCTTCATCTAGGCCCCATATCTTTGTCTCTACCGCTCCCCAGTCCTGCTGTCAGATTATGAATCCACCCATGGATCCACTGTGGAAGACAGCTTCCTCCAAGGTACCAGGTGGCAGCTGTACACTTGACATATGGGCCTGGGATGGGGGGGCTTCCAAAGTCAAAGCATAGTGGCCCCGGATCCAATCACCTCTTCACATCAACACCCACTGCCCAACATGCCTTCAGCACTTCTTGGAGACAGTTATATTCAGAGCATGGCGCCCTAGCCCATGCTTCGCAACTGTCTTAGTGTCTCAGCCCTTTAGTACAGCACCTCATGGTGTTGACCTTCCAACTATAACATTATTTCTGTTGCTACTTCATAGCTGTAATTTTGCAAGTGTTAGGAATCATAGTGTAAATCTGTGTTTGCCGGTGCTCTTAGACAACCCCTGTGAAGGGGTTTGACCCTCCCAAGGGTCATGCCCACAGGCTGAGAGCTGCTGATCTAGAATATTCATATGCTCTCCTTTCTGCCTGTCTCACGCTGACCAAAGGCTCTGGAGGTTGCTCATGGAGCAGCTGTTGCAGCGCTAGGGAGGACAGGACCAAAGGACAAATGGTCTCTTTCTTGCTCACTGTGTGACCATCTGCAAAACATTAAGAAGCTGGAGGAGAGAGTGTCAACTACCAAGGAGCCCTTCTGGGAGTGGAGAGGAGGTGCTCACTGCAGCTGATCTTAGGTGTTACTGACCCACTAGGCTGACTTGGGGAGCTCCACACCCTGGCGCTCACAGTGCTACTTGGGACAGGGACCTCTATGGCCAGCACCACTCAGAGCCATTTCCCAGTGTAAATGAAATATATATGGAATGTATAAATGGAGCAGTAAATTAATCCAAGGGCTGCATTTCTTTGCCTTATACTATTAACCAAAAATCACACAGAAAAAATATTTATTTGAAACTACACCTCAATAGATAAGCAGTTGCATGACCTACCTGTGCTCAGCTGGCTCCCTTCCAGCCCCTTCCCACGACACTTGCATGTTACTATTGATCTGGCTCTTTGGACTTCAGGTGTATTTCTGTAATCTCTCTCCAGACCACTTCCTCATGACTCCAAATCCTCCATCCTCCTCGCTATCTGAATCTCACTCTCTCCTTCTCTCCTCCCTCTGGTTGGTGGATGTCCCGTCCCATTCTCTGTTCTGCCCAGCCATTGGGTGATCAGCATTTATTGACAAGGCAGAGAATAATAACTGGTAAGAACTGTTTATACCAACTTGATACAGGAGATTCTTGGTCTAAGCATTACAATGCTGTGTCTGGATTAAAATGATATGAGGGCAGAGAAATCAACATTTGAATAACACAAGGGTGAACTTTACACAGTGTATAAAAACAGTATGCCTACTCCCCAGGGAGGATGTGGTAGTCAGTGGTGGCTTCTGCTGGCCCCTCCATCTCCATCTCTGTCTACTACGTAGACATGGATTCACAGTATCACATGATACACATACAAATAGCATATTCTCAAAGGCACACACAGAGTCACTCTTAAACACACACATCCAAATGCAATCACTTTCACACACCGGATGATAGACATGTATGTACTTACACAGATCCCTTCTCCCTCACACCACCCAGAGTCCATGTGGTCTCCAGCAGGTCTGTGTCTCTGTGATAGGGAGAATGCAGCCTAGCTGAGCTCAGTACTAGAGAACCTCCCAGGGCGTGCTGGCCCTCATGAGTGTCAGGTCATAGGCCACAGGACCAAAAGACTTCTGGGGACTCTGCCAGGGCCTATAGGAGCTGTGGTGTTTGTGACAACACTGTCCAGCCAGTAGATAAACTGTGGTAGGGAGGAAAGTTTCTGGTTGCCTGCCAGGGCCAGGGGCTGGTTCTAGCAAGCCTACCCTAGAGGAAGCGTCCAGAATTGCTCCTGACAGAAAGTTTCCATCTCCTCCTACCCCCCTCCGCCCCCCATCTAACACATTTGTAGACAAGGTTAAAGTTTTTAAAACTCATTTCCCTCACCTAAAAAGGATCTTTTTTGGTTGAATACTTTGTCTTGGAGAGGGATATATACATATATATCTCAGTATGAACATGGTAAGATGTCAAGGCTGATGCACCCTGTAGGGACTAGAGCCACCACATGCCCTGTATAGAGTTCCCACATCATACTTCAGGCCTGGCAGAGGGAAATGGGCTGGGTCATTAGGAACTGGCATTCTTTTGAGCAAGCCCAAAGGTATATCCAAGACACATGTCATAGTGCAGGGGCTTTCAAGGAGTCTGGAGGCTTCAAACTTGGGCTGTGGGCAGGGCCGAGAACTGCCATGATGAGATGGCTTTGGGTGGGTGCTGAACTCTGTACTTTAAAGTAGGTTCATTCCTCTCTCTCTCTCTCTCTCTCTCTCTCTCTCTCTCTCTCTCTCTCTCTCTCTCTCTCTCTGTGTGTGTGTGTGTGTGTGTGTGTGTGTGTGTGTGTGTGTGTGTAGAGACCAAAGGTTGGCTGTCCTCAGTTGTTCCCCACCTTATTTTTGGATGTTCTGTCAGTGGTCTGAAGCTTGCTGATTCAGATACGTTGACTGGCCAGTAAGCCCGCCGGAGTCCGTCTGTCTGTCTGTCCCCTGGACTGGGATGACAAGCACATGCCACTTTCATGTGGGTTGCAGGGATCTTAAAGTTTTTAAAACTCAGATCTTCATACTGACTGGACCATCTCCCCAGACCGAAGTAAGTCCCAAGGGACTTGGTATTTGAAGCCAGGAGTATGGGGTGGAAAGAGCAGAGTCCTCTCTATCGGCCACCTTAGGGCTTGGTTTCCAGGTGTCGAACTTTCTATATGATGCACTGCATCCTGCATGCTGAAGTCTACTACACTGCTGTTCTGTTATTCTGTTTGTTCTGGTGGTCGTGATCATCAGTCTTTGTTATTCTTGTAATTTAATTCTTTTAAAATTGAGTCTCTCTGTGTCTCTGTCTGTGTCTGTGTTTGTCTGTCTCTCTTTCTCTGTGTGCCTCTGCCCCCCTCTCTCTGGGGGAGGGGCATGCCCATGGCATGGTGTGGTTGTAGAGGTCAGAGGACAACTTCGGGGGACTTAGCTCTCCTACTATTTGTTCCTCAGAGGCTGAACTCAGGCCACCAGGCTTGGTATAAATCACCTTTGCTCACTGAGCCATCTCTCTGGCCTTGAGACCTTGCTATTTTCTGAGGCAACAATATTGAAATTCGGCCAGCGAATAACTGTGTGGTTATCAGCTTCTAAATGTCCCAAGTGAAAGGTTGTGCCTTTTAGGTTAAGGTCAGGCTAACATGAGGCCTCTTGCACTAAGGGGATAGTCAAGTTTTGAGTGCTGAGGAAAACTTGTGGAAGGAAATTGAAAGTACTGCCCCACTGAGCACACTAGCGATAAGAAAGTGAAGCAGCCATGTTGCCAATTGTGGAGTCACATTGGAGAGATCAAACCTACTCAGTTTTTCCTCCAGCCACTGCCTGACCCAGAGAGGTGATGAAGCTGCAGCAGCTGACAGAGGGTAGTCAGAAAGTGACACTAAGTGGCCTGCCTTCGGTGTATGCCCTCTTTCATTGGATGAGGGCTCTCCTGGGAACATTCATAGCAGAAGAGAAGCCAATGCCTGGCTTAAAAGAAGGAGAGGCAGACACTTGTCCAGCATCATCATGTTCCTTAGGAACCCTGGAAGATCAACAGCCTGTGCTCTGTCAGTGGGACAGCAAAGGCTGAAGGACACACCCATCTCTGCTTACCATGTGACCAATGTGGCTACTGCTCAGACAAAAATGTCCCTTGGAAAGCATAGTCCCTCAAAATGTTGCAGCACATTGACATTTATTGCAACAGCACTCACAATAGCTAAGCTGCAAAACAAAACTGAGTGTCCACCAACAGAGGGACTGGAATGTGTTACAGGGAGCAGCTGGGTGGCTCAGCAGGTAAGGATGCATGTCCACAGCATAACGGTCTGAGTTCGATCCCTGGACCCCACATGGTGGCAGATTGCCACCACCAAACACACTAAACAGATATGCAAATAGAATATGCATATATATATGTATATATATATATTCCCATTCACACGCTCATGGAATTTGTTTTCCATAGAGAAGAGTAAAGCCATGCCATTTGCAGGAAAATGGAAGCAACTGCAGACTATCAAATTGAGTGAACTAAGTCAGTCACAGAAAGACAAATGTCATGTCCTCCTCCTGGGTTACATGTACATAACATCATGTATGTATCTATGGCAGGAAGTTAGAAGTGAAACTTTCCGGGAGACAAAGGGGGGCAGGAGAGGCTAGAAGAGCATGGGGAAACGTGTTGAAGTCTATGAGCACAGTGCAGCTCACAGAGCAAGGTGGGATCCTGACTCTTTGGTCTATGAAAAAGGCGTTTTGTAGGGCTGTGGCTCCTCTGGTGGAGCTGAGCAAAGTGAATTGAAACCTAGAAAGAATCTGCCATCCTTACAACACTCAGAACAATAGTAATTCACGGGAAGAACAGAGTCTCTGCACTAGCAGAAGTTTGGAAGTCTGTCCAGCCCACGGGGGAGGAGGTAGCTTGAGATATTGAAGAGGCAGGCACATTTGACTTGACCTGTGGCCAAGAGACTAGTGAACCACTGCTGCCTTTAGACTGCATGTGAGCAACTGAGGAACTGGACTCAGGGATGATCACAGGAGGGCGTTTCTTTTTCCTTTAAAAATTCCTACCCTTTTAGACTTTTCAAAAATTATGTGTACATATCTATGTGTGCAAACAGATGTGTGCGGATGCCCAATGGGTTTCTTTTTGATATTGTGAGAGGCATCATTTCCCCCTGGAGCTAAAGTTACAAGTGGTTGTAAACTGCCTGATTATGGGTGCTGGAAACTGGACGTGGGTCTCCTGAAAGCGGAGTAAGTACTTTTAACCCGCTGAAGCATCTCTGCAGCTTCTATGCCGTGCTTTTGTTATTGGTTTTTCAGTTACTATACAAAATAATGGGTCTTTTCATGACATTCTCTTACTCTCAAATCATTTGAAAGAGGAAGCTCTTTCCCATTACCTTCTTGACCCCCTCTTGCTGACACTTGTCAACAGGGAGGGGTGTGTGTGTCTTCATTGTTCTCTCTTTTTTTTTTTTCCTAATGTGACACAAATAGACTCACCTGGAAAGTAGGAACCTCAATTGAGGAATTGCTTGCATTAGATTGGCCTGTAGGCACATCTGTAGGGACATTTTCTTGATTAATGGTTGGAGTGGAAGGGCCCAACCCACTCTGGATGGTGCCACCCTGAGCAGGTAGTCTCCAGGTAGTGTAAGAAAGCAGGCTGAGCAAGCTATAGAGAGCAAGCCAGTATGCTGTGCTCTTCCATGGCGACTGCCTGCCTCCAGGCTCCTGCCTGAGTTCCTGCACTAGCCTCCGACAGTGATGGACAGTGATGGACAAATATAAACCAAATAAATCATTTCCTCACCAAGTTGCTTATAGCAATAGAAGGCAAACTAGGACAGGGAGCATTGTGTGCACACTGTGGATATGGAGGTCAGAGGACAATCTCAGGCATCATTCCTCAGGGCCCTTCTATCTTTTGTTTGAGATGGGGTCTCTCAATGGCCTGAGGCCCCACTCCTCTCCCAGCGTGGTTGGCTGGCTGGCTCATTATTCAGTGCAGAGATCCACTTGGCTTCACCTCCTGGCTTGCTAGGATTAGGATCAAGCGCACACCATGTAAGCTCATGTGTTTGTATGTGTGTGTCAGTGTGCGTGTGTGTGTGTGCATATGGAGGCCAAAGGTTGACATCAGGTGTCTTCCTTGAATGCTCACCATTTTATTTATTGAGTCAGAGTCTCTTGCTAACTCTGGAGCTTGCTGACATTGCCAATGTGCTTAGCCTGCCCTGAGATTGCCTGTCTTTGCACCCTGAGTGCTGGGGTTACAGTACTTGTGGCCATCTCTTTTTAGGTGTGTGCTGGGGATTTGAACTCTCATCCTTGGGCTTTTGGTGCAAACGTTTTATTTTTATCCATTGAACTATCTCCTCAGTCCAAGCTTGACTTTTTACATGGGCTCTGGAAATCTAAACTTGGATCTTCATACTTTTGTGGAAAGTGCTTACTGATGAGCCATCTCCTTAGCCCCCAGAAGGAGGTTTCTTGAGACAGAATCCACCCGGGTCTGTGACAACAGAGTCGTCAGGGTATCATGGAAACATAGTTGAGAAGCGGCAGCAGAGCCAGAGAGGATTACTCCAGTGTTGAAAGAAATATTCCCAAACAATCCCCAAAACTGCAGGGGATGTTCATTATGGGAGGAGTGGACAGATGTGGCACACTCCACTGTCATTGAGGTAAAAAGTCACCTTGACCTCCCCAACCTTCCACAGCCACCACCCTGATTAGTCAGCAGTCAGCAGCACTGAAGTCTGACCCCCAGAAGCAGGTACAACTCAACAGGGCCAGATGGTTCATCACAAAGTTGCAACTGCATAATACTACATAATGCTACGATACATTTAATAGATATTAACGAATGGCATCTGACTCTGCAGGCCTGCAAACCCTGCTGATGGGGATGAGGCAGGCAGATTGCCAAGTTCAAGGCCTATCTGGGCTACAGAGTGAATTCAAGACCATAGGAGGCCAAATCTTATTTCAAAATAAAAAATGTAAAGAAGGCTGTTCCCACGATCCACTGGTAGGTCCTGACATACGAAAGACTTCCCACAATGCACTGGCAGATCCTGATGTAGTTTGGTACCCAAGGGCAGCGTGTCAGAGGCAGGATCACTGTGCATACATACAATGCATGTTTGGTCTGTATGAGGCTTGGTGGTAACAGTTATGACAGATTCCAGAATAAAGCAGGCATTCATTATATTTTTCCTTTCAATAAAAGTTTGTTAAAAATAGAGGGGGGATGGCTTGAGAAATGCCTCAGCCATTAAGAGCACTAACTGCTCTTCCAGAGCAGGTTCGATTCCTAGCACCCACAAAAGGGCCCACAAGTCTCTGTAACTCAAGTTCTAGAGGATCTGACACCCCTCCTTGGGCACTACATGCATGTGATGCAGACATGCATGAAGGTGCAAACTTAGGCACATAAACCAACAATCACAAATAAGAAAGGAGAGGAGGCCGACTCTTGCTCACAGAACACAAGAACTGTGCTAGGGTACCTGCCTGCCACTGTAGAATGTGTTAGGAGGTCCTGAATCCTTCTGCTGTCTAGGCCTTGTCCCACATCACATCTTTCCTGGAGTAGATCTCATGTTGCTCTCTAACCAGTGCAGAGTCTCCTCGAGGGACCGCCTCATGTTCTTGGATAGCATTCTGGATTCAGTCCTGGCTGGCTTTTCCTTCATTTCTTTACCTCCTGGCCTCTCCTGACTTTCAAAATGCTTTCTGCAGGTGCTTGAGAGAGTAAGATGGCAGCCCCTCCTCTACTCTCTCTATCTTACCCCAGTTGATAACACTGGCCACCCACAGAAGTGCCTGCCCTCACTCCTGTGTCCTGAGTGCTCTTAGCTCAACCTGGCATCTTGATGTTGAAGGTAGATACTGGATCTGTTGTAGCTGGGGCTGTCGCTAGTGGGCAAGGAGAGGTGTGGGCCTCATCCATGGTACCAGGGATGTCTTCCCTGTGCCTTCTGTGTAACTGTGAACTTGTACTCATATGCTTTTCTGTTAGCATGAAGGCAAGGCTCAGGGGCTCAGTTGTCTCAGGGGAGAGGTTTCAGTGGAGGGTGAGCATTAGTGTACTGGCTTGGGCCCCCATGAATGCCTGCAATGGTTCTAGTTGTGTGGGTGCCTCTGCCCTCCACCCTTGCTTAGCAGGCCACTTCCATTTCTAGATTACACCTTTCCTCCTTGCTTGTCCTCATGGCTAGCATGACCTTTCACCCTTCCGTGTTCCTTCCTCAGTGGCCCAGCCCACTGTGGACAGCACCATTCCTTAGGACAGTGGTACTGGGATGTATGTGAAAGCTAGAAAAGCATGAGGCCGTGAGCAAGCTAGCAAGCAGTGTTCCTCTGTGGGGCTCGCTGACTGTAACCTGTGAGCTGAAATAAACCCTTTTCTCTATAAGTTGCTTTTGGCAACAGAATGAAACTAGAACAGTGCCAGGGCCCTTCCAGACATTCAAGTCCCTTGAGCAAGGGGTGTCTTTCTCTCTCTCTCTCAGATCTCAACCATCTGCCGTCCCACTTATCTCAATGAGCCTCAGATGGCTGGACAGATGAAGACCCACATGTCCACTGCTACAGAGTAGGGCCAGTGTAGTGCCCCTAATATGGCTTTTCCTTTTAAATTTTTATTTATATGTATAAATATATATCTGTGCAGTGCCTGTTCCTAAGCCATTCAGTTGGGTCCACAAGACTTTCTCCCAACATGGCCACCAGAGGGCGCGCGGCCTCCACGCAGGGAAGAATGCTGTGCTTGGCTCTCCTTTTCCACCCAGCTACCAGGCAACACTGGACCATAGGGAATTCACAACTGCTGGAAAATGAAAAGGGGTTGGGGGTTCACCAACGCAGGACAGCCCCTCACCCATGCCTCACGCTTATGCGGCAGATGGGAGGCAGAAAATAGGATATGGATAGGTGTGAGTACAGGCTCAGGGTCAATCTGTCAGCCACCACTATCCTTTTTATTTCTGTCCAGAAGAGGTCAGGGGTTGCCCAGCATCCCCGCAGAGCTGCCTTTGGGGTGTCTATCTCTGCAGGTGTTGATGGTGCTTTTAGGGCTAATAGCAACTACCGTGGACTTTGACTTGATAGATTTGGAGGTTCCTAGAAGTCACAGATGGAGGATACCTGGCACATGCACACCCATACACCATGAGCACAAACCCAAACATATACAGAAACATATGCCACACACACATAAGCAAACGAACAAACAAGCAAGCAAAATTGGCTGCAGGGCTGGAGACAGGAACTGGACTTTCAGGGACCCACTACCATCAGAAGTGGGACTATCTTTCACTAGAATTCATAGGACTGTATGCAATGCCTTCTGGCCAAGAGTCAGAGATGGTCTCAGAGGGTATTTAGTCCATAGCAGGGACAGTCCTGTGTGTGTGCATGTGGATGCCAAGGTCAACACTAGTTTTCCTCTATTCTCCATGTATGGCTTCTAGGAACCTCTAAGTTTGTTTGTTCCAGGGATGTGTGTGAACTGCTCAGGAGATTGCTTTCATGTTTCTGGATCCTAGTCCCCTGCCTAGCTGTCAGCTAGGGTGGCATCGGGACAGCAGTCAGTTGTAACTCCATGGACTTGGTAGACAGGAATCAACATGGGCCTGGGTCTTGACAGTCCTCTCAAGGATCTGGGTTAGCCTGTGGGGATCTAAAAACCAGCCCTTGCCGTAAGAGCCACTGGAAGGACTTTCCCAGCTGGAACGAGGCTGAATCAGGGAGAGGAACACTCTGCAGCCGCTAGATGCAGGCCCTCACCTTGCACACAAGACTCTACTGAGAAATCAATTTTGGGTGGGAACAGGTTTTTCTTTGATTTTTGTTGTATTATCATTTCTTCCAGTATAGATTTCTCAGCCTTCCAAGGTTAAATCAGCTTCCTGTCTGGAGACACCGCTACCCTACTAAACTCTAGACTGGACCATGGCAGTGAACTGCATGCCAGAGAAGGCCTCCTCCCAATGGACTCAGAACTTTTAATGTGGTAAAATGTGTATTGGTAGTGAATTTTCTTCTTGAGAATCAAGCTCTAGGGAAAACAACTATTTTCCTCCCAACCCCAGACTCCGATTTTGGGGTGATTTGGGAAGTTTCTGTTGGAAGGCGGTGGCTCTGGGTGTGGGCTGTTCTCTCTGACCAAGTACTTCTTTGGGTGACAGTCAGCTTTGCAGTTTCACCACCAGAGGGGGTGGCTTCCCACACAAGCCCTCTGACATCTCCTCTGGCTCTTAGGGAGGAAGGAATTGTGTACAAGCCCTGTGGATTCTAGTGAAAGATATCCCTACTTCTGACGATAGCAGGCCCTGCAGTCTCGGCCCCCAAGTCATTTTTGTTTTTTAATTAACTGATCAATCTATCATTTTGTGCATGTGTGTTTGTTTTTGTGTTCACGGTGTATGGGTGTACACACATGTGTGTGCATGTGCACATAGAGGCGGAGGTCAATGTCAGATGTCCTCTATTTGTTCACCTTACTCTTTAAGACTGGGTCTCCTGCTGAGCTGGGAGCTCACCGATGTAGCCATGCTAGCTGACAAGAAAGCCCTGGCTTCTCCTATCTTCATTTCCCCAGGGCCGGGGTGATAGAAAACGCTTTTTACGTGGGTGTTGGGATCAAACTTGACTCCTCAAGTTTGTGGCATAAGCACTTTGCTGACCACACCACATCCCCAGCCATGGTTAGGAGCCCTAAAAAGAGGACTAGAAACAGCCTTGTCCACAGCAGTACATACCCAGGGCTCCAGAGGCCTCATGACCTCTGCTGTAACCACTACCTCTGTCGCACAGGCAGGAAGGAAGCCATGGGCAAGATGCTGTGAGTGCGCCTGGTGTGTCCCGGTGAAAGCTTACTGATGGCTATTCAGCGCAAGGTTTCATGGTGTTCTCAGGTGTCATGAGATATTATCACTTAGATTCTTTGTTGCAGACATTTACAGGTACTAAGAACAATGTTAGCTTATGAGTTAAGCCTGGAAGTAGGCCTTGGACTAGATTTGTCCTAGGGTCATAGCTTGCTCTCTGTCTTTGAATGTATTTCCAGCAGAGTGCTTGGGAAAAGTCAAGACCCAAAAAGTGAATTGTGCTCTGTTCCTATGAAGTCACATGTGGGTCACATCCCTGGGTACCCAGAGAGAAGGTGCCCAGCTCTCCTGGGTGTTTGGGAGCCTCATAGGCTGAGGACAGCCAGCTTCTTTGTGCTCTCTTGAGTCCCTGGCAGGAGCTTTGGTGCTTTCTGGCCAAGCCTTGCAGCCACCCAGCATCCTTTGCATGTGTGCCCAGCGTTTCCCATACGACTGTGACACTGACAACAGAGAGATCCCACCAGGGGAGGACTACTCTGCCACCTTGTCTGCTGCTGGGTCATGTGTCTTCCTGCACAGGAAAAGTTACCACTACATCCACCCTCTCAATGGGAATTTTTCCTTCCCATTTACAGCTTGCTCTCATGGAGGGCCATGGAGAGTGTTGTCGACAGCACAGGGTAGGGACTCTGTCACATAGCCAACAGTGCAGGAAGTCTCTGTGATTTCTTAACCTATTCAAACCATATAGCACAAAGATACCAGTTTTGAGAACACTCTGGTGCATTTTTTATTTTACAAGAACAGATAAGCACTTGTGTATCGGGGCTGGCAGTAAGTACCGTAATACATTTTGCACAATTTCTTTATACCACCAATTCTGAAGAGATACATGAGTACCCTGCTAAGGCTGGATGGCCTGCATTTTCTTCAGGGTCTTTGTTTGTCACACCTATGCAATACCTTTCTTTCATGCCTATAGAAAGATCCTGCAAAGAAGGACAGAGGGTACCAGGAAGGTGGGCGGCGGACTGTGCCACCTGGCCCCTCTAAGAACAGGTACTGCTTAGAGTTGTGTATTCTGTGGTGCCCTTGTTTCCAGAATTCTTCCCAGGCCATGTCAAACTGTTGGGCTGAGTGGGCATCCAGCTCTTGCTTCTGACAAACCACTGCATGGGTAATTGATCACATTGCTAGGCACAGTCGAGATTGTTGGCATACACAGTCGTTCCGGTTTGCCTGTCAGAATGGACAAAAGAGGAGCAATGGCCAATTCCACGAGGCATCGGAAATGCCAGCTTTGAATCTGCTTCTGAGACCTATGAGACCAAAGAAAAATCTTTTGCAGAGAAATACCAAGGCCTGTTGCTGCCAAGAGGGTTGACCTTGTGGAAGCAGGCAGAGGACAGATCCCTGGCCCAAGGCTACCGTAGAGGGCACAGTCTCCTGGGAAAACCTCTGTCACCAGGAAGCTCTTCAGGGCTGCAGACACCCTCAAAGGTCTCTCCTTAGAAGTCAGGCCTGCCAATCAGTTAGAAGGTTCACTTAGTGCTGCTTCTTAAACCAGGGCCAGACTCTGCATTGACCCCCATCTGCCCAGAGACCCCTCCATCTGATCAGACATTCTTTCCCAAAGCACAGAGTAGGACATGCTTCGGTACACTAAAGAACCAGGGCAGAGTCCTCTTGAACACACTGCCAGTCAGCAGTAAACTGGAAGGGCTCCTCCCACCACACCTAGCTAACACTGTCACTGACTGAGCCCTGGGAATAAACTACAGGCTTTGAAGTTGCTCTAGATAGACACAGACCAAGAGATACTAAAGTGGCCAGCCTCTGGCAGGAAGCTTACCAGGCCCAGGTGGGGAAGTCACTTCAGTGACCATGCTAGGAGGGTTAAGAGAACTAGGTTTCTAGGAGACCCTGTCTGGAAAGGTCTAGCATCTTCAGCTGTGGAGGCTGTTCCCTCTAGATCAGAGAGGAAGGGTCAGAGAAAGGCATCAGGTTACTACGCAAAGGGGCCTCTCCTGCCCACAAAGAAGGCTTTGCTGGCAAAGAGTTGGGACTGGAAGAAGACTGTCCCCCTCAACTTCCCAACTCTGAGAGTGTGGGCAGAGCTTTGCATAGCAAGCACAGGGCTGAGGGCTTCCAGTGAGTAGGGCAGAAAGTGGATTTGTTTAGTTGATTTTGGTTTCCTAAGTCAGTAGGTCTGAAATTACAACTCAACAGAATACTAGGCTCCAGATTTCCCAGAAATGAAGCAAAAAACAACATAAAAGGGGCACAACAGGAATTCTCAGGAAATATCTACTAACCACTGGGTGCGTGGCACGCTTTATTTCTATAAAACTATTACAAAATATTAAAAAATACATTTTAGTAAATTTACAGCAGTTATTTCTCAGTTTATTAATGCAAAAACATCCTTGTTTTTCTCTGTACAAACTACAGGCTCCATCCACGTGGGCTCACCGCTATGTGCGCTTTTAAAAATATTATTTTCTAATAAATTCTTTGAAGTTAAAAATAACAGAGTTCTTCCAGTCTGTCAAAAAAAAAAAAAAAAGTGTGTATGTGTGCGTTAACAGTCTTTGTTTCCAAGAACATGACCAAAGTGGCGGATACAAAGCAAATACAAACCAAGAAGGCAGTACAGAAGACGGCTGTTACATTGGAAAATAGTTAAATTAAAATAATATATTTTCATATTTTACACTATTTCAAAAAATGAAATGTCATTCAGTTAAGTATTGATCTCTCAAAAATCTAATTTACAATTCTGTGTATAAAAATATAATTTGTGGACCCCCATGGAGCAGGTTTTAGTTTACACTTGCGGAAAAGCAGGAGCATAGCAGGCGAGGAACGCGGAGTTTTGCCTTCTGACACGCAGGACAAGGGACATGTAGAAAAATAGACTTTCAACAGGTTGCTTGGCCTCACAAAATAATCTTTTCCCCACTGTGAGTACAGTTCACACGATAATAAATTATCCAAGACACAAACTAGTTAAGGCTCTTGAAGGTCCGTTCATATTATTTAAAACATCTATTCATACGAAACAAATAAATAGCCAGGAGAGGAGAAAAATAACCCAAATAAGACAATAACGAAAAAATTCAAAAAAATATATAAACTAAACACAGCAACAGAATACCCCGGGGTCTTTGCTTCCTTATAGTCTACTTTGGACTGTCCTACTTTTTATTATTAATATTATTATTAATTATTCTTATAATTAAAAGTCTCCTTCCGTGCGCTTTCCCGTTGGCTACTTATCTCGCAGTCGCTCCCCGCCCCGCCCCCCACGGCCCCTGCCCGGTCCCGTCGGACTTCAGCTGGACTTGACCGCCATTCCCAAGGGATGCAGGGTCTCGCTGTCCAACAGCCAGGTGCCAATGTGGTAGAGCAGCTGCGAGTACCAGTGGATGCCCGCAGCCGGCCCCGCGCTCCTCGCTTCCGTGGCAGATTGCGGTGCAGGGATGCTGCCCCCGCCCCCGCCGTCCGTGCGGCCGGGTGCCAGCGCGGCCAGCAGCGCGTGTGCCAGACGGAACGGCGCGAAGGCTCGGTGTGCCCAGCTGTGTTCCTCGATGACGGCGTAGCACGAGGCGAGCACCCGGTTGATGAGAATGGTGCCGTGCGCCGTGAGAGGCGCGTACGCGCCCGCCGCCTCCTCTCGCAGCGTCACGCTGTGCACCGCGGCGGGCAGCAGCCGGCGGTCCCCACCTCCTTCAGCCACCACGTACACGCGCTGCCCGGGGCGCACGCGGCTGGCGAAGAGCGCGCTCGGGCCGGGCGTGGGCCCCGAGTCGTTGTGCGGCGCCACGAAGAGCAGGTGCGCAGCGGTGAGCAGCAGGCGCTCGCGCGGCTCCCGCGTCTCGATCACGTAGAAGACCTTCCTGGCGCCTTCATCGCGGTCCAGGAAGGTGAGGAAGTCGCTGTACAGCAGCCGGCCCTGGTCGTCAGCCGCCAGCACGCGGTCTCCGGGACGTAGGTCCTTCACCAGCTTGGTGCCACCCTGCTCCAGGTGCACTGTGGCTGATCCCGGGAAGCAGCCGCCGGATTTGGCCGCCACGGAGTTCTCTGCGTGAGAGAGAGAGAGAGAGAGAGAGAGAGAGAGAGAGAGAGAGAGAGAGAGAGAGAGAGAGAGAGAGAGAGAGAGAGAGAGGGCCGGTGTTGAGTGCCAAAGGAGACAGGTACGCCCGGTGCCCGTACGTGCCTGTGTGTGTGGCGGCGCACGTTCATGTCCCACTCCGCTGGACCAGGGGCGCGGGCTATGGTGTGCAGAGGCAGGGGTGGGGGTGGGGCTGGGGAGATCTAGACTGGCCCAGCGCAGACCGCCCTATGCCAACAATGCCAGCGCTCCAGTGGCTAAATTCAGACCCAGGCGCATTCCTGAACGACCTTCCAAGATTGCCCCCGCTTCGGTAGAAGTTAGTCAGTTGTCTGCTCCAAGAGGCAGGGGACACTCCCAACCTTCTCCTGTCTGGGGCCCTGTCTTCCCCCTCCCCTCCTATCCACCCAGCCTCGTCGCGAACCCAGAAGGATATTTACTCTCCACTTGGATTCCCGAGGAAGCCTCCTTGAGCTCGCACGGGCGCCAGGCGCACCCTCCTTTCTCGCGCCCGGACAGCAGGGCGCAGCGCCTCCCTGTGCGCAGTGTTTGGAGGCTGCACCGCGGGAACCCTGGCCGCTCCCGCCTCCCGCTTCCCCAGTGAGGGCCCTGGTATTGGTCGGTGGATGGCCAGGGAGAGGAGAGCGAAAAATAGCAGTAGTCGTTGTAGCAACTGGACAAACATTCCAGAGGCTTGCCCGAGGTGTGAAAGCCCGAGACTTGTGTGGATTTTCTAATTAAAATCCAATAAAGAGCCTGGTATTGTCATTGTGATTTGTGGGAGACAGCCTTGGAAGCGGGGACACTTCCAAGCCCCCCACCCCCATTCTCAGCTCACTCTACAGCTCGCTGGCCGCCCCCTCCCTATTTGCTCAGGTGCAAACCCCTCCCCCTCGTGCAGTTCACACACAGGGACTCTCCAGAAGCCTGGGTCTCACAAGGCACTATTTGCACAGCCCGGCCTCTTTTCCAAGCACTCGAGATGTCTATTTGAATTTTAAATGGCCAGGCCTGCTCGGAGCTCTGGAGGCGCGGTTTCTCAAGGCCCCTTGACTACCCGTTTTACTCAGGCCTCCATAGCTCTCCGAGGCTCACTGTCCCAGAGGACAATAATTGAGGATGGGGCGGAGCGCAGGGGGCCAGGGAGGAAGGGTGGGGAGGTCCCAGTCTTCTTTGCATTCCAATCTCCAGGATCATGCTTTTGGCAAATAGAGATTGCCAGAAAGAATCTTCCTGCTGGAATTACAGAAGGCTTTTAATCTTCTCATCGTTTTCCCCGGCATGAAGTGCGGGGCTGGCCGTTGGACGCACTCCGTAGCCCCCCAGAATGCAGACCCGGGGCTCTGGCGAGCTGGAGTCGTCGAGTCGCACGACCCCGCTTGACACACACTGCGCGGCGCCCCAGCCCGCGTGTGTAGAATGCCAATGAGCTGCCCTCACCGGCCGGGGTCTGTACTGCCTTCGAGACCCTCGGGGCTG
>CM052700.1:147994286-148019373 GCA_028551405.1 Uromys caudimaculatus
CAAATAGATAAATTCAATTAAAAATGAAAGAGAGATGAAAGGCCCTGAAAAGATAACTGCAAGCCTCGAGACCTTAAGTGTGCTGTTTTACTTAGCACAGTGATTAATTAAGACATATATCGTCTGCGAATGCGCTCAGCTAATGAGTGTGTTTATCGAAAGCACTGCCAGTCCTGAGTAATGACAGATTATCAGGTGGTCTAACATTCTAAATTATTTTCTGCACTTTGAAGTAGAGAGTGTAGAAGCAAAACAAGCCAGTTTTAGCATTAGGAGTTATATCCTTTGACAAAAGATACAGAGCCTAGTAGAAATATTTTCAGATTAAATGGTCAATGCTATTTTAAAGTGCTTATATATATTTTTTTCAGTTTTAAAATCAGTTACAGGAAAGGTACAAAGGCTGCTAGCATTGTACAATAAATCTCTTCAGTTTCTTGAAATCTGGTATGACATTTGACTCCTGGGGGCTATCTGCATAGGTTCTCAGTGTTTCTCCAGCAGCAGCCATCTCTATGACTTCTGAGGGTATCTCAGAACAGTGAACTGTACTACGAGGCTGCTCTTTGTGCTGTCATTGACTGCAGTCATCAAAGTGTTTACAAAGATGGCTGACGAGTACACGTGCTTATATATGCTCCTGCATAACTGTTTGCTGATTGACTTCATTAGGCAAATATGTTTCTGACATAACTGGAGAGAGGGTAGAAATTTTCTTAGGGTAAATCTACCCAGAGATTTGAGTCATGACAAACTTACAGTCTGGCTAGTTCCATTTCCCTTTCCCTGTGACCACCCTCCTGGGGTGTTTTACTGAGTTTACATCTGGTATATTCTCTAAGTGGCACATGGCCCCCCATGCATCCATGGATTCCCCTGGGCAGTTGATTTTAAAACAGCTCCTTGCATATTGTGCAGAGATGCGGAAATTGGCTCCTGGCTACAGGATGGGTGCAGAGCTTGAATTGAAAATCCAGCGAGGCAGAATTCTTTACTTGGTTCTTAATTAACAGCTATGTTAATTCAAACAGGACATGTTAGGCACAGAGAGCTGGTCATATCTTGTAAGGCTGTAAGCAGCCTTCTATCTTCTTACACAGGGGTGAGGTACTGTTTTATTAGGGCCATCTAGTCACTGGGTTGTTTTGTTTTATGAATTCTCAAGTATAAGAGAACATAGCTTTGAAAAGTGATTTTTTTTTTTAATAGTAAGAAGCCTGCTTTGTCATAGGGCTTTTACTTCCTCCTGTAGTGGCTTTCTTAGGTGTGTACTAGTTTGCAACCATTCACTGGCACTGCCATAGGCATTGGGTTGTGTGTGTTTGATTCTGTGCTTGGATCTTAATTCAGCGCTAATAGAAAATGCCCGTGTTGGGTTTGTTCGGTCGTCCAGTGGTTTGAGAGCCATGGTCTGAGGACTTGGCATCGTCTTAGGGGAGACCACAGCGCTGCGACTGTCGCCTTTGTCTGTGGTATAGTGCTTTCTTCTCCTTTTCAGAAAAGACTTCTTGCTTATTGATAGTAATTCTGGGTGGTGTTTTCTGATTTCATAATGAACTCCAGAGAGTAACTTACTGGCCAGTGTTAAATGAGAGGAATATATCAGATTCATTTTGTATGTTACCATCCTATCTTGAGTTAAACCTTATAGAGACAGAATTAACTTAATGAAAGTGGGGAAGAGATCTCACCATATGATTGTTTTGTAAGTATAATGTAAATACGATGACAGATTAATTCATAAGCCCAGGACTTTTCTGGTAGCAGATTTATATTGCCCTTTACTTTAATGCCTATCTTTGATTTGAAGTCCTGGCATAAAACTTAACATAACGACAGCAACATCCTGACCAATTATCCAAACCATCCAGCCATCCTAGAGTGTCCAGAACCTCACACATGATCTGTAGGATTAAGAGGTTAGCTCCTGTAACTTCAAACAAAGTGCTTTCATAATAAAAGTAAAATGCACAAAATCTGAGGTCACTTCCTCTCTTAATTAGTTGCACTGGCCAGGTGGAGGCGAAGCGCTCTGTGCTGGGCTCAGGCTGTCTATAAAGCCAAGCAACATGACAGCACAATAGAGGAGGAACAAAGATCGTTTTAATATGTTCCTATCCTGTGTCACAGTTTGAGATTGCCCTGGTTTATGTCGCTTTTGGCAAACTTACATAAAAGTGACCTTGTACTGTATTTTATGACCAGATGACTTTTCCCCTCAGTGGCTAATTTGTCTCAGGCCTCCATCTTAAAGAGAAGAGAGTAGGAAGTCCAGCCTGGGACTCCATGAGCTTTCATTGGATTCTTTCATTATATTTGCTCTCTTTTTTTTTTTTTTTTTTTTTTTTTTTTTTTTTTTGCCACTGATGATCCATAAATTGTTGGAAATGAGCGATTAAGGAAGTGCTGCTTAGTGTTAGTGGCAAATGCGCATACTCAGTCTGGGTCTGCTGGGTTAGAGGAAGTCACAGACAGGAGGAAGGCTCCTGCTGGGAACCTTGCAAGGAAATTTGACTTGGGCATGTTTTGATCTTGGCATTTATTACAGAAAATGAAGTCATATCTCACTAACTGTTGCTATGTGTTAATTTGATTCTCCCAACACCTGCAAGAAAAAGATGTAGTCATGTATTAATCAGAACTCTCTGCCCTCCCCCACTAGGGAGCACTGGTTTCTTCCCAGAAATAGAAAGGACAGGATCGGCTGGTTTCAAGACACAGGAGCACTGTTCTGTGAATGGTGGCTGTGCATCTCTTGAACTTTCCATATCTGGAAATGCATGCGGGAACTCAGCAGAACTGAGCCCAAGGAAAAGAACATGTCACATTTCATTTGATGATTGTTCAGATTTACAAAGACTGTGACTTAAACTTAAGCCCCTAAAGGAGTGAGGTAAATAAAATGGGTAAATAGAAATAACTCTGTTGCCACCCTTCTTAGTACTGTGCATGTGTGAGGGACTAATTACATCTCTGGCTACACTGTTTTCTTTTGTTGCCACCCTTCTTAGTACCCATGCATGTGTGAGAGAGGTAATTACATCTTTAGTTACACTGTCTGGTTTTGTTGGTGGTACTTGGTTTTGTAATACCACTCAGCATTCAGGTACTATGGTTCTTTGATCTCATCTGCTAAGTATTATGTTAATTTTCTCTGCACCTATAAAGAATAAGGGATTTCTACATATATAAGGCTAAATTGTCTCTTTATTTGCATAATAATGAGTTTTGGACTCAAGTCCAGACTCTCCTTACCTACTGTGGCTCAGATGTATTTCTCGAGTATTTGTGTGAAGCTTGCTGCTCTCACCTGTGTTGGTAACATGCCCAAAGTGTGCTGGGAGCCACAGTTATGCTTAGTGCTCACGTGTCTAGTATGTGGGATTGCTAATGAGGCATCAGGAGTGCTGTGAGCATTCCTTTTTCACACCATAGCCCAGTAAGCATGTGTTGTTTTGAGTCAGGGAGCATCACACAGCTGTAATTGCAACATTTGGGCAGCTGAAGCAGGAGGATTACAAGGACTAGACTAGCTTGGCCTACAAGGTGTGAAGCCATGTCTCATGGCATTGTATTGTTACGGGGCACTTTTGTTGATCTATCTCTTGAATTATGAGGCCTGTTTTACTTAGAAAAGTGCAGGTTGTAAAAGACGGGCTGTGTTGCTTTCATAGGGAACCAAACCTCAGACTCCATTTTATAGGATGATGAAATTAACTAACATCTCAGAATGTCTAAGCCCTCTGTTAAATGAGGAGAAGAGCTTTGTGAGGGAAGAAATAAAAAGCTACCAGCTTTACATTTGAAAGTAATATGCTGTTAATTATCATGTTCCCAATGCTTACATTCAGAAAACAATTTTATAGAAATAATCATTGTGAATTAGAAAGTTTCCCCTAATTTTGTTTTGGGTTAAAATGAATTTTCTTCGGGAGTGAGGTTAGCTGTCAGATTTAATGCTGCTGGAGATTTCTTAGGCCTACCAGACAGTGCTCACCATGTCCCATGCAGTTTAAATTGTAGATCTTGTGTCTATTTGGCATTTAAACTCATATTCACTTGCCTATAAAATCATTGTTCAGCATGTTGCCCTGGTAACAATTTGCAGTGTCTATGAAATATTTGCCACAGACTCTGAATCTACACAGCTGAAACTGTCTAGCTGAAACTTGGTGCAGCATATTAACTGACAGCCCTTTATGTAGTTTGTATCCCAGGAATAGAAGTGACAGTGGGACTGTTTGACAGCTTAGTGTAAGTGGCATCTCAAGTTGTGGTGAACTATTCCAGTCACTGACTGTGACACCACCTCAGACAGACTCTGTGCATAACTTCAATGAAAAGAAAACTCTTGTATTAGATAAATACTGCAGTGACGAATTTTAAACAGCAGACATATTAAACTACACATGTGTATGTATCTTTTTAGTGGTAAAATAAGATCAGCAGGTAAAAATGAAAAAAAAAAAGGGGGTACATTTATAGCCAAAACATTAAAATAAATATATTAAAATGATCACTTTTGCAAAAAGGGTCCCCCCTTTTTTTCTTGGAATACACTGGAAGAAGAAATTTGAAATGATTTAAATATTTATACTTTCTTATTCTAACAGGGATTACCTATTAGTCCTTTTATTATATAAGAATGAGTCTTAAATTCTGTAAGCATCTGATTTTAGCATAGATTTATGAATGGCTTACATTTTTAAAAAGATTTACTCTATTTTATGTATGTGAATGTTTTGCCTACATGTTTGTATGTGTACTACATGTATACTTGGTATCCAAGGAAGAGGGTGTCAGATCCCCTGGAACTGGTGTTATGGGAGATTGTGAGCAACCATGTAGATGCTGGGACCCAAGTCAGGGTCCTCTACAAGAAGAATCATAACAGATGAGCTATCTCTCCAGCACCTAAGGCTTACATTAAAAAAATTTTTTTTTTGAGGTATCAGAATTATTGGCTGAATATTTTTTATTCTTTTTAAAAACACATGTAGTTTATATCATATTTCTGGTGTAAGGGTTTTTTTGTTTGTTTATTTTATTTATTTTGTTGTTGTTGTTTTGTTTTGAGACAGGGTTTCTCTATGTAGTCCTGGCTGTCCTGGAACTCTCTTTATACCAGCAGGCTATCCTTGAACTCACAGAGCTCTGCCTGCCTCTATCTCTTTCGTGCTGGGATTAGTGGCATGTGCCAGCACACCTGGCAAACATTTGTTTATTTATTTATTTGTCGTTAGGAAAAAGTTAATGAGAGACTACCTTTTATGTTGTGTAAGAATGTATTGCGTTAGATAACTTACAGTGCCTTGATTCCAGAGAGGCGTTGTCTTTTCTTTTTGCCACTATGTTGGTTCACTTTACTGATTGCTCACTTGGAGGTTCCAAGTACTGTCTGTTTTATTCTGGATCTAGGCTCCTTTCCCATACACAGTGCCTTCTAGGTTTGTTTCTTAGAGCTACAGGTGCTTGTATAACTAACTTCCATAAAAAACTGGATGGCCTCTAATAGCTAAGAAACCTATCCAAACTTACATACACAGTGCTCTGAAAGCTTGACTCAGTTTTAAACATTTTTATATTAGGTTTATTTATATGTTATTTTATATATATGTATGTATGTGTGCGTGCTTGATGTCCACAGAGGACAGAAGAGGGCATTGGATCCTTTTGAGCTACAGCTACAGGAGAATATGAGCTGCTATATAGAAGATGAGAACCAAATCCAGATCCTGGGCAAGAGCAGCAAGTACTTAACTGCCGAATCATCCTTCCAGACCTGCCATCTGTCTTTTAAGCCACTGTTTCCATTAGGCACAACTGTCCATCCTATGCTGTTCTTGTTGAACTTGCCCTGCCTGGAACCTGCGGGCCGTTCTCTTTACCAGCTTGGAGTCCAAGCCTATACAGTGTTGCCTCTGCCTGGAAGTAGTCCCTCTCTCTCTTATCTGCCAGCAGGGCTTCCTAATGCTCCTCAAGGACTTTCTTTACTTGTAACTGCTAGGGTCTCCCTCAGTAGGGTTACATTGTGATTGTTTGTTGATGTGCTTTTGACACAAGTACTTGGGACACTATAGACAGAACTCTTGTGCAAGAAAATGAGGCATGAAAGCTGAGTCCTCTCATGTTTGCCTGAATTTATGAGAAGGCCCAGGAGTGCTCTGTACATCCTCATGTCTTTAGTAGTTGGTTTAAAGGAGGTGAACAAGCTGATGCCATCATTAAATATGGCTAAGTCAAACAACTTAATTTTGTAACAAGCATTAAGTATATAGTTCTCAAGAAAGCCACAAAATCTCTGGGAATTTGGACAATAACAACAACAACAACAACAACTCAAAAACAACTCAAAAATGACAACAGAGAAAGAACAAAACCCAGATAGTGAATTAGCATGTGATCCCACAGCCTCCTCAGGAGAAAAGTTCATGGGACCATCAGCTTTGATGTAAGTCCACTGAGCATGAAGGAGGTGGCAGAATGGATTCTTGTGAAGAGTTCTCAGCCACAGGGCAAATTGATTTAAAGTGCAGGTGTGCCCTCAGGAAGGCTTTCAGACCCAGTTCTGACATAAAGACATCTTCCCTGGGAGTTTATCCATCCCCTTGTATCTCCCAAGAATTTGGAGTTAAGTATTATACCAGTGTTATTAGAAAACCCTAAGTTAAGAAACTAGCATAAAAGTTACTGAAAAGTATTAAATATTATCTCATCATTATCTAACATACAATACTAACTGAATATATACTACAACAGTGGCTTATATAATGTATATTTAAGGCAGATTTTGGAAAGTTTATTTGATATAATTTAAAATTCATACTATACAATGCATTTAACTTGGTCCTGCTTGTCCCTTAAATTAATTGTGGTTGAAAACTCAGGACATGACAATAAGCAATACATAATCAGCCCAAACAGAGCATTTTTTTCCTGACTTTTCTTTATCTTTATTGTTAGCTTCTTTCTTGGTAATTTTATAGTTGGTTTAGCTCTTAAAGTGCTGTCATCCTTTCAAAGCAGGTGTGTATTCTATTTCAGTTATTTACTTTTTCCATGAGTTTCTGTAAGGATCTAATTTTTATTTTAGCTAATTTTATAGAGTGATTTAAAAGAGCAAATTTCAGTTTTTAATCTATATTGCTATTTATTTTTCCTATAAAAATTTATACAATATCACTCCTAACTTTTATTTCTTAATGTTAAATTCTTATCCATGATAAGACATATTTTGAGGCTTTTGGATCATAAGCTTAGAGCATCAGAAATCATTACTAACTCTTTTATTTTCTTTTGTCTTTTAGTCTGTAATTTCCTGGCATTTCTCCACAAATTAGTTCCCATCTACTTTTTGCTCTCCAGGCTGCTGGTAGTATATTTTTTCCAGGCATAATGAGATAGATGCAGTTCTGACTACTGACTGCTCAAACAGATGCTGCACTCAGGACTGAGAAAGGGCAGAGTGATGGGTTCTATGCTGTGTGTTTTCTCCCTTTTAGTGTGTATGTTTGTCTTATCATCCCAAAGCTGCACCTCTGTTTCCTTTTTATTTCTTGCTTGGAGTGCTATTGGTCTTTATCTGGGACATGGCAGTCATAAAATTCCATGCTAACTTTTGTGTTCTGTCCTTGTTTCTGACTCAGAAAAGATTCATGTCCTTTATCTGAATCTGCTCAGATTTCTTCTCCAAAGATGGGTATAGGGTTTTCTCCATCTCTTTACCTTTTTTACTGCTTTGGCATCTCATGACCTTACTACTCTCATTAAGAAAACTGATTTTTAATCTACTAATAACTGCTGAGACTCTAAAGTGACACACTATAGGACAAGTTCTTCCTGAGCTCACTTGGACTTCAGAGCCTTCACGTTCACTTTCCCTGTGTTGTTTGGCTTGCTTGGACACCCTCATAAGGTAAGTGGTTTTAGATTATTCTCTTGTGCATATTGACAAATATTTTATTTTTTTAGACAGTATTCTCAAACACAGAATTCTGCTTCAGCCTTTTAGGTGCTAGGATTACAGGCTTCTGGCACCACATCTGACAACATTTTAAATGTTTTATAGAAAGCCATTTAAATTGTGTTTCACGTCATTCATTGTATTTGTGTTACTACTGTACACTGGTTATTAGTGTGAGAATATGTTATTTGTCTTCCCTACTATGGTAGTTTAAATAAGAAGGACTCCCATAGGATCATATATTTGAATGCTTAGTCATCAGGGAGTGTGGCATTACTTGAGAAAGATTAGGAACTGTGGCCTTGTTGGGTAGATGTGTCCTTGTTGGAGGAAGTGTGGAATTAGAGTTGCTTTGAGGCTTCAGTAGCTAGAGCCAGGCCTAGTGTCACTCTCCCCGCTGCCTGCTGCTCTCAGCCACCTCTCCAGCACCATGTCTGCCTGGATGCTGCTAGGTTTCCTACCATGATGATGGTGGACTCAGCCTCTGAACTGTAAGCCAGTCCCAATTAATGTTTGCCTTTATAAGAGTTACTGTGGTTGTGGTGTTTCTTCACAGTAATAGAACACTGACTAAGACACCCACTTTAATCATTAATTTTGTATACACAAATTTTCTGGTGCCAGAAAAAAAATTCTTTAAGACTTGGAAATGGGATGGGAGATTGAACAAAGATATGGGTAAGGAGAGTTAACTGAGAATAGTGCACATGGTTTATGTGATGGAGAAAAATTGATGCCTGCCCTGTATGGTGCATGACCCCTGAACATTTCATTTTATTGTCCTCTGGGATTTATTTTTTTTCAACTTCTATCTGTTACCACACTGTAGATTTCTGATTAATATCTGTGTATATCTGTTTCAAATTTCCTTTTGACCTTGTTTTAGTGAAAAGTTAACTCATATGGCTATGTGGCTGAAGGAGATGAGGACTGGAGTGGTCAGTGGGGGTGTGGTGACCAGCAAAACCAGCAACATTTCCCAAGGGATATAGGAGGAGATGCAGTTCCTTGTGGTATGAGACCGGGTCAAGATAGTCTGTATAGAGAACCAAACCCAAGGGATATAGGAGGAGATGCAGTTCCTTGTGGTATGAGACCGGGTCAAGATAGTCTGTATAGAGAACCAAACCCAAGGGATATAGGAGGAGATGCAGGTCCTTGTGGTGTTAGAACGGGGCAAGATAGTCTGTACAGAGAAGCAAGCCCTGATCCCACCAGATCCACCAACACCAGAGGTAAGAGATTAATAGAGTAAACCTCCAATCAGAACTTTATTGAGATTTTTTTTCTTACCCTAGTCAGAACAAGTATGATTAAGAGAAAAGACAACAAATATTGTCGAGCATGAGAGGAAAGGAGAAGAATTATATAATACTGATAATTATTTAGTTAGGCTAGCCACTCCGAACATTAGTATGAATTTTCCTCAAAAATGATCTACCAAACTATCTTGGGTTGTATGATCCAACAATAATTCTCATGGAACCCAAAGACTCTAGGTTACTGTGACATTTAATTTTAATTATAAATTTGACTGGATAATTCTATCCAATACTGTGGAAATGTACGTTTAGGTGTGCCTTTGAGGATGTTTACAGAAAGGTTTAACTGAAAAGGGAAACCGCCTTCTCTGGGAACAAGAAGATTAGTGGGAAGGGGTGGAGAAGAAAGGCTAGTGTATAAGGGTATATTATATTTGAATCTTTAATGAGAATGTCTTTGTGAAACCCATAGCTACATACAATGAATATACACCAAGAAAACTGAAAACCAACAGGATAAGAATTCACAAATACATAGACGAATAAAACAAGCATTTGAGAAAATTCAGCTGCTCTAGCAAGCTTCATATCACCTTGACTCATGGTAGAGCAGTGGTTCTTAACCTGTGGGTCATGGCCTGGGGATTAGATGACCCTTTCACAGGGCTTGCCTCAAACCATTGGAAAACACAGATATTTACAATATGATTCAGAACAGTGGCAAAATTAAAGTTATGAAGTAGTAGCAAATAATTTTATGGTTGGGGTCACCACAACACTAGGAGTCATAGCATTAGAAAGTTTGAGAACCACTGTGTTAGAGTCATCTGAAAGGAGAGAACCACTGTTGAGAAAATGCCTTCATAAAATCATGCTATAGGGGATTATCTTAATTGGTGATTATTAGGGGAGGGCTCAGCCTATTGTGGGTAGTAGCATCTCTGGGCTAGTGGTCCTGGGCTGTATAAGAAAGCAAGCTGTGGTGGTTTGAATATTTTTGGCCAGGGAGTGGCACTATTAGGAGGTGTGGCCTTGTTGGAGGAAGCTTATCACTGTGGGCATGGGCTTTGAGATGTTTTTGCTAGTTGCCTGGAAGCTAGTTTTCTCCTGTTTGCCCATGGAACAAGATGTAGAACTCTCAGCTCCTCCATTGCCATACCTGCCTAGATGCTGTCATGTTCCTGCTTTGATGATAATGGATTGAACCTCTGAACTTGTAAGTCAGCCCCTATAAAATATTGTCCTTTACAAAAGTTGCCTTGGTCATGCAGTCTCTTCCCAGCAATGAAACCCTAACTAAGACAGAAGTTGGTATGGGGAGTGGGGTATTGCTGTGATAGGCCTGACCATATTTTTGTTTGGATTTTGGAACTTGGGATTTGGTAAGGAATGGAATACTTTAAGTAGGGCTTAATGAACTGTCCTAGTAGGAATATGAAGACATTGGTACTGAGGATGATTTGAATTGTGCAGACCTGGCCCAAGAGGTTTCAATGGAGAACAATGTTAGTATGTAGTCTAGAGACTGTTTTTGTGATATTTTGGTGAAGAACATGGCTATATTTTGCCATTGTCCAAAGAGTTTGCCTGAGGCTAAGGTGAAGGGATTTAGCTTAACTTCTATGACAAAGGAAGTCTCAAAACAGCCTGATATAAATTCCATTGTGTGGTTACTAATGTTCATTCTTATGAAATGCATTAAAAGAAAAGGAGCAAACTGAGAAAGGAAGAATATGATATGTATAGTTCAAGTAATAAAGGGGCACCAAGAAGTGTAATGGAACTTAATCCTGTGTTCAAGGAGATAAATGATTAAGGGAGTGGTGCTCTCAGGGCAAGATCCAACCTAGCTAAGCTTGTTGTTTTTGTTTGTAGTTGAACAATGAATCGTTATGTCATGTTAGGTGTTATGACCTGGATTGTTTTCATTTGTACTTTTAATTTGGAATGAACTATAATCCAGAAATGGAGGGCACACTTGCTATCCAGATCTTAAGGCTGGAAGACACAGGCTTTTTTGATCCAGATCTTGAGGTATAGTGACCATGAAAACTTTGGCCCAGGCAAGGTGCTATACACCCTTAATCTCAGGAGACAAAGGCAAGCAGATTTCTGAGTTCAAAGCTTGCCTGGGATGGAGCAAGTTCCAGGTAAAGGGAAGTTTAAGTCCAGGCGTGGTGGTACATATATTTAATCCTGGCATTCAGGAGACAGCCATGCAGATCTCTGAGTTCAAGATCAATATACATAGCAAGTTTCAGGACAGCCAAGCTTAGACAGTTAGAGAGTTGGAAACCAGAAAGCTGGTGATAAATGTAATAAAACAATCAGGCCATGTTCCAGCTCTGGTAAGTAGCAGAACTTGGCAGCTTCAACCATGTGGCTCTGGCTTTAGAATCAAGAGTAGACTGGGACAATTGATGCTGGTTAGCTGAAGCTAAGAAATTAGTGGTGATTAAGAAGAGACCAGTATCACTGAGGTGAAATCTTCTGGGAAGTGTTTTCTGAGAGTACAGAGAAGCTGTGTTCTAGAAATAGCCAAGATTGTACCTCATGCTGCAGCTTAACTTGGTAATGTGTAAGAATCACTGAGGATGATACTTTGAAGACATGAAGGGGTCAATGAGAACAGCTGAGAGGCTTGATACTGTGAGAGGACAGGAAAGGCCATTGGTGGAAGGTGCAGCCTCAGTTATAGTTGACAGCCCAGAACTGAAAGGGGTCATGTAAAGAAATTGAGGCTTGGCAACATGAAGGGAGCCTATGAGAGGCTTTTGGTGAAGCATAGTTGCACCAGAAGACCCCAGCGTACTAGAGATGCCAGTACCTTGGGAAGACCATCAAGAACAACAGCATAAATAGAGTGGAGTCAACCAGATTGCTATAGAGAGCAGAGCTGGAGTGGTGACCCAGCCCTGTGGAGGAGCCCAGAAGATCATGAGTTAATCCCAGACATGGAACAAGAAACTGTGAAGTCGAAGTTGCCTTGCATACCCAAGGGTGTTTGAAATGTCAGAGGCATTCGATACCTGCCGAGGAAAGCTGGTAATAGAGAGTGCAACCAGCCAAAGGGAAAGAATTGTGTTACAGTCAACAAATATGAAAGGAGTTGGCCACCTGAAGAGAACTTTGACATCAGACATGGAGATGCTGATTTTAGAGTTTGCCTAGCTGGTTGTTGGTCTTACTTTGGTCCAGTATTTCCTCACTATGAAGTTTTGGAATAGTGATATGTATCCTGTGATGTTGGAGCTATGTGATCTTCTTTTTGATTTTGATTTTTATAGGGGATTACAGTTCAGTGATTGGATGAATCTCAGAAGAAACTTTGAATTTTGGACTTTTAACATTGTTGAGAGTGTTACAGACTATGGGACTTTTGAAGTTGTACTAAATATATTTTGCACTATGCTATGGCTAGGTATGGCCCCCATAGACCCATTTGTTTGAACAAACCTGGAGCCAGGGAGTCGAGTGTGGTGGTTTGAATGTGCTTGGCCCAGGGAGTGGCACTATTAGGAGGTGTGGCCTTATTGGAGTAGGTGTGGCTTTGTTGGAGGGAGTGTGTCATTGTAGGTGTGGACTTTGAGACCCTTCTCTTAGCTACCTGGATGCCAGTCTTTTCCTGTCTGCCTATGTAACAAGATGTAGAACTCTCAGCTCCTCAGTCATATCCCATGCTCTTAAAGCCACAACACAACATTGCCACCATCAGATTGGATTCGTTCTGGTAAATTAGCATAATGCCGTTCACCAAGTAGTTGGTCTTTAGTAATATTTATCTCCATCACTATATTCTGTTGTTCTATTTTTGTGGCTTCATGCATCCACCATGATAACCATTGTAATTGTTGTCCAGCTTCTAGAACATCTGACACCAATTCCTTCCAATGCTGTGTAGTCCAAGTATTTAACATTTCTTTAACAAATGGAGAGTGCAAGCTATACAATGCCAGAGCCTCTTTAAGATGCTGTAGATCTAGCATTTCTGTCAGATGCTAGGTCATCTCATTATAGGCAGGAGCACCATCATTAGCAGGTGTTATGCTTTTTAATTGTTTTTTCTTGAACATTCTAGACAGCAGTCCTCTGTTAGTTGTACAAATGGTAAAAAAGACTTATTCTGTAGGCTACCTTCCTTTTCAACTAATTCAGTTTCCTTGAAGTACAGCAGTCTTTAATATCACTAAATTCCATTTGTTGATTGTTCTTATTTCCTGGGTGACTGCAGTCCTATTCACAAAGTCCTTATATGAACCTATATTCTCATGTATACTCCCTACTCTTCTAGAAGCTTCAAACCTAACATTTGACTCTTTGGGAGTTGATTGGTATATAGGATGAGAAAGAAGGATTGGTTTCATTCTTTTTTGTATAGATAGCCAGTTTCCCAACACTATTTGGTTAAAAATGCAGTCTTTTATCCACCGTATGTGTTTAGTATCTTTGTCAAAAATCAGGTGCCTGTAGGTACATGGACTTACATCAGGGTTCTTGGTTCTGTTCCGTTGAGCAGTGATTCTGCTTTTGTGGCAGTATCCTGTTTTGTTTTGCTTTTAACTTTGGAGGCTCTATAGTATATCTTGAGATCAGGAGGTACTAGCAGCATTGTTTTTATTGTTCAATATTGTTTTGGCTATTTGGGATATCTTGTGTTTTTATAGAATTTTAAGGTTCGTTTTTCAATTTCTGTGAAGAATTGCATTGCAAATTTGATTGGGATTGCATTGAATTTGTAGATTGTTTTTGGTAGGATGGCTATTTTCACAATATTAATTCTACCAGGTTTTTCTATCTTTTGGTGTCTTCAATTTCTTTCTTCAGTGTTTTAAAGTTTTCATTGTATAGGTCTTTGAAATTCCTTGGTTAGGTTTATTTTAAGGTATTTAATTTTTTTGATGCTATTGTGAATGTGATTGTCTCCCTGGCTTCTTTCTCAGTCTGTTTGTTATTGGTGTATAGGAAACTATTGATAAGGACATGTTAATTTTGTACCTTGCCACTTTGCTAAAAGTGTTTACTAGGTCTAGGAGTTTACTGATGGAGTCTTTGGTGTGTCTTTCTCTAGAATCATGTCAACTGCAAAGATACATTGACTTCTTCCATTTTTATTTATATCCCTTTTACTTCCTTGTCTTGCCTTACTGCTCTAGCTCGGACTTCAGGCATTATATAGGAGTGATGAAGATGAGCACCTTTGACTTGTCCCTGATGTTAGTGGAAACACACCCCATTGAACAGTACAGTGGCTATCAGTTTGTCATAGATAGCTTACGTCATTGTCATGTTGTATGTACCCCCACCCTAATCACTCCAGGGTTTGTATCATGAAGGAATATTGGATTTTCTCAAAGCCCTTCTCTAGGAATTTAACTGATTCTGTGATTTCTGCCCTTAAGTTCATTTATGTGAGGAATTATGTTTGTTAATTTATATATGTTGAACCATTCCAGGACCTTTGGAATGAAGTCAACCTGATCATGGGAAATAATCTTATGGATGTGGTCTTGAATATGATTTGGTCATATTTGGGATCATTTTGGTGTCTGTGTTCATCAGGAAGATTGGTCTATAGTACTTTTTCTTTTTGTTGGTTGTTGGCTGTTTATCTGGTTTTGGTATCAGGGTAAATACATAAAAAGATTTTGGAAGTGTTATTTTTCTATGTCATGGAACAATGTATTAGTATTAATTCTTTGAAAGTCTGATGCTAAAATCCTTCAAGACTTGGCCTTTTTTTAGTTGGGAGATTTTTATTTATTGCTTCTATCTAATTAGTTATTATAGATCTGTTTAGTTACTTCATTTTGGTTTAACTTTGGTAGGTCATAGACATCTAGAAATTTATCCATTTCTTTTGTATTTTCCAATGTGGTAGAATATAAAATTTTAAAAATGTCCTCTGGACTCTCTAGCACAGCTACACCCAAAGCCCAGTGCCACTTGTATGTTGCGCCTCGGTCCCTGGACCCGTTAGGCTTTATAACAGTCTCAGTTTTTCAGGACCAATGCTCGCCTATATGGATCTGTATCTTAGATATTTTTCTCCTTGATGTATTTATAGATCTGTAATAGAAAGAGTATGCTTTTGGATACACGTGGAGCTTTCCTAATGGATGGAGACACAGAGAGGGGGAGAAGCAGGAGTCAGTGTGATTTATAGTCACATGGCATACTCAGAAGACCTGGTGCCAAGGCTCAGGTGTATTTTGGGGGTTGGAGGAGCTGGAAGGAAAGGATACGACATTGATATCTCCAGGTGTTAACATAAACAACAAAGTAGATAATGATGCCATTTTTTGAAGCCCATGTTACTGAAGGAAGATGAGATAAAGTAAATGAAACCATGAGTTTAGAATAAAGTTCAGGCCACCTTTGTGATGATATCTTAGGGGTTTATGGATCTTGGCCACAGTAGGATGATCTGGTCTAAAATGCCCTCTTTAGTGTAAGTAAGCTTAAGGAGTACTAAGCATTTTGCTGGCCAAGCCTCTGTTCTCAGGTGCAGGGGAGCTGTCCCTTTGGGGATGATGCTCCAGACTTAAGCAGCCCTTGGTAATTTTGATGCTTGTTTACATTTCAGAGGCTCTCATAGAGACTGAGAAGATTGACTGTGTAAAATTGAGTTGTGGGGTTTAAAGAAATAAAAATGGAGACAAGTTGAGATGTAAACAAACAACTGAAGGAGTCACAGGCCACTCAGCCATGTCTGCCTAAGGTAGAGGTGGTATCAATGGTAGGTGTGAAGTGGAAGAAGATGAAAAGTTATCAAACACCATGGAACAACTACAGGTAACCGGAGGTCAGTGTACAGATGTCAAGGCCCAGTGCAGGCCCAGTGCAGGACTCAGCAGAGATTTCTTGTGCTTCTGAACAGTTCGTGAGGGTCAGTGGACAAGGCTAAGCCATTGGTGGGGAGTGTTTAAGCCAGTCTGGTAGAAGTCAAGGACAAGGATATCCCACAACACTGATACTGGGCTATCATATGATACAGTGGGTCTCCTCAAAATCTGGGTGAGAACAGCATCATGGAAGAATTGGAGGGGGCAGGGAATAGGAATTATCTGTTAAGATTTGAAACATTTGTTTGCAAGGTTCTCCATGTTTTATTATTTTTGAAATAAAGATAACATGGTTGTGTTGTGTGTTTGTAACTTGTGTTGTGTGGAATTTAAAGTTTCAAATAATGTCTGTCTATTTGTAACTTTAAAAATACTCACCCTAGTGCAGTGGTGAGTATGTGTGAGGCCCCGAGCATGAGGCCCTTGATCCAACCTTTTAGCACTATAATAAATAAATACATAAAAATAAAAATAATTGTATTTCTTTTTTTATGGAAAAATACACAATATATTTTGACGTTTTCCCCTCCGCCAGTTGCTCTCATATCCTTTCTACCCCCCTGCCTACCCAACTTTATATTTGCTCTCCCTGTCTTTCAAACAAAATGGCAATAACCCCACAAGAAACAAAACAAAACTCTTCACAAAAGCACAAAAGTGAAAATCAAAAATCAAAACAAACAAGCTAAGACAAAAAATGCCCAAAGAAAAATGAAACTCAAAGTATGGCTGATATAATCTGGTGAGACTTCATTGGAGAAAACAGATTTTTCACTTTGCCAGAGGGTATCAATTGCAAGTTTTTTTGATTAGAGGTGAGACCAGTGGTCAAATCATTTTTTTTGATACAGAATCTCACTATGTAACTCAGGATAGCCTTGAACTTGCCATGCATCCTATTTTGGTCTTGAGCTATGTTTTTTATGGAATCTGAGCATTCTCGCTTCAGGCTTCTGAGTGCCGGGATTGTAGTAATGGGCAACCATGCTCACCTTATCTTTTGATTTCTCCTTTCTTGAAATAGCTGCTTTATTAAGAGCTCAGTGTGTTAAGATATGAGCCTAAGTCCTTTTGCTTCAGTGGTCTCTGCCATGCACACTAAGAGTGCTGACACATCTGAGCAAGTGTGTTAAGTCTGCATGGCATGGTGACACTGTTTAAGAATAGGTAGGGAGAAGCCTCTGTACTCTGATCACACACTGGGCTGGGGCGTTTCTTCTGTGTCCTGTGTTCAGGATTGTGGAGATGTGATGTCAGTGTTTCCTGTGCTTACAGCTCAGGTGTTAGCTAAGATCAGCTAACTTGCGATGTGTCTGGGTCTTTGTAACTTAGATCTTTAAACCATTCTCAGTATGAGATGTACAAATTCCAGAATCCTGAGAAAACAGGCGCACTTAGAAGTTTGTTGTTAGAAATCAGAGGCATAAATGTAAATCTTTGAACTCACTTGCAGAAACAAAATGCCTTTGTCTAATAGTTTCCAGGTTGACAAGTCTGGTCTTTCAGTCTTTTCGAGGTCAGAATATGTTTTACTTTAAAAATACTTGATTTTTCCATATTATAGTCAAGCCGCATATGGTAGAATTCTCATTCTGTATGAAAAAGGAATGCAATTGGTGTACTATCATCTGTGGAGTTCTTGGTGTTGCTGCCCAGCAAGCAGTTCTCCAGTTGGCCACTAGAGGACTCCAGAGGCTGCTAGGTGCCCTTCCTGATCTGGTGGTAGATGTCAGTATCCTAGCCCAGTGTCCCCAGTGTCAAGCAGCCTGTCATTCCTTGATTAGAACCACAGATGGAAATCCACAAATACAGTCTTTTGGGAAGTACTAGGAAAGTAATAGTTAAAAATGTTTCTGCAAAATACTGGAATGATTGATTTTTTTTGTGCTTTATTCCAAGTTTAATATTTTTAAAAAATAAAATTTTGAAAAGTCACTCTAAACATAAACCATAAACATTTAGTGCTTTCTCCAATCAACATAGATTTATATAAAAACATAGTGTAAATTTGTTAAGCATGAATATACATCTTCTCCCTTCCCAATAGACAGTTTTATGCTTTCAAATGGAAGCCTGGTTGTTCATGATATAAAGTATTAAAATGCTATTGCTGTTGTGTTTTAAGGGAATCCGAGCCCGCATTTTGGAAACTCTGGTCATGCTGCTGCTTCTTGCGTTGCTGATTCTTGGGATGGTGTGGGTGGCTTCTGCCCTGTTTGACAGTGATGCTGCCAGTATGGAGTCTTTATATGGTACCTGATTATTGTTTTAGCTAGTTCCTGTGAGGGGCATCTGAGTTTGGGGTACAGTTATATCTGTTTTGTTTTGTTTGACACAAGATTTCTTGGTATGACAACTTTGGTTGTCCTGTAACTTGTTTTGTAGACCAGACTGGTCTCAAACTCAAAGGAGATCGGCCTGCCTCTGCCTTTGGAGTGCTGGGATCAAAGGTGTGTGCCACCATGCCCAGCATGATTTAAAAACTTTAAAATAATTCTTTGTGTGATCAACTTTCTGTTAACTTACAGAATTTAGATGTCTTTAGAGATACTTAAAGCAGTGAATGGTAATGTTATTCATTTGTTCAGAATACTAAGCAGTTTTCTATATATTTTTGGTTAAATGGTTTTTGTTAAAATTTTATGAAGCATTTTCTCTCTTTAAAACAGATTTCTCAAAAGGGTTATTTATTATTTTCTTATTTTAGATCTTTTTATTCTATATTTAGAAATTAGATTGCTTAATATACTTAAATAGGCAATTACAATATTTATCACATATTACTACTTAAGATAAAACACTATTTTAATGTACCATGCTTTGACTTACTTAAAATGCTCTGATATTTTCACAGATCTCTGGGAATTCTACTTGCCCTATTTGTATTCTTGCATTTCACTGATGGGATGCTTGCTGCTTCTCTGTAAGTACTCTTCAGTGTGAAGCTGTCAGGAAAGTGAGCTTGTCTTGTACCCTGGAAAATCGTGCCAGTTTCCTAATGAAACTCCTTAATGATGGGGGCTGTTTTTTGAGTTGGCCCCCCCCTTTTTTTTATTGTTCTAGATAGATTTTATTAAGTAAAACCGTGAAATAATTGGGTGCTTTGTTCACTAAGGAAAGCATTTTGCACTGGGTTGAAGACACACCCGCATATACACATACACACATGTACCATAGAACTTTTAACAGTAACCCATGTCTTCCCTCCCACCCCCACCATTTACACATTCTTTACATCTACTTCTAGTCCAAGTATAGCACTGGGTTACTTTAAATGGCAAGAATACAATTCTATTTGATGAATTTGTAGTCTTTATTTCTAAATCTGTTTGGTTTTACTGAAGACACCACACTATCTCAGGGATAGTTGTCAAACGTAGTTCAAAGGACTTGTGACTGTAGCTGTCACTCTTAGATACTCTCATTTGGCTCTCAGTCCTCACAGGTGAAGTGGTGTGTGTGCTGTTTCTGGGTCTATTTAGTTTGTTTTAAGCAGGGAGTGTTCATCTTTGAGGATTTTGACCATTATAGCCGCTGTTTGTTCTCACATTCCCTGTGATATGCCTGCCCCCTCACACTGCTGAGTTCTTCACTGGTGGAGGCAAAGGGCCTCCTGACAAAGTACCTGGAGAAGCTAAGCTCGAGATGAGAGTGTACCTAAGATGCTCCTTAGGCTGCTTTGCTTGTCTCTCTGCATGCTGAGGACCTCTTTCTCACCAGTCACCTCATTTCTACAGTGTGTACTCCAGTTGGCCTGTCCCGTATGTTCACGGTGATGGGTCAGTTGCTGGTGAAGCCAGCGGTAAGTATTTTATTTGTGTTTGCTAAATACTTACGCTTATATTTTTGATTATGTAAAAGTATTTAAAAAGCTGAGGACAGTATTTTTGTTGGTTTATCCATATTTTTAATTTTTTAAATCAAGTTTTTAAACTTTGGAAAGAAAGTCTGTTTTTCTTTTTTAAAGTACTAAGCGCATGCACTTAAGTTGGATGCTTCTGATTCTACAATAGAAGAGACTTGAGGATTGTGAGTTCATGGTTATTTGGGACACAGAGTGAGAGATGTCTACAGGTAAAACAAATAAATCAACTAGATTCCCTAAACACACATAAAACAGACAAAACCAAAATTGCCTGTATCTGTGCTTTGATTTATAGACCAGTTTCTGAAAATATGTACATTATGTTTGAATTATATTTTACCTCTCAGAAATGTTACATATTTATTTTAAAACAACTTTTAGTGGGTATAATATCTGTTTCTGTTTTTTTGGTCTTTGAACTATTTTTACAGATAATAACTTCTAGGAAATCTGTCATTTAAGTTACTTCCCTTAATCCTCATTGCCTACAAGCTCAGTCTCAGCTATCTACATGTTTAGGGTTTCCCAGGTCACATGCAGCCTCCCTCTTCTGCTCCTTCATAGACTCTCATAACAGTTTGAAGCTGCCTTGCTGCTGTCCACAGGGCTTTGTCTGTCTCTTTCGGGCTTGCTCTGTCTGCACTGCTGCTCACCTGCCACCGCCCCCAGCAGGCTCCTGGAGGGACGTTCAGACACCATTGTGCTCACCATTGCATTGCCTTCTCCACAATTACCAGTGTTCGTGGCTTGTGCCTGACCAGAGATACCTGCTGATCCATTTGGCCATGTGTTTGTCCTCTCTTTGTGGTGATTTCACTATGGGAACACACTGAGGCCGTATTACCTTAGATGATCTTTCATCTAAGGTAAACTCTTGTTTGATTTTAAAAGTTACATTTTCTCATTCAGTTCCTTCTAAAAAAGATTTTGTGATACTGTAGACAAGTTTTCAATTCCCGTTCTTGGTCTGAGGTTTTGTTATTGCTCTGCCCTGTGCTCTGCACCTCATCTACAAATGGTAGTGAAAAGATAAGGAAGCCATTTACAGTCTGCTAAGAACTGTTGACTTAGCTCAGCGCTGCCAGCTCCACCTCCTCATTTATAAAGCAAAGTGCTTCTGAGTCACCTGTCCCCATGCAGTCTTGTTAACAACACTTCCACAACTTCAGTTGTCTTTACTCTTTTTCTTTTTCCTTACATCCAGTGTCAGTGGATAGTTACTGGGTAATTAGTCATCTGCCCCATGCTGGTATGTGACACTCAGTTTTATTTCATCTTGATGACAAGCCATGTGTTGGGTGATGGTAGTCTGATTTTCTAGGTATGTAAATTGGCTTCGGTCCAGGGAGGCCGAGTAGCTGGTCACAGAGCAGGAGTAAACTTAAGTTTGAACCCAGAACCCAGGCTCCAGACCATTATCTTCTAGTCCTTTATGAGTTCCAGACTAGCAAGTTCCTCCGAATGAACTTGCCTCCTCTCTACCAATGTGTTTGCTCATGGCTTTCTCTGCCTGAAGTGCCTGTTCACCTCTTGTAGTTTTGGCTGTCAATCAGATGTGGCATTATAGCCATCAGAAACACTGGGTGAGTGTTCTTTCTCCTCAGTTGGAAGTACTTTTTCCCTCTGACCTTTGCTAAGATTTTATGTAAGCCTCAGTTTTGACATTTATTTTAATCTCAAAGTTACTGTGTGGAATTCTTATCTTGGTTGCTGTCTCCATGGGTGCCCATGTCTGAGTTCCTGTTAGTCCACAATAGGAATAAGCCAAGGCCCTGAAGGCACTTGGAGTTTCTCCATGAAGTTTTTGCTTCTTAGGCTAGGAAGTGGTGAAGATGTTGGGATACTCAGAGGCACATGACACACACCTCTGAGATCTTGTTGCCTTTCAGCATTATCAGTCATTTATACTCTAAAAGGAAAATCCTTAAAGTGTTAGGCGTTAGGATAGGGAACATGATCAATTTAAATCCAAACAGTAGAAAGTGATAGGAAACGACAGAGAGTGTCCCCCCTCCCCCAGAGTAACAGGCTTGGGTTCCTCTGCATTGGTTATCCAGTTGACCTCATCACAGACCATGCCTGCTGAGGACCTCATGCTTCCTAGCATGTGGTGCTTCTCAGCCTTGGTAAGATCTCTTGAGAGGTTCCTTTCCCTTCTTCCCCTCATGTGATAATTATTCCGTGTCATTGTTTATTATCTACTTTTTCTTATTTATTTTGTTTTTATTGTTTTGTTACTCCCAGTGTGGATCTAGTGGCACATCTATTTGGTAGAAGCTTAGTGTCGGGCTGAAGGGACCGTAGAAACATGTGAAAGGATTGGAAAGCAGTGGGTTGCTTTATGAATATTTTCAGATGGGGATCACATAATTTTAGAGCAACTTGTCAGGTGGGTAGGTGCACAGAAGCAGTTATACCATCTTTACTTTTCTCTAGCAACTCTTCCCTTTTTATTGGTTTGCTGGGGTCAGCGATAGCTTGGGCTTGAGTGATAGAGAGCACTGCTGTTAGCTTTCATACTTCCTTCAGAGCCAGGAAGACAGGCCAGAACTGAATAGAAGTTTTAGGTTTTACCAGTTTTGAGACAGTGAAGACACTATCCCACCAGTTGGTGATTGATGAGTGCTTTTCCCCGTGCAGTTCAGTGTTTGTAAACACACTACTTCTCTAGGGTTTTGTCTTGAATGAATTTTATGACCTGAGCTTCCAGTACTCATGGAAGTACTTACCGTATCTAGTTCCAAAACAAAACAGGATGTCCTGTGTATCTCTGGTACAGTTTATGGGGTTTTGTTTTATTTTTATTGTTTTTTGTTTTAATTTTAAGAGAGGGTCCCAGTGTGTATTCTAGGTAATCTGGAACTTGCCATGTAGATGAAACTAGTCTACACATGGTTTCGAGTTGGCTTGTGCCTGATGAGAATCCAACCCAAGTCCTCTGAAAGAGCAGCCAATGCTCATAACTACGAGCCATCTCTCCAGCCTCCACCTTACAGATTTTTGATTTAGAAAGTAGGTAAAAACCACAAGGGGGACAAATATACTAGATGATCTCTTCCTTTTAGCTCCTAAACAATAGCTTGTGCATACAGATATATTTGCTGCATGTCTCTCTCTGTTTAAAATTCATGCTCCTGTAGCCCCTGAGAATGCTACAAAGTGTAATCCCTTAAACCTTAAAATATTCAATTTAGATGCATGTTATATTAAGTTTTGAAGTATTTGATTAGTACTAAAATAGAAAACCATAAATGTATTAAAAATAAAGTATGTAAAATATACTAAAATTTTTATAAATTAAGTTTTAATTTTAGGGCCTTAGTTATTTGAGGCACTACAACACATGGTCCTAAAAATGATAGGTTGCAGAGCCTGAGATGTCATAAATGTGAGGGTGTCACACTGCATTATTGAGTAGTTTATTTTTCAATTTAGATTCTTGAAGACCTGGATGAACAAATTTATATGATTACTCTAGAAGAAGAAGCACTCCAGAGAAGACTATATGGTATGTGTGTTACATAGTTAGATCAGGTAGAAAACTTGTTTAATTCAACAGAGACAGACAATTGAAGAATGGAAATATAACCCTCTCTGAGACTTTCAAGTGACAAAGGACCTTCCTGACACAGGGAGCCTGTGAAAATTAGAGGGTGGTGGGTCAGGGCCAGAGGGCTAGCTCCCTTGGAGGTAATAGCCACTGGGGTCCAGCAGACTTCCACAATAACTCCTTGGACATCTGCAGTTAAAAGGTCTGCACACTGCCCCAGTGACTGGGGCCTGCTTGTTTTCTTTCTGCTGAGAGTTAAAGGTAAGAGTAGTCTTTCTTAGGAGATCCTCGGGAACACTGTTAGCTCAGGTGATTTTTATACCAGCCTTGGGTTAGTTAGTCCTTCACCATTGGACCTGTTCTAGTTGGCAAATTGCCTTTAAAATTATTTTAGGGAAACTCTTTAATAGAGTGTTGCCATGATTGGCCACTGTGGAATATTTCAGATGGAAACTAATAGGCTGAATTATTTATTATATAAATGATTCTAGGACTAAGTCAACATTTGACTATATTAAGAATTGTAAGCTTATTGGTTAACATCCATAGTGTGGAAGAAGCAAGAAGAAAAGAACATTTTATGATTTTCTGTTTTAAACTTTTAAAAAAATATTTATTTTATATATGGGTATTTTGGCTGCATGTGTGTCTGTGCACCCTGTACATACAGTGCCCATGGATGACAGAAGAAGGCATGAGATCCCTTGGAACTAGAGATAGAGATGGTGTGAGCTATTATTTGGGTCCTCTAGAAGAGCAAGCAGTGCTTTTAACCACTGAGCCATCTCTCCTACTCCAATGCTTTGCTAATTTTAGAAAAAAGTAGAAGTATACCTTTATTAAGATAAGCCTAATCTTTACAGATTTTATTAGATATGTTATGTTAAATGCATTTTGTTGTTGCAATTATTTTATAAGCAAAATTATGTTTTACCCTTGCTCAGACTCTAAAAATATGCTCATGCTGCTGCTGTGTGGAATTGATGGTGGCATTTTACTAGTGGTGCATTAGTGTGTGGGCTGTGGGGTGTTATTACAGGCAGCTTTGGGGCATATGTTTTCTCCAGCACATCTTTACAGTGCTTTAGAGAGACCCTATAATTGGCAGGTGGTAAGAAGGATTTTGCTGTGGGGCTAGCACTTGTTTCACCTTGAAGGTAGCATGACATGTTATAGCCAGCACTCTTTACTGGCATGGAATTCCCATGTCTTTTTAAATGTATTAGTGTGACTGAAACATGGATGCCTAACTGTGGCTTCTCCAGTGTTCTCTGATACATGATGGGCTGTTGTATAAACTGTTGAGTGGTTTTGTTCTTTTTCATAAGCCATGTTAATGAAATAGCAAAGCTGTTCTTGGGGATAGGGTCAGTGCCCTGAGGAAGCCATCCTGTCTTCAGCCTGTCTACTTTCTAAACCCCAACTCTGGTTTTTTTTTTTTTTTTTTTTTTGTCATCACTTCTTTCAATGAATATTAGACAAACCCAGGCCCCCCACTTTGCATGTGTACCAAGAGTCAGTTTGATACTAGCATACTAAAGATTTTAGAAGTTTCTGTTGTAATTAACTTGTCTAATTTTGACAAGTATATGTCTTTCTTTACCA
>CM052700.1:148019873-148043151 GCA_028551405.1 Uromys caudimaculatus
AGTATTATGTCCATTTTTCTGAGGGCCCACCAAACTGATTTCCAGAGTGGTTGTACCAGCTTGCAGTCCCACCAGCAATGGAGGAGTATTCCTCTTTCTCCACATCCTCGCCAGCATCTGCTGTCACCTGAGTGTTTGATCTTGGCCATTCTGACTGGTGTGAGGTGGAATCTCAGACTTGTTTTGATTTGCATTTCCCTGATGACTAAGGATGCTGAACATTTCTTTAGGTGCTTCTCAGCCCTATGAATTTCCTCAGTTGAGAATTCTCTGTTTAGCTCTGTTCCCCATTTTTTGATAGGCATGTTTGGTTCTCTGGAGTCTAACTTCTTGAGTTCTTTGTGTATGTTGGATATTAGCCCTCTATCAGACATAGGATTGATAAAGATCTTTTCCCAATCTGTTGGTTGACGTTTGCCCTATTGACAGTGTCCTTTCCCCATGGAGGGAGCAACAGTGTCAACTGGCCTGACACACACCCCCCCCCCCCCCGGTGCTCCTGGAGACTGGACCACCAAACAAAGAATACTCATGGAGGGACCCATGGTTCGGACCACATATGTGGCAGAGGAGGCCTTGTTGGCCATCAGGGGTAGGAGAGGCCCTTGGGCCTGAGGGTGTTAGAGGCCCCAGTATATATAGGGCCAAGGTGGGAAGATGGGAGTGGGTGGGCAGGTGGGTGAGTGGGGGAATACCTTCATAGAGGCGGGGGGAGGGGAAAGGGATAGGGGGTTTCCAAAGTGGAAACCTGGAAAGGGGGAAACATTTGAAATGTAAATAAAATATCAAAAAATAAAAATTAAAAAAAAAAGAGAGAGAGACAATGGCAAGGGCCTGGAGTGACTCAGCAATAAGAGTACCCACTCCTCATCTAGATGGACCTGGATTTGGTTGCTAGCACTCACAGTGTGTGGCTCACAACCACCTGTAACTCCAGCTCCCGGGGTTCTGAGGGCACCTGCACACATGTGGCACACCTACAGTCAAGGAGATATCATACACACACACAAACACAGGATGTATTTCCTTTATTTTTGTAAGAGGCAAAAGCATCAATGCTGAGGCAAAACTCTCAGGAAACTCAACAGAGGCAAGGAGACAAACCATGAAGCTTGGAGCTACCAAAGCAGCTACAAATTGAGAGGCCAAATCTCAGCAATAAGAAACAGATAAAGAAGTAGGCCTGGTGCATTGACCCCTCCCCTGAAGGCCTCAGTAATAGAAAAGCCACAGAAAGGGATGGAGATGTGGCTGAGAGGCTTGGGGCTCAGAGATGCCGCTAGGCCCCACCACGATGAGTTCACGGGGAAGCCGTCAAAGCACCCAGACTTTCTATCAGGACCAATGAGAACCAATGCCCTAGGGATACAGACGGACAGATAGATGGACAGACACAGCCACTCTAAGAGCCTACTCAAAAGAAGAAATGTCCTACAGTTTCTACAGTTTTGTGTAAACAATACCCAGAAGTCAAACATTACCAGGAGGCAAAGAGGAAAAAGAGACATCAGAACAGACCCTCACTTGGTGCACAGAGACTTAGGAGAAAGAGGCTTTGATTGACAGGCAACTAAAGTGACAAAACAGCAAACTGACAAATCTGAACCAATGAAAACAGCCAGAAGAAATCCCAGAGCTGAGAGATACTGTAACTAAAATCAAGAATTCAACAAAAAGCTTAAACAACAGTTATGGCACAGCTGGGAGATATTAAAGTGGGAAACAAACTAGAAGACAGCGTGAAAGGCGAGGGCACAGAGAGGTGATAGAAGAATGGGGAGAAGTCTAGTTGTGTGTTTAACTGGAATCTGAAGAAATCAAAGAAAATGGGGCAGATAAAACTTCGTAAGGTAATGACAAACAGGTTTTCAAATAATGAAATTATCAAGCCACAGTCACAAAAGAATGAAAAGAGAAAAAGACAGGCAAGCAGGCATGTGCACGCACGCGCGCGCACACACACCCATACACACACACACACACACACACACACACCCATACACACACACACACACCCATACACACACACACACACACACACATACACACACACACACACACACACACCCATACACACACACACAAACACATGCACACACACACACACCCATACACACACACACAAACACATGCACACACACACACACACCCATACACACACACACACACCCATACACACACACCCATGCACACACACACACACACACCCATACACACACACCCATGCACACACACACACACACACACACACACACACTCTGCTCAGGACCCTGAACTTCTGGTTATGGGAAATATAATGGCCTTTGGGGACAGAGAACAATACAAACCTAGATGACCCAGCTTACCAACTTGAGAATTTCTAGAACATGCTGCTGAGAGAAGAAACAAAAAAAAGTTCAGCTCATTCCTACTCTGAAAACATGAAATGTGAGTTTGAGAAAACCAGTAAGAAAACTAGTAAGTCTTTAGAGATGAGACTTCAGGACAAAGAAAGGACACAAAAATCTGCCAAGGGTCACCTCAGATATTCACCTCAAACATGAAACATGGCTGAAGATAAGCATGAGGGAATAGTTCCCCACAGTTGCGTGAACCACCAGGAGAGATGCCACATGGTGCTGCAGGTGCCCTGGAGCACCAGTGCTCTGATCCAGCCTACTGAGATTCGGTAACCGAATCAGTTATCAGCATTCCAAACCAAAGTTCTTCCTCCCAGGGATGCAAAAAACATCAGAATCCCAAAATGCCTATTTTCCCATCAAAAATTGCCAAGCATGCAAAGAAGCACACAATAAAAACAATACTATAAAATAAAACCAATCATTTGAAACTTATCAGGAGCTAACAAAGATGTCAGAATTCGCAGGCAAAGATATTACAAATGATCTTGTCTTCATTAGGGTTTGTACTGCTGTGATATACAACACCATGACCAAAAGTAACCTGGGGAGAAAGGGGATTTATTTCAGCTTACAATTATAGTCCATTGTCATAAAGAGAAGTCATGACAGTAACTCAAGACAGGAGTGTGGAGGTTGGAAATGATGCAGAGGTCACAAAGGAATGCTGCTTACTAGCTTGCTCCTCATGGCATGTTCAGACTGATTTCTTACACAACTCAGGACCCTCTCTCCAAGGGTGGTTCCACCCAAAATGGATTGGGCCCTCAAACATCAATTATTAACCAAAAAAAAAAAAAAAAGTCCCAGTTTAATAAGAGCATTTTTTCAATTGAGGTTCTCTTTTTCAAAATGACTCTAGCTCAGCAGTTCTCAATCTGTGGTTGACCACTTTAGGGGTTGAGTGACCCTTTCACTAGGGTCTCCTAAAACCACTGGAGAACATGGATATTTACATTATGATTTGATTCATAACAGTAACAACAACAGTTATGAAGTGGCAACAAAGATAATTGTATGGTTGGGAGTCATTACAGGAAGTGTAATGGAACTGTATGAGATAAGTTGAGAATCACTGTTCTAGCTGTTCACATTGACACTAGACAGCCAGCACAGCTCTCGGAGAGGTGTAGAAATGGCTCGGTCGGCTGCTGTGCAAGCATGAAAACCTGAGTTTGATCACCAGAACCCACATGAGAAAGCCTGATATAATGGCACATGCACAGACTCCCAGGGCTGGGAAGGCAGAGGCAGAAACATCTGGAGACTGCTGGCTAAGCAATATAGACACATCAGTGAGCTACAAATTCAGGGAAACAAAAAATCTCAGAAAACAAAGTGGAAAGCAATCAAAGAAGAAACCTGCCATTAACCTCTGGCATACACATGCCCAGGCATGTGAGCACACACACACGCAAAGTGCTCTCATAACTATATTACTTTTCCCCCACAGAGGTAGAGGAAACAGATTTAACAATGTCAATTAGCAGCATGATGATCCTAATAGGCCCAAGCAAAACTGAAAACCCAGTCTCTGAGACTAAAATACAGCAGTGGGGGTAAGAGACAGATCAGACCTACAGAAAAAAAGGTTGAGACGAGTGAAACATAGCAATAGAAATCCAAAGCCAAACATAGAGAGAAGGGAGTATAAAACAGAGTCACCCTGGAGCTACAGCCAATCTGCAAATAATTGAAGTCCCTGAAAAGGGTAACACAAGTAGAAAATAAAAATATTTGAAGAAATTAACAGCAAAATCTCTCCAAGATATATGAAAAGTATAAATTCCTACATTCATGAAACTTGACGAACTAAAGACCAAGAAAAACCACATTAAGGTATGCCATGATCAAACGACCTTACATCCGTGGTTAAAAAAACAAACAAACAAACTTAAATTTTTGCAAATTTTTTTTTAAAAAATCACATTGACAAGAGTCGTTTACATATTATTTCTCAAAAACAATGCAAGTGGGGCTAACAAGACGACTCAGTGTAAGTAAGGGCACCTGCCACCAGCCTGACAACTTGTGTCCAATCCTGGAAGCCCACATGATATAAGGAAAGAACCTTGTCCTGCAGGCTGTTCTCTGACCTCCACACCCACTGTGTATGTGGCATGTGTGCAACCACATACAGGAAAAATCTACCCAAGTCAAGAGTATATTTGAAAAGTAACTTCAGGGGCTGGAGGGATAGCTCAGTGGCTTAGAGCACTTGCTCCTCTTGCAGAAGACCCAGGTTCATCCCCCATATCCCACAAGGTAGCTCACCATTGCTAACTCTAGTTCTAGAGAATACAGACAGTCAGTATTCATACACATAAAAAAATAAATAAGCCCTAAAAAATAATTTCAGAAAATATATACTTACCCTCTCTCAAAAGAAAGACCAGTCAATGACTCTGAACACAGTAAGTTTTTAACACAAAGTTTTCATAAATTTTCAACTATTTTAAGACTATTTTACAATCTTAATAACTAAAACCAACAAATAAACCAAGAAAAAAGTACAATACCTAATTTTGTCTTGAGGATCTTTACATTCTCAAGTTCTTGCTCCAATTCCATTACGTTGTATTCCACCGATGAAGACAGCCCTATTAAAGCAAAAGCATTCTTAAGTGCAGCAGTGGAGAGCTTGGAGAACAGGCAGAGCATGAGTTAGAATACAAAATATCTGGTACTCACTGACAGCCAGGAGAACAGACACTGCTATGAGTCATGTAAAACCTCACTATTTAGAGCAGTGGCTCTTAACCTGTGAGGCACAACCCCACTGGGGGTTAAATGACTCTTTCACAGGGGTTGCATACCAGGTATCTTGTATATCAGATATTTATATTGTGATTCATAACAATAGTTAAATTACAGTTATGAAGTAGTTGGGGTCGCCACAACACAAGGAAGTGTGTTAAAGCGTCACAGCATTAGGAAGGGAGGACCACTGCTCTAGAGCATCTGTGCTCTTGATCACTGAAAACCATATTTCTTAGGAAAATTTCTTCCCTTACTTGCTCTATTACTTGTTTCTTCATGTGCTTACCATACCAAGTACAAGGAATCCAGACCTTCTACTCTCCAGTCTGCCTCCCTAGGATGACAATTATCACCAGTGTGGCTGGTGCTTCCGCAGCTTTCTTCACGTTCATATTTGACTTCTGTCTCACATACGGGTTTTCTGTCTCATACAAATTCTTATACAAATATCAAGCCAGACACATTAGTTGGCTGTTTGCTGTTGCATGTCAATAAATATTTCCTAACAGCTGAGTGTGCAAACCACAATCTGGATTGCTATAACCTAACTCAGCATTATTATTTCATTTGTCAATATTCTAGTGAACATGAACATATCCAATTCATTGGCTTCTATTATTTCTGGGAAACAGATTTCCAAACTTAAGAATAGGAGGCCATTACAGGTTTAGGAGCTTTTAAAATTTACATTCCCCAAATGTTTTTATGTACCATAGTAATCCAAATTATTATAAGTCTGACTACTATCAATAGCTTTTGAAAACTCCTATTCATATATCATCATTAGCACTGGGTGTAGCCAACTGTTAAATTTTTGCCAAAGAGATGGGCTACTTAAATGTCCATTTTCCTAAATGCAACAGATCACATCTCCTGCCTCTCATGTGGACTTCCTCCATTCCTACTTTCTGCTTGCTTCTGCAAGTCTATGCATAGTATCATATTCTTCTTTCTGCTTCATCTCTTAAATTCTAAAACAGAAATTGAAAGCCCCAGACACAAATGTGCCATGTTAGGGTTCCTCCACTGTTAAGAAATGGTTTTCATTATGGATGTGTATTTGGCTGCTGAGGGTCTCCTTTATTACATCTCTAAGACTGTTATGTATAAGTAATGTACAACATACATTTTATTATTTCATAATGACCATTTTCTTAAATTATGTTTTAAGAACTTTTACATTTTCATTCCTTTTTGGGTTTTACTTGCCACGAACATGCATGTGTTTCACTGAAACTATCATCTAGCTAAATCTTATTTCAAGTTTAATCTCTATCAGTTAAGAATTCATTGGTGATAAGCCAGTGAACCTGACTCCCTAGTTTAAAAAGCAAGCAATTCACAGGACAGGCCAACAGGAAACTTTCCAGTAAAGGTTAGTTCTGGATCCACGCATACACAAGCAAAACTAAGTGGACTCAGTAGGTCTTAAATGCATTTGTGCATATGTGTGTATTTACATGTAACAATAATGATTAAAGAGATCATGAATTTAGCAGGGTAGAGGAGTTAGAGAGGAGACAGAAAGGGCCAGTGATGCAGATGCAGTGATCATGTCTGAAATTCTCAAAAAAATAAATAAAACTATTAATAAAAGCAGCACATATACAACAAGTGGAAAAACTAGGCAGCTGGAAGATCCAGTGTCAGGAACTCTGTCCCAGCAGTATGAGGAGCAGAGAAAGCCCTGAATGAATGAGGTCTTGAGTAAGTGTGTTTTTGATGTAGCCACGGCCATGTCAAGAACCACAAAGCCTCAGACCCATGGGATAACAAATGGCAAGGCCTTCTTTCCTGGTCTAAGTGCAACTGTTGATTGTGAGTGCACAAAATGTCGACCTTAGCTTTCTTCCCAGGATTATATATGGCCTGAAGACTGCTCACCTACAGAGACTGCTCCCACTCAGATTAATTAAACCTACCTCTTTGTTCAGCTATATACAATATAACCTTGCCTTTTGCTTTGGTTTTCCCCTCAGAGAGCCCAATCCAACTGAATCCAACTTCTTTCTGTGTCTGTCTTTTCTTCATTGGAACTTAGAAATAATAGGTGAGAATGACAAGAAAAGTAAAGCAGACGAGGTAAGAATGTTAGAGAGCCCTTCAGTAAGGTCTGTCTCTGGAGCCTTGGTGGACACATCACAGCAGGAAGAGGCCAACCCAATCATCAGGACCTTTAAGTCACTAGACTCAGAATAAAAGCTTGGGAGTGCTCCCTACTTCAGCTAGGAAAGGAAAGATGCAAAGTTTTGGCTTTAATCAGAGAAAAGACAAGGAGGACCTGGAACACGATGATGTGCTAAGTAGCCCACCCTCAGTCGTTCTGTCTTTACAGCCAATTTACCCTAATTACATTCAGTAAAATATAGTACCTGCATTCAGAATAACTCATAACATCAACTTTCCACACTATTTGTCTTGGTTTTCAGTGATTTTTAAAAGTCTTACCCTTATCAGAATAAAGTGTACACAAAGGTCAGTGTCAAAACCCTTGGACCTGTTTCAATGCCTGCCTCTCCCCGATACCACCTCACTACGAGAAAATTTACAGATTCCTCACACCTCAAGGTGTCCAGGAAGCAGAGAGAAAGGAACTACAGACAGGATACCCTTCAAGAACATGCCTCCAGCTTCTGCCTGCTAAGATGCACCTTCTAACCTTCTCAACCTGTGGGTTTCAACCCTTTTTGGGGGAGTCAAATGACCCTTTCACAGATGTCACCTAATGCCATCATAAAACATATTTACAATTCACAACTGTAGCAAAGTTACAGTTATGAAGTAACAATAGAAATAATTTTAGAGTTGGGGAGTCACCCCAACATGAGGAACTGTATTAAAGGGTCACAGCATTAGGAAGATTGAGACCCACTGTGCAAAATGGCACTACAAGCTGGAGATAAGCCTTTAAGCCTACAGCTGCAGCACTGCTTTTGCGAAGTCTGCAGCAACTCTCAGTCTTACCCCAGGAATGTCTGCTTGCCAACACCACTGTAAACTACACAGGATCTTTGTTCCCAGCGTTCTTGCTGTGAATACGTCTGTGCAGTGACGTATCCACTGGGCACAGGTGAGCATTTTCAATCCCCAAATTCACGTATCAGATCAGAGGAATTTCTTGATTTTTTTTTCACCACATTCTCTTTCTTAACCCTGTGTGGAAGGGGTGTTAGCTAGACGCTGGCTCTACTGGTCTGGAACAGTCTTAGCTTATACGTTACTTATTCTTGTCATTCTCGCTTATTTTCTTATTTCTAAGTTTCAAGAACTCTGTTAACTGGATGTCCCAGATGATGGAGCCCTGGTTTTTCTCATGAAAGTGGCCTTCTTGTCCATACAGGGCATGAGGGTGGTTCATCTTTAGCCATTCTTCCACATGCCCACGTCTGCTTGTGTTCACACAAGGCTTTCTTCAATCACCAGAGTGTTGATTGTGTTCTTGTGTTTTAAGAATGAAGCCATGAGAAATAAATGCCAATTTGAACTTCAGACTATTGCTAGAGCTGCAGAGCTTTCCTTAGGTTGGGCAGATTCTCGAGAAAAACCCTCCTGACTTCCTTCTCAAATTAAAGTTAAGCTATACAAATGGAGAATGACAGAATCTATGTATTTTGTCTGCAAGCATTCCTACCCTACCAGGCCAGAGACCCTCTGTTTTAAACAGAAAGTATTTTTCACTCTTCTTCTAAGGTGCACAAGAGGCAAGTGCCTGGTACCTAGGATGGAAGCGAAGAGCGTAGCAATTAAGCCACGTCACGGCAGCTTTCTAAAAGCCCTCCCTCTCTTAGCTCTGCTACTTTATCTGGCGGTGTCCCTTTGTGACTTTGGGGAATTCTAAAGTATAAATCAAGCATAGATGACTTAGGAATGGACTCCTTTTCTTCTGTTAAACTGGTTAATTCCAACATTTTCTTGTCTGCTAAATTCTAAGTTATTAGTGTGGCTTTCCCTTGGAACTTTCTGACCTCCCAGGTTTATGATTGTCTCTGCTCTTACCTGTGGGATGGCACGTACTTATCAGGATGCTTTCTACTAACTCACAAAACTCAAAGTAGCTTAAAAATAAGAAAATAGTTTCACATAATTAGAAGTTTGGAGACAGAGACAGAGTAAGCTTCCATGTGGTTTTCCAGCAGCTCAACAGTGACATCAAGGGACTAAACTGCCTCCCACACACTAGATTGATGTGTAAGGACTGGGGCTTTCCCTCAACACAGGGCAAATGTGTGGACTGCTTATTTGCCTTGATTTCTTCTTTTCCTTCTTTCTTCAGCTACATGGAATTTTGGTAATTCCTTCCCCGATTCACTGGGTATTCCGGTGCTTGCCTTCTCACTTGTAATACTCCTACTGAGTCAGAGTTTTCACTGTAATATCAGTATAAACAGCCTCAGCAGACAGCCTGGTTTTCTGTATAGCATTCTGTGTCATGGTGAAACTCACAACAACATTAGCTAACCATTTCCTCACTGCTCCTCACCCCTTCTTCCAAATCCTCATCTTGCTAAAATATTATTTCAAAACTAGTGCTACATTTTTTCATTCCATGTAGTAGTTAGACTAGTGTCTGGTGTCAATGCAAGTGTCAATGCAGAGATGTAAAAGGAATACACCAATCTGCTTTTTTTTTTTTTTTTTTTTGGCCCTAATCTATAAGTAACATATTAGGGAATGTATATGTAACTCTTCACAACTGCAAGCTGCAGATGGTAAGTTTAACACGACTCTTTTTTAGTAATATATTTTTATTAAAAATAACTTTTCATACAATATATTCTGATCACAATCTCTACCCCAACTCCTCCCAGAACCTCCCCACTTCCCTTACCCTCCCAACTGTACACTTTCTTTCCTTTCTTTTTGTTTCTCTTCAAAAAAAAGGCAAACGGAAAACCAGAATTTTTTAAAAGAAAGAAGAAACATACACACAAAAAAAAAAACCATAAAAAAATTAGAAACTAGTAACTGTGTTTAAACAGAGCAATATGAAACAAAAAGTTTACAATAAATACCATTGAGTTTATTTTTTTATTTTTTGTTGGCCATTTACTACAGGACTTAAGTGTGGCTAATATACCCAATGAGACTCCATTGGAGAAAACCAATTTTTCTTTGCAAGTGGTTTGTCAATTGGAGATAGCTTCTTGATCAGATCATGTCTACATTTCTCCTCTCAGTTCTGGAATTCCCCCCCCACCCCCGGCTTGAACCTGTGCAGATCCTGTGCATGTCTCTAAGCTTGTATGTGCATCAGTACTGTCACAGCTGAAAGACACTGTTTCCTTACAGTCAGCCATCTCTTCTGGCTCTAACAATCTTTCCACCTCCTCTGCTACATAGCTCCCTGAGCTGAGAGGAAGGGTTTGACAAAGATGTCCCATTTGGAACTCAATATTCCAAAATCTCTCACTCTTAACCAATTGTTGTTCAGTTGTGGGTTTCTGTAGTAGTACCCACCTAAATTTTGATGATGGCTGAGCAATGGTGTATTGCAGAACGTGTATGTGTGTGTATACACATATGTGTATATACACACAAATACACACACACCATTTTATTGCTATGTTCCTTTAGCAGGACAATAGTATTTTATTTTCCCCTAGACACATGGCCTATCTAGTCTCAGGTTCTTGGCCACCCGAGCAGTATCAGGCATAGGTTTCAACTCATGGAGTGGGCCTTAAATCCAATCAGAGTAGCTGGTTACTTCCACAATGCTTGTGCCACTAATACACCAGCATAGCATGCCGATAGGAAGAGTTTATAGCTGAGCTGGTAGTTACCTTTCTTCTCCGGTAGCATACAGAGTATCTTCCATGTATACTAGTCGGGAGGGGTGAAGACTCTAGTTAGGCACCAGCTCAACTTCTCTGTTGAACTCTCTTTTATAAGCATTTTTTCACAACATTTCTGGAAGTCAGAGTTGTTGTATGATAATTCTCAATATTTTAAATCCCTGTTCATGGAAAAAGGCATAGAGCACTGGCATAGCAGAGATATCAATGTCCATGTGGCAATCTCTCCTATGAGCCTCTATGGCTTTTGAATCTGCACTCAAGTGTCAGCCTGAGGAACTCCCCTGTTATTTACTTGACCATCTTTTCTCACTTGCTATTCTCTTTCCATCTAGATATGTGCTTACATTAGTACCTTACCTCTGTAGTCCATATTTATTATTTCATCAATGATTTTCTCCTATATTCTGGTCTGTCATTCACAAGAGTTTTTCTTCCACAATCTGCCAGGTGATTGATTTTTCAGAAAGACTATATTAATTTCCTAATGGTGCTAGACAAATTACCAAAAAGTTTAAGACCCAAAATAGCATCAATTTATATCTTGCAGTTCTTGATGTTTATAGTCCTCCCATCAAAGTGTCAGCAAGACTGTCCCTCGGGCATTCTAGGGAAGAGTCAACCTTTGCCTTTTCTAGCACCCCAAGGCTACCTGCATTCCTTGGCTCTCAGACCTTCCTCAAACCACTCCCACTTATGCTTCCATTGTCTTTTCCATTCTTTGGCCATCCTCCTGCAGTCTTACACTGAGCCCTCCAGATACCTTGTATGTCCGTGAATATCAAGACCATTACTCTCATCATATCTGCAAAGTAACACATTCACAGGTTCTGGGGATTAGAAATGGGCATCTTTGGGTCATCATTTTTTTACTTACTTTTTTTTTAAGTTCTAGATAGTTTTGTATTCTTTTCTCATACATCTCCTTGGCCCTTCTTGTTACATTTGGAGGTTAGGTACAAATTCTGTCTTGTACAAATTCTTTCCTGTCTCTCCAATTAACTGTTAAGTCTCACTTGCTAGGTGATCCTCTTCTTCACTGGCCCTAAACAAGTATCCTTGCTTCTGTTTTCTGTCTTCACTCTTGCTTCCTTCACACCTAATTAGGGCAAATGGTACTTCAAACAGCTGGAAGTTCACCAACACTTGGTCTTGGGGACTAAAGAGCAAGAAGTCAAAAAAACTGAATCGGAAGAAAGAAGGCTAAGCTGACTAGTAGAGGCAAACAGTGATCATTCTCAAGTAAAGATGCAAACGCGTATTGGGCCACACAGGCTCACTATGGGCCACTGTGGGAATTCAAATGCCTTCTTTTTTAAGACCCTAGAGTCATAGATCCTAAGTTTCCCATTTGTGCCCCCTGATTTCCTTACATCACTAGAAATAGAGATCTAGTGCCACCTGTTGGCTGAAAAGTTCTATGCTGTCTCCTGGGTGCCTTGGCTTCATTATTTTATTCATTAATATTCAACTTTTATTTTTACACAAGTCAGGCTATATCAAGTACACAGATACTCAAGCACTGTGAACCAAAACTAGCACAGTTTGACTACAAATTTAGTTTTCAGGTTCTAGCAATCAAAGCAAAAAGGAAGTAATTAGGATACAAAGTTAGTAGGCATCTCCAAGGGAAAAAAGAAGACTTACAGGGGAAAGCATAGGATTGTAAGACTGTTAAATATCTTTAAATCAAAGTGCAAAATATATAACAGTGATATTTTACTTCCAGTAATCATTTTGAAGCCTGGAGAACTATTCTGAACTTTGGAAAAGAATGGCTACCAGAACAGCACTTCTGGTGTCAATTTGGAATTAAGTAAAGAGAGTAGCGGCCTACCTTGTGGTGTGTCTACAAGGCTTAATACAAACGTCTAGAGCACTGAATGCATGTTTCTTCAGAGACAAACAACTGAAGTGACATTTTGAAATTTTTATTTTATGTCTATGGTGTGTTCCCTAAGTGTATGTCTGTGTACCACATGCATGCAGCGCCCTCAGGGGCCAGAAGAGGGTGTCAAACTCCCTATAACTGGAATTATGGATGGTTGTGAACTGTTGTGTGGATACTAGGAATTAAACCCAGGTCCTCTGGTAGAGCAATCAGTGAGTCATCTCTCCAATCCCTTGACGTCACATTTCTGAAATGTGCTTTTTATTTTAGGTGCACCAACTCCCAATACACAAGAGGTGATACTGTCTTGCACATGAAAACCAAGAACACATTCCTACTGTCCTCCAAAAAGTCACCCAAAATAAGTTTTCCGGGACATTCCCTTCCTTCATTACATGCCCAAGCAAAATGCAAGCTTTGGGGGGCAGAATCTTTCATTATAAATGACCAAAAGTCAATAACGGCCAGTATGAGGACTTAAGACACACTATAAACAAACACTTGACTATTATATAAATTTAAGTTGCACGAAAAATGAAAACATCCTAAAAACTATATTATCATTATTTTATTTCAAAACAAACACAAAATGTTCAGTGTCAGCAATGTCTAGTCAATAAGTCAAATTGTAGACAAAAACCTGTTTGGACAAGTCCTGAAAAATAAAAAGGGATTCTCCAAGAAAACCACAAAGCAGCTCATTTAAGGTCAATTTAACGGTATTACTCTGTTTTTCTTCCAGCCCCGACATAAGATTTCACTACCTCAAAGGAAATTGTAAGAGTATCTATTTGCATTCCCCCCAGGTGATTGGCAGTTCAACACCAATTAGTTCAAAATTACACTGTTACTAGCATGCAATAAAAACAACACCTTTCATCTTTCTTACACAGGTAAGAATACCTTCAGAGCCAATAACTTTGATCAAATGAGTATTTTTGATCCTGCCTCACCCATGTCTTTGGATTCAGGAAAACTAATAGCTAAAGGCATTCTTCCCAGCTTTATTCTTAAGCTGAAAAACTGGTGTGGTACTGAAAATATTTTGCTTCCAAGATTAAGAGAATTTCCCAAACTCCAGCATTTCTTCAATATCTGACCTTATCCAATGGACAAGACAATCTCAATATATGACTGCATCAGATGTTCAAGGGCAGATATTACTTAATTTAAAATATACAGTATATTTTAAAACAAACATACATTTCCACAACAATTCTGTACCTTAAATAAATTAGGGTACTAAATTTAGTATTCTGTGAATATTATTCAAAAGTAGCAATCTCCAGTATAAACTCTCTTTATATTTTTTTTTAATTTAGCATATAAACAAAAGGGATAGGTCAAAAATTTGATCCAAGTAACTATAAAATTTTAACTGCTTACAACTTTAAATTTTACCAGCAATTCCATCTCCAAGAATGAGAGATTTTTCAAATTTTGATAATTAATTTAAGTAACAGAAACGTGATTGTTCAAGCCCAAGGCTCCTTAGGGTTTACAGAGCAAAAGGACTGTCCCCAGGGAAACCACATGTGTTTGAGGCACTGAGAAGCTGAAGCCTCATGTCTAAGTCTCCAATAGATCTGTTGCTTGTATACTAACACTGAGGCTGTCTACAGAAGAGACACAGGCACATGCACACACATATGTGTACACAGACACACAGACACAGACACGCCATCTTCTCTATGCTATTAACATTATTGTCTCTTTTGGCTTCTGATGTCACATGACTATGACTATGAACCTGGTGTTATAGGACTTCTAATATCCAAAAAACAGTGGATATGCAAACCTACTTTCACTACTAATAACTGCAAGCAAGGGCAAAAATATTAAGACAACCAGCTTTAAGAATATTATGTAATGTTAGGTACAATGAAAAAATGCTTTGGTCTTTTTCCTATTTCAGACACAAGCACTATAGATCTTAAACTAGACAAGATGTTAAGACCACTCTTTACCCTTCATATTTAATGCTGCCATCAAATATGGTAACACCATCACTCACACAGACTGTGGTTAAAAGGGAGATGACATATACGGAGTTCACATTACAATTTTTAGAATGAGTTTTATAATACAACTTCTCTCCTAATTCCATGCACCATGTATGACACATGACTCACATGCTTCTGCTTTGTTTCCCAAAGCTGCCCTCCTTACTGACATTTTAGTTTACACTTCCCACAGTCACTCTTGCAGCAAATAATTTGTTTGAACTACATTTTATTATCATGAAAGTGACTCAAAGAGACCAAAAAGTCAAATAAATTATGGCTTCTGTCACTGTTTCATCCCTATATATACAAATGCTTTCTGAAGATATATTAGGCTATCTGACTGTACCCAGACACTTTGCATAGAATCCCAGAGTTGAAGTCCAAAATATTTCCCTAGTGGCATATGTGTGTGTGTATATATGTTTATGTGTAGGCAAACAAATACAGTAATCTATCCCACAGCCTACTATAGTACTTGATATATGGTATTTATATTCCTATTCAAAAAGGTATCCTTTATTCAGTGATTAAGAAAGCTTCTGCGTTGGTCATATATGAATGATATTAGATAAGCAATATCCTAATTGCCTGCAGTCCTTGCCAGTAAGACAAGGAAATGCCTGACAGAAAGCACTATGCAAAGCTGCCACAGATACATCCCGAGTTTCAGTATCTTCACAAAACCCTGAAACTCAGCTTCTAAGTAGCAAGAATCAAATACTGACAATGACAGAGACTGGCTGATGTCACCAAGGCCCAGGAAGAGGCTGCACAGACATGTCTTATTCTTTTCAGTCCCTTTATTTTTCAGGACCCAGAGGTATTAAAACCTAGAAAAAAAACTGCTACCACTTCTGTGCTCTAAGAATAAAGAGTTAATGTAAGTTTCAATGCGAAGGGCTTAAAAAAAAAAAAAAAAAGATTAGGATCAAGAGGCTAGAGACAGCTCAGTGGGAGAGTACCTGGCTAGCATGTACAAAGAAGGCCCAGTGTTCAATCTCCAGTACTGGGGGGGAAAAAAAACTTAGAATAAAGCAAGCAAGAAATTGCCACCCCCTCCAAAAGTGATATACAAATTTTTATCGCAAAGATGAAAATAGTACCTAAAAGAATTGAATTATAGTTCAAAGACTATACTAGTTTAAAATAAATTACCTTAAAAGAACTGTAAATGTTTTGAACTCAAACAACAAAAAATAATTTCTATTCATTATGGAACTTCTAAAGTTATCCAGTATACCCATGGGCTATACACACACAAAATCTAATTATTTCAATTAATGCTGCTGCATTACTTAAACATTTAAGTATGTTAATGATATATGCATCCTCTTAGCACTGGAAAGAAACTATAAATGATTTTCTACCTGATTACTGTAATAGGTCCTCCCTGCAGGATCCTGGAAGTAAACAGTTCTGGTTGCTCAGACTGTGTAAGTACACCAGTGGGGAAAACCCCTTATTTCCACCTGCCAACTTCAGCTGTTTACTGTGCCTGTGTCACCCTTCCTAAACATGTTCACCAGGATTCTGTTTTCTGTCCCCCCACTGAGTTTCACTTCCCCTACCTGCCTTCTTAATGCTCTCCCTTGGTTTTGCTTTTTATCTACCCAGTGATACAAGGAACAACCATGGGATACATATATTCTATACACCCAGCCTGTACCTTGCACAGCAGAGCACACTTATGAGGCTCCCTGCCCTGAGAAGCTCTGTCCAGTGTGGAGAGACAGGCATGTCACAGAGTGGAAAGACTGTAGAGAAATAAATCAGGGGAGGGGAGGCAGTGCGAGATGGACTTGAGGGTGTAGGACTAATACTTGCTGCACTCACAAGAATGAGTCCTGCAAGCAGAGCTTTGAGATCAAGACCTAGAACAAAGAAGCAAATCTACTTTCCTATCATAATTATGTTTTGTCAGGCCATTTGCTACTGTAGCTCCCAGTGTTCACAGCTGGGTAATACATGATTACTTGTCTTCTCCAGTAGCTTGCATAGCACCTTCATGCACTATGAAAACTAGCCAGTAGGAATGAAGCTTCCAGATTTGAACCAGCTTGATTTCTGCATGTATGTAGAATCTTCAGCAATTGGGCCATACTGTCAAGTTTGGATGAGTGACCAAGAGCATTGGCAATAGTCTGTAACGCTTAGGAGTCTATGGGACTTCACCAGCTAACAACTCACAAAGAGGTAATCCAACCTGGCATTGGGTTTTTGTTAGCCCATGGGATTTGGTAGAATTGCTGCCCTATTACAGGATAGCCCCACTAAAACATTTTATGTATGGGTATGTATTTATCACATATTTTCTCTCATTTGTGAATGTTAGCTTTGAATCTTTAACATCCATAAATGAGAGAAAATGTGATATTTATCTTTCTGAATCTGGGCTAATGTGACTATTTCTAGATATGCTTATTATCTGTAAATGCTGTAATTCCACTTAACTAAACAACTTTCCATTGTGTAAATGTATTAGCCATTCATCAGTTGATGGACATCTAGGAAGTTTCTATTTCCTGGTTATTGTGAATAGAGTAGCAGTCAACACTGATCAGCAAATATCTCAATAGAAGGATAGATATAGAGTCCTTTGCATATATGTCAAAGAGTGGTATAGCTGGATCATATCATAGATCTATTTCTGGCTTTTTGAGGAACATCCACTCTGATTTCTATAGTGGACACACTGGTTTGTACTCTCCCAGCAGTGAACAAGTGTTTCCGTATCCCTGCATCTTTGCCAGCACTTGTCCTCATTATTAACTGTGCTCTTCATACAGTACACTAGCTCATAGCACTGCTCCTCTAAGACTTCGTACCTCTGAGCATCATCTCTTCTTTTCCCAGTCCTCCTTTCCCAGCCTCTTACCCCACTGAAGCATCAGCATCAGCTGGGATCTCTGACAAGCTGCATGGTATGTCAGAGTCATGCAGAGGACTATAGTTTCTAGGAGTACCACAAGCCTAACAGAGGGCAGTCTGTTAGGCCAGACAGAGATGGAATTCATAGGGATGTGGCCTGTGCCCCACACCGGGGCCTTCATCATGTACAGTGTTCCCTCAGGAAGCCAGATGCAGAACTGGGGAAGGGTTGGCATCAAGATCCTGGAACACATGACTTCTGTCCTCCTATAGAAGTGAGCACTTTTGTATGGATAATGCAAAAACAATTTTTTTAAAAAAATGTACAGTTGTCTTCATGCAAATGGAAATGTCCTCATACAGCCCTTGGAGAGGAGGCAGAAAGGCAGCAGTTAAGTCCCTGGGTCAGTGAACAAGGGCTGGCATCTGAGCAAGGTGAATCTGAGCCAGAGCAAAGTCAAGCCAGGCATGGGGCCAAGAGATGAGGCTGCACAGTGAGAGAATGGGCAGTGACAATTTTTGAAGAAGAAAGCAGCAGGTAAACTTTCTTCATAGTTGCTTCTGTTTCCTCAAGTAACAGGAAACAAGGTCAGCAGCTGAGGTAGTCGGGAATATCCAAGAAAAGAAAAGGTGACCTAGCTGTTATAAATGGGGCAGCAATGAATGTGGCTGAGCAAGTATCTATATAGTATGATGTTGAGTCTTTTGGGCATATGTCAATGACTGATAGAACTGGGTCATCGTAGATTTTCAGCCTTTTGAGAATTCTCTACATTGATTTCCATAATGCCTGTACCAGTCTGCAATCCCGCCAACAACAAATGAGGACTCCTTTCCACTATGCTGCACCCAGAATTTATTGTCAATTGCTTTGTTGATCTTTGTCATTCTGACTGGAATAAAATCCCAAAGCTGTTTTGATTTGCATTTCCCTAATAGCTAGGGACTATGAACATTGTTTTGAGATATTTTATAACCCTTCTTTTTTCTTTTCAGAGCTCTCTGTTCATGTCCCAGCCACCACCCCTTCCCTTTTTTTAAAATAGGTAGTTTGTTTTTTGACTCTTTTTGAGGAAGATATATCTATATTCTGGATTAATCTTCTGTCAGATCTATAGTTGGCAAAGTTTCTCTCCCACTCTACAGGCTTCTTGTTTCCATGGTTGATTGTTTCTTTCTTTTTTTTTTTTTTCTTCTTAATCACAATTTATTGTAAAGTCATGAAAGGCCAGCAACAGTTCAGTCTGGACAATACTTGATACCAGTTGATGGGATGTGGACAGCAGCACTGAGTTACATGATGATAGCAACACTTCCTTTTCCACCTTCCTAGAAAAATATTGGTTAGATAAGTCAAAGGACGGGCAGCTACTGAACGATGATATTAACCATGCAAGAACAATAAGTGCGCAATAAACATCATCACTAAGTCTTGGGCTGAAAAGGCAAGGGATAAAATGGATTTCAGCCAAGAATTTGTAAAAATTAATGCTAAAAAATGAGATTTTAAAGAATGTCTTGAAGCTACCTTTATACAAGGTATCACCCAAATGTAATTTTCTGTAATCTTAAGATTGATGATGCACAAGTGGCTTGGTTCTGTTCTCGTTCTCTTTAGAGTTCAAAATTATAGCAAAATTCAACAACAACAAAAAAAAAACATTTATTTCACACCTAGGCATAAATATCTAAATTGAAGATTACTGTTCACTTTCTTCTTCCATTATGTCAACTCTTCAAGGCCCATAAAGTAGAACATAAGCAATGTGCCAGTCTCCACCACCAGACAGCTGCAGAATATCTTCTGGTGTTACAATGCTGACCTTATCATCATCAAATTTGATCCATTCATCTTGTTTTCTTTTCACCCATGATACATAATGACCTGAAGAACTAGATCTTCCCTGGTGAGTTAACACTGCTTGTAAGTCACAGTAGCCACAATTATTGGAGCCAATATCGTCAGCAAATGAAAAGGGTTCATACTTAATCTCCTTTGGAGGACCATTATTGTCATTTGCATTTGGTTGCTGATTCACTTTTTTATCTTTTAGATCCTTGAATTTTGACCGAAAAGAGACCATTTTCTCTTGAAGTTCTGGTGTACAGAGTTCATATACATCCAACATAAGAGGAAACTTAACATCCTTAAGAACTTTGGCATTCACAGATTTTTTTTCTCTTTATAAAAAAAAAAAAAATTGAACCATTTGAATAGTTAAGTAAGCAGGTAGCCGGCTGATCTTAGAAGATTTGATGTACAAAGCATTTCTCTGCAATGTTGGAGACTGTTTAGTAATTTCTTCCTGAAGTCACAATTTAAGCCCCTTAAAAAGATACTTCACTTCCTGGTTAATGAAACAACTAAGTTGAAGTTGATTTTCCTTTCCTTAGGTGACCTTTCTTCTTCAGACTCTGTACATTTCAAACTCAACACCAAAAAACTGAACTACTAAACTTTTCCTTTTGGAAGGTGTCACTGCTGATGCAGATGAAGAATCTGTCTCTCTACCAGAATTATCCTCTATGGCTGCTAGTTTCTGTTGCAGGACTCTCATCATTTGTATCCAGCACTCATTAGCATCCTGCTGAAGATACTACCCTTGTTCACCCTTCTCTGCAAACTGTGGAAAAGCCATGTGCAGAAACAGCAGCAGAATAATAGATGGGATACTAGATGAAGTTTTACCTGTGGAATCAAACAAATCCCTAAGAGCTGCAGTAATATACTGTGCTGAAGCCATTTCCCCGGAAGCTATCAAGGTACCTGCATACCTTTCAAGGGCATCTTTGAGTTCAGGTACAGAACAAATACAATGAACTGTAGCATTCATGTAACAAGTGTTACCGAGGTTTGTCAATCCACATAGCAATTCCACAGCAGTTGCTAACTGTTCTTCTGTCATGTCTTCTACGAAGATAGTTTTAGCAGAGGGTTCTTCTGAAAGAGCGTCTGCTGACCCCATCATTAGTACAGTCATTCCATTTTTCATTTTGACGTTTCCCCAGGCATCACCCTTCAGGGTTCCTCCTTTCACCATAACTATTTGTCTGGCTCGCTGGACTCCAGTCAATACAAAAAGCTGGGCCTTGAACACTATTGGAAGTTCATCATATTCAATTCTACACCTTCAGGTTTCTCCTTTCCCCATTTTACTGTAACAGAGTAGAGTGGCATGACGAGGCAGAAGGGAAGAAACGGCACAGGAGGCTGGGTCTGACGAGGGCAGCAGAAGAATATGAGGCAGCTTATGGAGCCGGCTGGGAAAGAAGTGTGGCGGTGGCCGGTGGATTGTTTCTTTAGTGTGCAGAAGCGGCTTAGTTTAATGAAGCCCCACTTGTCAACTGTTAGCCATACTTCTCTGGCAAATGAAGTCTGATTCAAGAAGTCCTTTCCTGCACCTATATGATGTATGGTGTTTCCTATGTTTTCTTCTAGCAGCTTCAGTGCTTCAGGTTTCAACTTTAGTCTTTTGCTACATTTGGAGTTAGTTTTTGTACAAGATGATAGATAGCACTCTTCTCGCTGGTGGACGTCCAGTTTTCCCAGAACCATTTATTGAAGATGCTTTCATTTCTCCAGCATATCTTTTTGACATCTTTGTCAAATATTAAATGGCTGAAGTTACATGTACTCATGTTTGAACCACAGACTTTGTTCCATTGGTCTGTCTCTTTCTGTGACAGTACCATATTCTTTATATTACTACAGCTTCGTTATTGATCTTAAATCTGGAATGGTGATTTCTCTAGCATTGTCCTCTTTTGCTCAGGATTGTTTTGACTGCCACAGGTCTTTTGTGATTCCATATGAATTATAAGACAGTTACTTTATTTCTGTGAAGAATGAGATGGTGATTTTGACTGGGATTGCATTGAATCTATAGTTTTAAGTAAAACTAGTTATTTTCATAATATTAATTCTACCAATCCATGAGCAGGGGATGTTGTTCAATTTTTCTACTGTCTTTCTCTATCTCTTTCTTCAGAGGTTTAAATTTTTCATTTCAACGTCCTTTAATACCTTGGTAAGGTTTATTCATAGGTATTTTATCTCCTTTGAGACCACTGTGAATAAGAGTGTGGTGGTTTGAATAAGAATGCCCCTCCAAGGCCCTTGGGCCTGAGGGTGCTAGAGGCCCCAGTAAAGGGGAATGTCAAGGTGGGAATAGGAGGATGGGTGGGCGGGTTGGTGGGAGGTGGAATTCCCTCATAGAGGCGGGAATGGGGAGGGGATAGGGGGTTCCCAAAGAGGAGACCCAGAAAAGGGGAAACATTGGAAATGTAAATAAAGTATCAAAAAAAAGAAAAGAAAAAGAATGCCCCTCCAGGCTAATATATTTGAATTCTTAGCCACCAGGGAGTGGAACTGTTTGAAAAAATTAGAAGGATTAGGAAGTGTAGCCTTGATGAAGAAAGTGTGTCATTGGGGGGGGGGGGGAGGTTGAGGTTTCAAAAGCCTACACTATGCCCAGGGGCTCTTGCTGTCCCACTCTCTCATACCCCACCCCTACCTACAGATCAGGAGGTAGTTTAAATTCTCTTATCTTATTTTTCCATAGGCCTTAACTCTATACTAAGAATTATAGGCAACTATGCAAAAGTAACTTTAATTTGCCTGGGTGATTGTCATCTCCAAGGCTTACTGCTAACCCAGAACTAGTCCTGGAAGCTTCTAGCCTCCTTACAATCTTATCTAGGCCTATGAGATTTACTGCTAAATAAGCCCACCCTTTCTAGCTCTTTCTGTTCTCTCATTGCCTGGTTCAACTTAGCTGTTCTAGATCAAGCTCTTCTCCAAGCTGACAGATTCACTCTGTTATCTCTCTCTTGGCCTCTCCTAAATTGGTCTGCCCGGCCTCAGACTATCAGACTAACTTTGGCAATCTGTTCTAATCTTCTGGCTCCTTCTCATTCTCTGGTTCATTCTGCTTTCATCTGTCTAGCTTGTTCTCTCTATGTAATCACTCTGTGTAACTCTCCCCGTAAAACTCCCTCCTTCCCTCTCTGCACTGCTCTCTTAAGTAGCTTCCCTTTCCTCTCTTCTGGTGAGAGTTGGGAAAATCCTTTTCTGTCAAATCTTTCTCTGATTAGTCACTTTGTCTGCTACTCAATTAGACACCATTTCAAGCATGTCCTTCTACAAACTAACTTTGCCTTCATTGTTTAGAATTAAAACTGCACTAAGGTTATTTCTAGTCAGAGGGATTAAAAGTGTGTGCTAAAAGCTATTCTCAACAACAAAAGAACGTCTGGGGGAATCAGCATCCCTGACCTCAAGCTGTACTACAGAGCAGTAGTGATAAAAACTGCATGGTATTGGTACAGTGACAGGCAGGTAGATCAATGGAATAGAATTGAAGACCCAGAAATGAACTCACACACCTACAGTTACTTGATTTTCGACAAAGGAGCTAAAACCATCCAGTGGAAAAAAGACAGCATTTTCAACAAATGGTGCTGGGTCAACTGGCGGTCTACATGCAGAAGAATGCGAATTGATCCATTCCTATCTCCCTGCACAAAGCTCAAGTCCAAGTGGATCAAGGACCTCCACAT
>CM052700.1:148043651-148061976 GCA_028551405.1 Uromys caudimaculatus
TTTAATGGATTTTTGTATTTCTTCTTGAAAGGCTTCTAGTTGTTTATCTCTGTTCTCTTGTATTTCTTTAAGGGTGTTATTCATTTCTTTCTTCACGTCTTCTCTCATCATCATGAGAAATGATTTAAGATCTGAGTCTTGCTTTTCTGGTGTGTTGGGGTATCCAGGGCTTGCTCTGGTGGGGGAGCTGGGTTCTGATGGTGCCGAGTACTCTTGGTTTCTGTTCTTTATGTTCTTTCCCTTGCCTTTTGCCATCTTGTTGACTCTGATGTTAGCTGATCTTACTCTGTCTGGTTGTGGCTTGCCCCTCCTGCAGGCCTCTGTGTCAGTACTCCTTGAGGACCAGCTCTCTCTGAGAGGTGTTTGGGTTTGGAGAGCTGCCGCACAGGGTCAGCTCTGGGGTAAATGTAATCAGAAGGATCTTGTCCCCAGCTGTCCCTTGGTTCCTATGCCCTGAAGGCTCTGTAAGCGTCCCTCTTGATCCAGTGAGTTTGAGCAGAAGTGGTGGTTTTGCCTGTGCTCAAAGGTGTGTCAGCACTCCTGGGATTCCCTGATCTCTCATGGAGCCTTGTAGCCCAGGCTGAGGTCCCCAGGCACAGGCCCCTGGTGACCCAGGCAGAGGTCTCCACCCACAGGTGAAAACCTGAGGTTTCAGAGTTTTTCTGTCCCCGGGTTCTCAGGCCCAGGATCCAGGCAGATCCGGGCGGTTCTGCGTGAGAAGTGCTGCTCCCCTCAACCCCACTCACGGCCCTTCCAAGCTCCTGGGATGTTATCTTTCTCTGGCGCTTGTTGGCTATGGAGTCTTGGTGGCCCAGGCAGAGGTTTGGAACCACAGGTGAAAACCGGAAGGTTCACAGTTTTTCTGTCCCCGAGTTCTCAGGCCCCGGATCCTGGCAGATCCGGGCGGGTCTGGGTGAGAGGTGTTGCTCCCCTCAACCCCACTCACAGCCTTTCCAATCTCCTGGGAGGCCACCCCTCTCCAGCGCTCATTGGCTACAGACTTCTGTCGTTCCAGGCAGAGGTCTCCACCCACAGGTGAGAACCTGAAGTTTCGGAGTTTTTCTGTCCCCAGGTTCTCAGGCCCCGGATCCCAGCAGATCCGGGCAGGTCTGGGTGAGAGGTGTTGCTCCCCTTAACCCCACTCACAGCCTTTCCAAGCTCCTGGGATGCCACCCCTCTCTGGCTCGTTGGCTATGGACTCCTGACGGCCCAGGCAGAGGTCTCCACCCACAGGTGAGAACCGGAAGTTTCGGAGTTTTTCTGTCCCCGGGTTCTCAGGCCCCGGATCCCGGCAGATCCGGGCGGGTCTGGGTGAGGGGTGCTGCTCCCCTCAACCCCACTCACGGCCCTTCCAAGCTCCTGGGAGGTTATCTTTCTCGGGTGCTTGTTGGCTATGGAGTCTTGGTGGCCCAGGCAAAGGTTCGACCCACAGGTGAAAACCGGAAGGTTCACAGTTTTTCTGTCCCCGGGTTCTCAGGCCCTGGATCCCGGCAGATCCAGGCAGGTCTGTGTGAGAGATGTTGCTCCCCTTAACCCCCTCACAGTCTTTCCAAGCTCCTGGGAGGCCACCCCTCTCCAGCGCTCCTTGGCTATGTACTCCTGGCGGCCCAGGTAAAGGTCTCGACCCACAGGTGAAAACCGCTCCCTTACTGCTTTTAATATTCTTTGTTTAGTGCATTTGGTGTTTTGATTATTATGTGACGGAAGAATTTCTTTTCTGGTCCAGTCTATATGGAGTTCTGTAGGCTTTCTGTATTTTCATGGGCATCTCTTTCTTTAGGTTAGGAAAATTTTCTTCTATAATTTTGTTGAAGATATTTACTGGCCCTTTAAGTTGGGAATCTTCACTCTCTTCTATACCTATTATCCTTAGGTTTGATCTTCTCATTGTGTCCTGGATTTCCTGGATGTTTTGGGTTAGGAGCTTTTTGTGTTTTGCATGTTTTCTATGTTATCTTCTACACCTGAGATTCTCTCTTCTATCTCTTTTATTCTGTTGGTGATGCTTGCATCTATGACTTTTTATCTCTTTCCTAGGTTTCCAGTCCCCCCAGTTGTCTCCCTTTGTGATTTCTTTCTTGTTTCTGTTTCCATTTTTAGATCCTGGATGGTTTTGTTCAATTCCTTCACCTGTTTGGTTGTGTTTCCTTGTAATTCTTTAAGGGATTTTTGTGTTTCCTCTTTAAGGGCTTCTAGCTGTTTACCTGTGTTCTCCTGTATTTCCTTAAGGGAGTTATTTATGACCTTTTTAAAGTCTTCTGTTATCATCATGAGAAGTGATTTTTAGATCCGAATCTTGCTTTTCCGGTGTCATGGTGTCTCCAGGATTTGCTATGGTGGGAGAATTGGGTTCTGATGATGCCAGGTAACCTTAATTTCTGTTGCTTATGTTCTTGTGCCTGCCTTCTGCCATCTGGTTATCTCTAGTGCTACCTGTATTCCCTTTAGTCTGACTAGAGCCTGTCCTTCCTGTGATCCTGGTTGTGTCAGAACTTCTCAGAGGATAGCTGTTGCTGGGTTCCTGGGATTCTGGGATCCTGTGATTCTGATATCCTTGGTGTGACAGAGACCCTGGGGATCAAGCTGCCTCTGCAACCTTGAGATCCTGGTGTGACCAAGCTCCTGGAATCCTGTGATCCTGTGATCCTGGGAGTGTTAGAGCACCTGGGAGTGGGGCTTCCTCTAGGTGTTGTAGGACTGGCTGAGGACTTCGTGCCCAAGGTCTGCTCAGGGCACCGGCCCAGACCAGAAGGAACCCGTGCCACTGGTCCGGCGGGGTTCCTGAGTCCCTGGATCCCACTGGTCCAAGTTACTCCCAGTGTTGGGACAGATGTTGTGTCCTCCTCACCTCTGATCCTATGATCCTGGGTGTGTTACGAGCGCCTGGGAGTGAAGCTTCCTCTGGGTGTTGTGGGACTGGCTCGCAGTAGTAATCTTTAAAGTGGCAGGACAAACAGAAGAGAGAATATAGGCTGGACACAGTTGAAAGGGTGTTGATAATTACACAAATGGGCCTGGTCAGTTATAAGGACAGCTTATGGACACCTGTGTGCAGTCACACTCTGGGTGTCATTCAAAGCCACAGAAGGTGCTCTGATCTGCAAGCAACCAATGAGCCTGTGGGCTCCCGGCTCACAGGTGAATGAGAAATGGAGTTTCTAGGTGAGATACCAGCTGCTAGCAGATGAGCATGTAATGGTCATCTGTCAGTGCTGCACCCCTTTAACATGATTCTCCTATAGTCTAATAAATTTGTCAGCGCTGAAGACAGCCCAGTGTCTCACCTATGCTAGTTCAGTGCACTGCCACTAAGCCCCTAGATTTTGAAAAAGGATCTGTGGATGACCTTGATTGAGCTTCCTCTCCTGCCTCAAAGGACGCTAGTGACTAATTTTTAATGGCCTCATCTACTAAACTGCTTGTCTTTCCTAAGCATCAGAGTCCTATACAGATGACCACAAGCCACTTGACTTTGAGTCGTGGGAACAAGACAGATTTGACTTGATATGGGGAATCTTTCAAATGAAAATGGTGAAATGGTATTTTGGGCATATTGGGTGGGAAAATTGAATTTAGAAGTCTTTTCAACATGATTACTAGAAATCTTAGCATTGCACATGTAGCTCCAACTGAATTTTTGTTACATAGTGGCATAGTGTAACTAACTCCTGGATCTTTCCGAAGGTCCTCAAAACAATTGTAGTATAATAAAAGGCTTGTAAAAGTATGTCACGTGCTGCTTTGCAATTTTTCCCCAGTCTTTTCTCATATGATTCCCTCAACAGCAAATCTTTTTCCTCTTGCTCAGAGAAACCAAATGTTTATAGCCTAATTGAAATCCAGGGAATGGTTTTCTTTCCCAGCCCATGTGAAAGACACTGGCTTCTGGAGCCAGGAAACCCTGTGACTGCACTATTACCAGCCACCTGAGCATTTCTGCTGTGTGTTTGTTCCTAAAATCTCAAACTGGGACTAAAGCAGAGCACAGTGCTAGAAGCTGGTCATACAGAGCCATGATGTCCAGGATCTAGGGCCTCACACCTAAGCAGGACACCCAATGTGAAAATGTGATCTCCTTCCTATGGAACATCCTGGTTTATCTCCCCTCTGTTTATCTTAAGCTGGGCAGCAAATGAAGAGTGGGTGTCACATGTGAGTACCTGGTCTGAATAACCTGGTCACAGATTTCTCTATCTGGAAAAGATGGACCCAGGAAGGCAACACTGGTTGAAGAGACATAATTATACTTATTAAGAACAAACAAGACTAAGTGAGCTGATCTGGTGAAGTATCTGTGAAATAGAAAACTCATGCATGATTAGAGAGTGCTCTTGTGTGCCTGTCATGCCCACCTTCCATGAATACTGGTATAATAGTTAATATTGTGAAATTTCATTTTCTAAATATATTGATTATAAGATGCTGTGTGAAGTGGTACCCTCCTGTTAAGTCACCAGTTTATATTTGAACTTCTGTCCAGCAGTAATTATGAAGAATTCCCTACAATTATGTTGTAAGTAACTAAGACCACAATTACTATGACATTTAAGCACCATACCAATAACATACATTTTAAATAAATATTCTAATTAAAAATAAGTCATGAAAGCTTACAGAAAAATGAATTGGGTCAGAACACTTAAAACCTATTCAACTCTGTAAACAAAACAGTAACCAAAAAAAAAAAAAAAAATCAGTTTGAGACAGGGTTCCATGTAGCTCAGACTAGCCTCAAACTTTGATCCCTTCCCTTAAGTCCCCTGAATGCTGGGATTATAGGTATGTACCACCATGCCTCCTTACTATCTAAATGCAAACCCCACTAAAGTTTAAGGCACATTATATTTCTACTAAACAATATAGTACTTATAAGACTTAACTCTTTTAAAAGATGGTGACAGCATCTTGAGGGAAGGGCAGGCCTTTGCAACTGGAGAGGATACAACTCAGAGCGATCTGAGAATCACAGCAGTTACATCCAGACAAATCAAGAAGCAGGCAGGCTGATGTATATTTAACAGCAGTAGGTAAAGCTGGTGGGAAACTCTGTGTGTGTGTGTGTGTGTGTGTGTGTGTGTGTGTGTGTGTGTGTGTGCGCGCGCGTGTGATACGCACACACACACACACACATCTTTATAAAAGCCTGAGTTTAAAGAAACTAGACTTAAGGTTAAAATTTCAGATGGCATGTATATGTTGCCTCTGTACTGACACTACCAGTAAAGAATTTAACCTAAGTCCCAAGGGGTCTGTTCTGTAGTGGGGCATCTTAATTATCCATCTTGATATCTGTGCTTGGAGGAAGACTTTTAAAGTCATTAGGCAAGGAGTGTTTCAAATTGTGACCTTAGAACTTCATGAAAACAAGTCACAGATGACCCTCCTTTACTTGGGTTTCCTTTTCTGTTTGCAAGATCATCTATAGTCTGGAGTCATAGCTCCACAGCAGAAGAGCTAACTCTAGTCCCCACATGCCTGGTAGCAGTGCCAAGAACTTATACACTGTGCTGTGTAAGTCCACAATGATTCTCATTCCCTCCTCCTGTCAGCTTTAGTCCCAGATGCATTCTGTGCTAACTGCAGCAAAGCAAAATGTATCTTTTCTTTTTTACACTTCCCTAAACTCTTGAGCTGGAATCCTGTGAATTAGACCAACAAGAGGCAGATCAGCAGGATTAAAGTCCCCTATTTAATAAGGTTTCCTGTGACATGGGCAACTTCTTACAGAAATAAAGACCTGAGTCAACAGCTAAGCAGCAGTGAACTGGGCTCTCACTGATGAAGAGTGGAAAGTCCCCAAAAAAGGTGACAAATGAATACAGCTGAGACAGACAGCTTGGCCTGGCCTGTTCTAGATTCCTCTCAGGAACCCGTCCTTAGAGATGAGGGCACTCCTGTTACATTACAGTATGGCCACATAACAGCTTCTGGAGAGAAGGGAAGCCAAATTCCTTCTTCAGGATTGACTGCCCTCGTTCAGAAGCTCCAGCCTATGGCTCTATTCTCAGTTCACAGAAATCAGCCACCGAATCCTGTGCTCATACAACACCAACATAGATGAACTCTTCTCAGAGATTGACATCTGCTTGGCGGTAAATCGTAGCATCCTTCAGCAGCTAGATGAAAGGTGTGGCCAGGAGATCACTGAGGAGGACTGGGAGAAGATCCAAGCACAGGTAGGCTTCAGAGCAGCTTCCTACTGCCCTCTGCAGAATGGACTGCAGCCTCAGGCCTGGGAGCCTTGGTGAGTTCTGCTTGGATGGGGACACCCAGGCCTTTGCCATGAGCTCAGTCCTTCATTCTTAAATGTTAAAGCTCTTGTTCCATGGTGGGTGTTATACACAATGAAAACCCAAAAGGACAATTCTAATGCTTGCTGCCTTCCTCCTGTACCTGCAGGAGCCTAGGAAGGAAAGCAGGGCTCTACTGCAACTTGAAGCCAAGATAGAGGGAAAACTTCAAATATTAAATTGGGGGCTAAAACACGGCTTAAAACATAAAATTGGGAATGTTTTAAAACCTTAACAGCCAAGTGTTTAGCAATTTTTCACTTTTTGTTTTGTTTTGTTGGTTTTTCTGTAGCCCTGGATGTCCTGGAACTCACTCTAAACCAGCCTTGAACTCAAGATTCACCTGCCTCTGCCTCCCAAATGTTGGGATTAAAGGCATGTGCCACCATGCTTGGTGCAATTTTCCACTTTTAATTAAAAGGCACTATATAGGTTATATTATTAGTGCTCAGCAGTTCTAAAGTATTTTTGTTTAAAGTTGCTTATTATAATCTACATCTCACATCCTGACATTAAAGGTTTTCAGTGGACTGGGGTCTTGGGCTATATAGTTCTCACTGTAGGTCTGAGTAACTATGGCATATGACTGGGGGTCACTCCTATAACAAAGCTGTGTCTTCTCTGTGCTGCAGGCTGCTCACCATGAGATCTACGAATGTTCCATCTGCCTGACTCCACTCTCCTTCCATGGCGATGGCCGGCAAGCAGCCATAGGGACCAGCAGCCAGCGTCCCCGAGAGACAGTCCTCCTGTCCTGTGCACATCTGTTCCACAATGCCTGCCTCTTGGCCTTGGAGGAGTTTTCTTTAGGAGACAATGCCCCTTTCCATGTCTGTCCTCTCTGTCGCTCCTGCTACCAAAAAAAAATTGTTGAATGCTGAATTCATGTCCAGGAAGTTAAATCTAAAACTAGAACAAGAAAGGGGTAAAGGCTACCTTGCTTTTGGATGAGCCGCGTGGGTTTTGGGTAGAGTACTATACTGCTGACTGTTCTTTGTGATTATATAGAGGAAATATAAGTACCTATTTAACTGTGGTCTTTGTTACATAAAAACACCTTGTGCATTTGTTGAATTTAGTCACTTAAAATAAATGAGAAATAGTGTTACTTAAAATGTAGCTAGTGTGTGAACAACAGCCAGGAAACTGACACACTTATTCAATGCAAAGCAATCTTCCTTTTATTTTTATATAATAGATGTGTATTATAGATAAGTACTTTTAACATGCTAACTGGAAAAAAAGTGGTATTCAACATCAAAACTAAGTAAATCAAATATTAATGATGGTGCTGCAGATTCCTGTGGTCCACATATGAGACAACTGAAAATCCCTGAAGCCCACAGAATTTTTTGGTGCCAGTGCCACACCCTAAGCCAGGCCCCACAAGTGTTCGAGTCCCTTTTGCTTATAACCAGCTATCTCTCCATATACTTTGAAAGCACCTCTGAATTATAATGCCTAGTATAGTGTAAGTACTCTGTTAACAGTTGCTTTACTGTATTGCTTAGGAACTAAGAACAGGAAAACGAAAAATGTGTGTAGGTGTAAGCACAGATTTAGTAGTTTTGTTAACCCTTTAAACTCCAGGTTGGAAACAGAGAGTGATGCTGGGGCTAAGACTGGTGTACTCAATACCCAATGAGAAGCATTGCTCAGGTGGCCCCTCGCTACTGAACAGATAAAAACCCATTCAGCGGCATTAGCAGTATGCGAATGGAGGCTGGAGAATCTATCCTACAGACCTTCCAAGCTCCCTAGCTCACTCTGTCTCAAGGATTTAAGTCTCCTTTGCCTCAGCCTTCACAAGGGAATCTGCTCTCCTTGGAGGAAGAGCATGTTGAGGCTGTGCTGGGAGACAGTGCCCATATGAGACAGTATCCAAGCTGGATGTAAATGCAGTAGAGAAGCAGGTAGCAGGCAAAGGTACATTCCAGGGTTCAGAACTGCTTCCTACACAAGGTGAGAAGTATTTAAAATTTGCTTTTTTATTTTTAATCCTTTTAAATGGTTTTTGTTGGTTTATAATATATATGCATTGATATATGTATGATATATATCATATACATATGCATTGATATATAATTTGTGAATTAGTATGTACACGTGGTGCTCACATTTTTCTTAATGATTAGATTTACTATTATAACATCTGGAGGCTAATTTGGAGAATACTTAGTGGTAGAGACAGGCTGCATCTCAGAGAGCCACTTTTCCATTTAGGAGACTCAGCTGAGAGGACAGTGCAAACTTTTACCATTCCATCATGTCTTTAGTCAGCTGTCACATGGAAATTAGCACTGATTGGAACACCTCATGCCAGTAAGAAGGTTCAGAGGCCATAGAATGTGATGTCCCTCTCACTGTGGCGTCTTCCTCAGCACAAGCTTTACTGTAATGAAGTAATCTCCCCTTAGCGTAGCAGATGTCTCAGCATTCTTGCAAGATTAAACCTTCTTCTCACTGCCCACTCCCAGTTTTTACTTTAACCATACTTAGAAAACTTGCATGCTCTGGGTTGTAGCAATTGTAAAGCCTTCCTTTCTCCCAACATTATAGACAGACTTGAGTTCTTCCACATTTAGAATTTTTTTTAAAGATTTACTTATTTATTTTATGTGACTATACTGTAGCTGTCTCAGACACACCAGACGAGGGCATTGGATCCTGTTAGGGATTGTTGTGAGCCACCAATGTGGTTGCTGGGAATTGAACTCAGGACTTTTAGGAAGAGCAGTCAGTGCTCTTAACCACTGAGCCATCTCTCCAGCCACAATTAGAAATTTTTATGGTTGCTGATCTATAGGACCTAAGCCATCTCTAGGCACTCTCTTTGTTTTTGTTTTTCAAGACAGGGTTTCTCTGTGTAGCCCTGGCTGTCCTGGGACTCACTCTGTAGACCAGGCTGACCTCGAACTCAGAAATCTGCCTGCCTCTGCCTCTCGAGTGCTGGGATTAAAGGTGTGCGCCACCCCTGCCCAGCTCCCTAGGCACTCTCATTTACTAACTCATGAACTGAATAAGACACTGCCGAAGGATCTCATTTTCAGGGCATTTGGTCCGGAAGTGGTTTATGTGAGCCAACACCAGGTGTTCTGAGGCTTCTGCTCTCAGAGCAGTAAGAGCTCTAAAAACCCGTAACAAGCTAGGGTGGAGGCCAGCCTCATTGTGCTTTATAGGACTCTTTTTTTCCTTTCAAAGACAGCCACATCATTATAAAACTGCAATGTGACATGGCCCTCTATTAGCTATCTTTACCACTCAGGACATAGGGAATAATTTGAAAACAGGTTTTTTACTGCCTTTAGTTCCTACAAGGTTCAGTGTCTGGCCCTGGGAACTCCTGGGCCAAAGCTGATACCAACTTCTCAGGTCACAGCTACTGAGTTTTGTCCTCTGCAGTGTAGCCAGGACTGAACCTACTTCAACCTTTCTGAATTCTAAATAAGATTATAGGTTTGAATAGAGAGAGATAAGCAAGGGCGTCAGGCCATGTGTGACAAGGACAGAACTCTAAAGGTCATCAGGCCGTGTGTGGCAAGGACAGAACTCTAAGCGAGATGCTGCTATTGTTATTTTCAAACTCTAAGTCCTGCAAGATATATCCATAAAATTGGTTTCCTTTTAGAATCACATCATCTTAGACATCTGCTTATTGATCTGTATTAAGTATTGACTGCATTTAAAGAATAAAGAAGGAGTTTCCCCATGTTCCATGGACAGGTAAGCTAGGGTGGCTACTCACACTCTCAAGTCCCATCAACACACAGAAGTAAGCCTCCAAGATTTGTCTGCTGTCTGAGAACTCTGAACAACCCAATGGGAGTCACTGGAATCCAGCTGGCCTGGCCTGACCTATCTCTTCACTCAAGAATGAGGCAATCTCAAATACCTCTAGTTGTTTTGGCTGTGTTCTAAAGACATGAAATGGGGGTATGCATTTCCTACTTGACAGTTCAGAGCTGCCCTGTGTCAGTTATTTCCTGTCCCCATGCTCTTGCACAGCAGCCCCACTTCACAGTCTCAGATGTAAGCTCACAAAATATAAGACAAAGTGACCCACCCTGTAGCCTGAGCCAGTGCAGGCCTGTGAGAGAAGAAAGGCTAAGACTCTTCAAACAGTAAGCAGTGGGGACAACTTGGGGTCTCAGAAACATGGCCTGTGTCTGGGTATAATGCTGTAGGAACTTATTTCCTTGGTGCCAAGGTGTCATGTTTGCAGCAGGACTTTTCACAACAGTTCTTGGGAGGAAAAAGACAACACTCAGAAAACTTTTGAGGCAACTAATTTTCCCAATTAATATTCAAGTCAACACTAACAACAAGAAGTGTATTGCTTCTTTCAAACCAGATTCATTATGTTTTTCAAATGGAAACTTACCTCCCATTTTGTACTAATAGGTCAGGAAATAGCTTTTGTGCCTGGTATTTTAAAAAAAAAAAATAAGCATCAGAAAGTGCCAACATGGATCACAAGAAAAAAATGCCACTGTTTTGTTAAGTCCTTCTATGTGTTTCGGTGTGCATGTAAACTCGGTTACAAAGAACATTCATTTCTTACTGTGGACGGAAGTGTGAGGCCACTGGTGTTCACAGGCTGTGCACACTTCAGCAAGTGAGCCAGTATGAACAGCACTGTGGAACTCTGGATGAAGTTCATGTCTTCTATGGAAGAAATCAGAAATAAGTCTAAAGAGCTTGAATCATTAAATAATGTAAGATGTATGTGATCAACTACTAACACTACTTTTGGGTTGCAAAGAAATGTATCATAAATCCACAACAGAAAGTAAGTGAAAATATCTTTCTCTTCCTCCAATACCACTGTGCTCTAACCCTGAACCAGAAGCAGCCTGTAAATACTCTTGAATGATCATTGTGATAGAATTGAAGACTAGATATGTTTATATGTGCAGGGACTTATAAACCAAGTATAAGATTTTTTTTCAGAACTTAAATTTCTCAGAATTTTAACTCACAATAAAAGTACCTCATAGAAACAAGACTAACAGAAAATTTGAAAACAATATGTAACAAAAATTTACCAGTGTGTCTAGACATATGAAAAGTATCATGGCAGTTTAAATTTAAAATCAGTGCTGCATATGTTCACATATTTAAAGAGCCTATAGTACTTCTGCCTATATGCATTAAATACTGTACCAACTACAAGCAAATACATAGACTAGAATCAATGGGAATCTGTGCTGCTGACTATAAGGATCACCTACTGTGTCTGCCCAAAGAAGAAGTGGCAACAACTGCTGCTGCCAACATGAGCAGAAGCACACTGCCCCATAGGTGGTGAGAAGCAGACCCAACAGGGTTGATTCACTAGCCAGCCCCAAAGAGGTGTGACTGAGGAGCTGTGTGTATCAACAACCTCACAGGGTCTCATATTTAGGTCAGACCTTATTTTACATAAATAGATGATAGATAGATAGATAGACAGACAGACAGATGGATAATGATAGATCTAAAATATATACTAAAGAACCTATTAAAATGATGTTACAATGTATAAAATTTGTTATAGCCTCTCATCAAGATCTATAAAGTGCTTGGTGCCCTTTTTGCTTAAATTGTATTATTTTTATGTGTAGGGGTATTTTTCCTTCACCACGTGCCTGCAGTGCCCATGGAGGTATTTAATCCCTTGGGACTAGAGTCATTGATGACTGTGAGCCACCATGTGGTTGCTGGGAACCAAATCTGAGTCCTCTGAAAGCAAAGCTAGTGCTGTTTAACTGCTGAGCCATCTCTCCAGCCACTCCACCCCAACCCTCAAACCTTCATTTTGCTTTTGTTTGTATGTTTGTTTGTTTGCTTTTGAGAGAAAGTTTCACTATGTAGCACTGGCTTGCCTGGAACTCACTATGTAAACTAGTCTGGCTTCAGGGCATGCTGCTGTCCACTCATCAAGTTCTATACCAGCCAGCCTCCAGCACATGCCCTGTGCAGTGACGGCACCTGGGCCCAGTCCCTCCCTCCAGGTAACTCTCAGGTGAGTGACCAGTGACCCTCAAAGAGTGGTGACCACACAGCGGATCAACCACAGAGGGCCTGAGATCCAAGGTGAGCCAATCCTTAAAGCCCACTTTCCACCTTATCACCAAATATGTCCAGTCAGTGTTTTAAAAGTCATCATATATCTGACTTAAACTTGAGTACCCAAGCCTGGATCCCATCTTCAAATTAAGAACTTCCAAATGAATAAGTTTAGGACTTGCTCAGCAGATAAAGGTACCTGAATCACATATGGTGAAAGGAAAGAGCTGACTCCTAAAAGTTGTCCTCAGATCTTTACTCGTAATGCCCCCCATCTCTGTCTGTCTGCCTGTCTGTCTTTCCCTCCCTCCCCCACCCCACATACACACACATTAAGAAAATTAGAGACAGACATTGAAAAGTTCACTATTTTATGAAATTTTCAGACACCTTACCTTACAGAGCTCTGTTTGGTTGTTGGCAAATGGTGTGCACCGTAAGTGACTGCAGGAGAAAACTGCTCTGACCTGTCCTTGACTTGGTCTGCTCAGAGCCTGGCATTAATGATCAGGTAAATCTGAAATCTAAATCTAAAGTCAACTCGAACTGTGCTAGTGCAGGAGCTCACCCACAGGAGTCTACCAGGTCTCACTGGGGGCACACACTGACTGGCTCAGAGCCACAGCAACCATCCTCTTCCTTAAAACTAACCTGGGGTATCAGGGAATGCCATGGTGTAAGGAAAGATGTGGACTCAATGGCTTTTAAACATAGAGCTAAATGCTCTTGTTTTCCTAAGTAAAAAAAAACCTGTCAGATACAGCCTTTCATATATTTCTCCAAAAGAAACTAAATTCAACAATTTCAGAAACAAAATGCTTTACTTCTTTTTCTGTTTTGCCAACCACACAGTGCATGTGAGCATCACTATTTTGCTGTGAAATGTATGTACCTAGAACAACAACAGCATGTGCTCATTTTTTTCAGTCAGTAGACTCAGGAGTTGAGAAACCATCCCAACAATTAAACAACTGAATAGCTATGAGCTCCTATGACACTGCTCCTGCCCTTCCATGGAGAACCTGACCTTTAAGTTCTGGGTGTCACACTAGTAACCTTCCTGAGGTGGAGACTTAAGGTGGTGTATATGAGAGTCACCGAAGCCTGAGGGACATGAAGAAGAAGCAATTTCTGTCTTTGGGTTTCACAGGCACAACAAGCACAGAGTGGAGTAGTTTTTGAAAAAAGGTTTTAAAAAGTGAATGTACATATGGCCTATAAGGCAAAGTCTAAGTTACATGTGTGTACAACACTGGCACTGTGCTGTGAAAAGTATTATCAGGTGCACACACACACTGTCCAAACCCACAATCACATGTGCTTCATACTGCAGCTTACCACAAAAACATAATCCTGGGGCTGCCCACCAAGGCTCAGGTGTGAAAAGAATCTAATTTTCCACTGGCTCAAAGTCTAATGATTCTGTAACATGAATCAGAAAATCTGCTTTTGGTTTTTTAAGGAAAAAAAAATGTAGTTTGTTACTAGTACAGCAGTTTCCAGGACCTTCTGAAAATGCTTTGGGGTACCAGAGAACTTTTAGGCAGGCTTCTGCCTGCAGAACCAAACTTCTCATGGTGTAATGCAAAGCATAAGAAAGTCCAAGTCTTCAGCTCTCATCCAGATGGCTCCTGTTATAGACACACAGCTTTTCCTCAGTCTCTAAGACTCAGGGTTTAACCAAAAGCTAGAAGGTCAATCAGAAAACTCCAAAGGAGACACAGATGAGCAGTACCGAGTTGTCCATGCTTCTGAGAAGGGGCACTAACAGGTGGGCCCAGACCCACCAGAGGGAACAGTGTCTATGGGAATGTCATGAATCAGGACTTGTCAAGACTTGCTGTAGAGTGCTACTGAGGCAGGTCTCATAGTACTTTCTGATGCCCGTTTGCAGAAGGCTTTGTAGTTTCTGAATCCCTTGAGGTATCTGACAAGTGAAGTTTATGAAGTCCTGTAGGAAAAAAACAGGATAAAGGTGAGAAAGGAGCATTGCTAAAGAACTGAGTGACCAGAAAAGACATGCTTAGCAGCAGGACAGCTTTCCTGTGTAGACTGCAATGCTGGAGATCAAACCCAGGACCTTATACATGGTAGGCAAGCATTCTACCACTGAGACACATTGCTGATCCAGAAACTACACTTTTAAGATGTAAGTAGGTTCACTTCTTAAATTTGGGTATGACACAGGACTGATAAAATGGCAATGTCATCTGTAGGCCTCTCCCAAAACAATCCGCCTGGGTCAACATCTCTACTGTTGCTACTATGCAGCAGATGTTCTCTGAAAATACCTGTTAGAAATGGAATTGGCTGTTAAAGTCAGACTTAACATCTTGGTCCATTTGAACATATATGTAAAAAGGATCTTTTCTATACAGGGAATTGCCCCTAAGTAATATATAAAAAGGTAATAGAAAATATTTGAAAAATAAAGTAAACACATCTCTTGAGTTTCACGCAACTCTTGAAAACTGCACTATGTCTTATGGTCAGAGTGGTGACAGGGCCTCTAGCCTCTGGTAGGTTGACTTATAACTTTAACAGAAGCTACACAGCAAAATGCCAACACTAATACACTGCAGTCATCTCAGTTATAGCCAAGCTGGAATTGATCTGAGATCCTAGCTAAAAATGATGTTTCAACTAAACACATGATTGAGGGGTTCTTCATTCTAAGGCATCTGCCTATTTTTAATGAGGTTGATACTGTGAATCTAAAATTCATAAATTATCTGGTGGTTCAGTTGAAATGAGATGTAGCTTTTCATCCCAGGGCAATATTTCAATCAGCTCTCCTCTCAGAGTGCATGTTACAAATAAAATACGCATAGAGCAGTAACCTGGTATTTTTCTTCCAAGGTCATTCTTTCAAACACCAAGGTCCTAAGGTTGGTGCTATGAGAAGCTTGATTGCTGCTCCTACAGTTTAAGCTTGCTGAAATGGGGCCTTAATGGATCTATCAATATGTTGCCTCTTGAAATAGCTAAAGCCACAACCTATATGGAGCATAAGCACCCAAGTGGTGTCAGGCAAATGAGCTAATGCTAGGGTTCCCTACAGGAAACCACAACCTTTCTTTACTGCTATGGAGTAAATGCTGCAGGCCTGGGAAGCTTCTGGAGTGCTGCTTACCTTAAAGTACAACCCCTTAGTCACTATGTTCAGCATGTGTATAGGAGCAATGCAGCAGAGCCATATCACTTGGAACAGGCTCTGATACCACCACAATACAAATGACCGAGACGTGATGGCAAATATCCTATCCTGTCTGTACCAAGAATGCTAACACTGTTTTCCAGAGTTATTTGGCTTCCTGGAGAGAATTTTAGGTTGCTTGTTCACTTAGAAAATCCAAGTCCTCCCAAAACTTCAAGTAAATAATAGCAAAAGGCATCATTACAAAAACCAAACCTCCAACCTCGTCATTCTCATGACTATCATAAGAACAAAGGGCTGACTGCCATTCCCAAGTTCTTAGGATGTCCTCAGCCCTGGTCTGAGGCCCTGTAAGAACAACCACAGCTCTACCTCGCACACCTTACAGATGAGGCCCTGCAGTGCAATGATATAATTCTGATCCTGTTACACCAACACACAAGTCAAGAATGGGACTGACAGCCATGCACACTTAGAAACTAAATACAGACACAAATATCGAAGTCATGATTAGCAGAAAAAAAAGCCCATAAATCTAAAGATTACCTAGAGCCTTGAAAAGTTCTTCTCGTACAGCTGATGTAAATTTTCTGATCAAACACAATGTTGTAACAATGGCAAAGAGTAAATTGTAGGATAATACAATATAGAAATTTCCCAACCAATTAAATCTTCCAAAGTCTCCAAGTAGATCGAATCTAGTGATTCCTGTTAAAAAATAAAAATAAATAAGAGTTCTTAATAAAGTCGGTGTGTCCATACCTGTAACAAATGCAGTTGGGATTAGGCCTGACTCCTCAGAGGTTTGTGGAGTTCTGTGGGAAGATTCTGCCATGAAGCATACAACTGCTTCCTAGCAGGGCAACTGAAGTCATCCCTGACCTTCACATGCCAGTCACTTGCATGTGATGCACAGGAGACTGGCATGAGTACACATCACCTGTTTAGAGTTCATATCTACATTAAAGAGCAAGTTTGGGTGCCATTCACTGGATCCTGTTCTTCCCCACTAGTTAGATAAATACATATGTCTATTCCATTTCTACAACTCCATTTCCAGTGGCAACACTTTACACATTCTTAATGCTCATCACATAACTGAATAAACAAGACCACTTCCTTCTAATATACTACAAATTTATAAAATGAGATTGGGAAGCTACCCCAATGAAAAGACATAGACTGACAGACTGGATCCATAAAGAGGACCCGAAATTTTGTTGTATTCAAGAAACACATCTCCGTGATAAAGACAAACACTACCTCAGAGTAAAGGACTGGAAAACAATTTTCCAGGCAAATGGTCCCAAGAAACAGGCTGGAGTAACCATTCTAATATCGGATAAAATTGACTTTCACCCAAAAGTCATCAAAAAGGTAAGGAAGGACACTTCATACTCATCAAAGGAAAAATCTACCAAGAAGAACTCTCAATTCTGAACATCTATGCTCCAAATGCAAGGGCACCCACTCTCATAAAAGAAACTTTACTAAGGCTCAAAGCACACATTGCACCTCACACAATAATAGTAGGCAACTTCAACACCCCATTATTATCAATGGACAGATCTTGGAAACACAAACTAAACACAGACACAGTAAAACTAACTGATGTTATGGACCAAATGGATTTAACAGATATCTATAGAACATTTCATCCTAAATCAAAAGAATATACCTTCTTCTCAGCACCTCATGGTACCTTCTCCAAAATTGACCATATAATCAGTCACAAAACAAACCTGAACAGATATAAGAAGATTGAAATAATCCCATTCCTCCTATCACATCACTACGGATTAAGGCTGGTCTTCAATGACAACAATAACAACAGAAAGCCCATATACACATGGAAGCTGAACAATGCTCTACTCTATGATAACTTGGTCAAGGAAGAAATAAAGAAAGAAATTAAAGACTTCCTAGAATTTAATGAAAATGAAAGCACAACATACCCAAACTTATACGAAACATTGAAAGCAGTGTTAAGAGGAAAACTCATAGCTTTGAGGGCCTCCAAAAAGAAAATGGAAAGAGCATACACTAGCAACTTACCAGCACACCTGAATGCTCTAGAACAAAAAGAAGCTAATGCACCCAAGAGGAGTAGAAGGCAGGAAATAATCAAACTCAGGGCTGAAATCAACCAAGTAGAAACAAAAAGAACTATACAAAGAATCAACAAAACCAGGAGTTGGTTCTTTGAAAAAATCAAAAAGATAGATAAACCCTTAGCCAGACTAACCAGAGGGCTCAGAGACAGAATCCAAATTAACAAAATTAGAAATGAAAAGGGAGACATAACAACGGATTCTGAGGAAATTAAAAAAAATCATCAGATCCTACTACAAAAGCCTATACTCAACAAAACTGCAAAATCTGGATGAAATGGACAATTTTCTAGACAGATACCAAATACCAAAGTTAAGTCAATATCAGATAAACTATCTAAACAGTCCCATAATGCCTAAAGAAATAGAAGCAGTCATTAAAAGTCTCCCAACCAAAAAAAAAGCCCGAGACCAGATGGGTTCACTGCAGAATTCTATCAGACCTTCAAAGAAGAACTAATACTCTTCAATCTATTCCACAAAATAGAAACAGAAGGAACACTACCCAATTCCTTCTATGAGGCTACAGTTACACTGATACCAAAACCTCACAAAGACCCAACAAAGAAAGAAAACTTCAGACCAACTTCCTTTATGAATATCGATGCATACTCAATAAAATTCTGGCAAACCGAATCCAAGAACACATCAAAACGATCATTCATCATGATCAAGTAGACTTCATCCCAGGGATGCAGGGATGGTTCAATACCCGGAAA
>CM052700.1:148062076-148076214 GCA_028551405.1 Uromys caudimaculatus
TGGGTTTGAGAGCTGCCGCACAGGGTCAGCTCTGGGGTGCAGAATGGAATCAGAAGGATCTTGTCCCCAGCTGTCCCTTGGTTCCTATGCCCTGAAGGCTCTGTAAGGGTCCCTCTTGATCCAGTGAGTTTGAACAGAAGTGGTGGTTTTGCCTGTGCTCAAAGGTGTGTCAGCACTCCTGGGATTCCCCGATCTCTCATGGAGCCTTGTAGCCCAGGCTGAGGTCTCCCAGCACAGGCCCCTGGCGGCCCAGGCAGAGGTCTCCACCCACAGGTGAGAACTGGAAGTTTCGGAGTTTTTCTGTCCCCGGGTTCTCAGGCCCTGGATCCTGGCAGATCTGGGCGGGTCTGGGTGAGTGGTGCTGCTCCCCTCAACCCCACTCACGGCCCTTCCAAGCTCCTGGGAGATTATCTTTCTCCGGCGCTTGTTGGCTATGGACTCCTGGTGGCCCAGGCAGAGGTCTCAACCCCAACCTTGACATTTTCATCTTATTGGCAGCCAAGTGTGTTGTTAATAAGGCTTTAATGTCCACTCTTTGTCTGCCAAGGTTTTTTTCACTTTGGAGGTAAAGTATTGGTGGAACTGTCCATAAACAAGATGGCTGTCAGCAATACTCTTTGACTAAGTCAAAGCAACAGGGGCAGGTGACTTGTTTTTGTGAATCTGAATTCCTGGGTGTGTACATCGTGCCTGGTTTTATCACGTGCCCTGTGACACTCCATATACTGCCAGAGTCGGATTTGTGCTTCTGTATTTTGAAGTCCTGCCGCCCTCCTTTGAATATTTTTGTTGGCTTTGGGAGTCTCCTTCTATAGCCCATACGGGTCTTCAACTCTTAATCTCCCTGCCTCAACCTCCTGAGTGCCTGGACTACAGGTATTTGCTGTATCTTTTTGTTTTGTAAATGTAGTTTCCATCTGGCATCTTCCAGAAGAGCCTGGTTACATTGAATTGAGACCAGCTTTGGGTGGTGTCCTTCCTCCTCAGTAAGCTTCCTCACTCTGGTTGAGGTAGCAGTGTCTCCAGCTGTGCATAGGCCAACAGTGATGCTCATACTCCTTAGCCCAAAACATTCCTTGAATTTGTGTAGTGATCCCTTACTTGAACTAATTGTCTCGATGGTCCTTCTTCTGAGGAACTCCTTGCCAAAATTTTCATAGGCTCAGTGCTTTTTGGTGAAACACTTTGTCATCAGCTTGAACAACATCCACAAATTTAGTGCCTTTTCCATCTCAACTGGATCCCTTTTATACACTGGGGCCATAACTTTTTCTTTGAGAGAAAGTCTCACTGTATGGTTCAAGCTGCATTAAACTCAATCTTCCCACTGCTGCTCCCACCATAGGCCTATATGAGTATTGCAGAAATATAATTGTAAAATTATTGGGAATCTATTTTTCTATATTTATTGTTTGGCACATAGAAGATTTCGTCTTACCTTGACAACCTCTGCATGCAATTGTTTTCTGTGAAATAAAAAACTTTCCCCTTTCCCACTTGAAGGAAGTTCTTTACTTCCTGTCTTGGGTACATCTGGGTGACTAGCAACTCTGATGTGTTGCTTTGGAGTGACGACGAACCCTAAGACTGTAGTACTGCCACAGTCTATCTTATCACCAAAACAACTGCAGAAGGACAAAGAGTACATCACAACAGTCTGGATACACTAGACAAGAATGGAGCACAGGGCAGTGTAAGATTTCATTGTGCTGCTTAGATTGGAAAAAAAGCTTATGAATTATTTTTGGAATATACCACTGATTATTTTCAGATGGTAGTTGACTGTGAATCATTGTAACCTCAGACAGTGCAACTATGGATAAGAGAGCATGACTACAGTTGATAGCTCACATTAATTCCCTGGTACCCATCATTACACCAGCATATTAAGACCACAGAATTCTTTATCGAATTCTTAAAATCTTTTGTAAGTCTGAAATCATTTTATACTGGAGAGCTAGAAATAAAAGATTACTAGATGATTACATATGAAAAATAGGTTTGCTTAGGGCTATTGTGTTCTGGTGTAGGTGTCAGAGACAGGAGGTAATGGGAGGCCTGTCCAGCATAGAGAGGAAACTCACTCATTGCCAGTTATCTGGTTTGCACCCCCTTTGTTCCTTTAGCTGCTGGGGTGAGGAGAAGAAAGTTTCCACATTTGATTACAAGTTCAGAATAGCCAGCCAAGAGTGACAAGGATAGCCAGCCAAGAGTGGCAGGCATCTTGACAGAAAGCCTTGTCACTGATGTTCACCAAGAAAGATTTTTCTCAACTCTGATGCTTATGTCGTGGGGTGCTATTGCAGATAATTGTTTGTTCAGTTCAGAGTCTGGCCTTTGACAATAGGAGTCACTTCACCTACAGTAAGTCATAGGCCCATCATTGCTCTAAGAATAAACAAAGACTGAGCTCATTGCCCAGTATGGTAGGCATTCAACCAAGACAGGAGAGGCCCTGAGTCGATGGCTCCAGGCTCAACTCAGCTTTTTTATTTTTTTCTCCTGATGGTTTTAGTGTTGGCAAATTTTATCAGAAGTAAATCTAGTGAAGTGAGTTAAGCTTCCTTATGTGTGTTTAGAAAATACAAATGTTAACATAATTTTTATTTGTGTATGTTTTCACATGTGGAAGTATGTCATATGCATGTGGAGGCTGTATCCTGGTCTGTGTACCGGACCCTGTCTGCAGAGATCTGCATGGGCTCTGAATTGCCTTCTCTGGAGGGAAGAAGGAGTTGACAGCAAGGTTGGGGCTACCGTGTGGGAAGTGACTGTGGTAGGCTTGAGCAGCTTCCAGCAGTGAAAGCTTCAGGAGAGAATTCTCTTCCCCAAAGTGTTACAGCTCTATATGACAGACAGATGACAATCTTAGACTATTTTTGTTTATTCCTTGTGAACAGGGTCTTATATACATTTTGGGGTGGGTTGGGGTCTAAAGGCAGGTGTTTTCTATTGGCTTGGTCTGAGACGTTAAAGATGCCTCATCTGCATGTGGAGGAGCTTCAGTTGCCCCCCTACATGACTGATTGGCACAGTTCTCTCCATTGGGTGTCATGGTCACGTGTCCCAGGACAGGAACCTGGTTAGAAGTAGATGCAACTCCTACTATCCTCAGGTATGAGGTACTGGGCTTTCTGAATCCACTCAACCTTACCAAGTTATTGTCTGGTGACACAGTTCCACTTACTCCACAGCTAGAGGTTGGTATCACTGATTTTTTGAGACTCTCATCTAGAACTCACCAGCTAACCTAGACTGGCCAGCCAGCAAGCTCTAAGGCCTTCTGTCTCTGGGCTGCCAGCACTGGGATTATGGGTCCACAGCACCACAGCAGCCTTCTACGTAGATGCTGGTGATGGGACCCACGCTCATGTGGATAGCACTCACTGACTGAGCTATCTCCCCCACTTCTGACATGCATTTTATGATTATTTCCTTTTTTATTCTGTATTTTTTCTTTTGTGCTTTGCATTTTATCTAGACCAGTTCCATTAGAAATGTCTCTTTTGAGAAAAATACATCTTGGATTCTGTCTACCATTGGTTCTGGTTTTATTTTGGCTCCTGATTTCTTGGAATTTCTGCTGTTATCTTTGTTACTTCCTCTTTGTTTCTTTCCCTTTATTGTATTTCCTTTTCCTAACATCTTAAGTAAAACAGTGTTTGCAAACTTTGTCCCCGGCATATGCAGTGCAGATGCATGTGAATTACTACTTGCTTCCACACTGACACAAGTGCCGTCATGGCTGCTCCACCCTTAATGCTGTGCGTCCTCTTGTTGTCATCTTGGCTTTGCGTCCCAAATTAGTGCCCTGGGTTGAGCTTCTGCTCTGACTTTTCCTAGGAAGACATGGACAACAGTCTATTTACCTAGAAGTATACCCATTAATTGTCTGTGAGACTGTCTTCATCTTCTAGCCTTTCAGAATACATTCATACTTCTACCATAAATTTTTCTATACCAAGAGTGCTTTCTGATAGCCATGTCATAGATTCCCATTCCTGTAACATTGATTGTATATCATTGAAGATCTTGTTCCAGGTTGTTGTTTTTTTTAATGTACCTTTACCATTATTTAGCAGTTTGCAGATAGTGGTTTACACTTATAGTCCTACCAGCCCTATGCCCCGGAATGTTGCAGGTACTTTTTCAAAGTTAGTCTCCCCAGGGGATCTAAGGTCATGTGATGGGTACTCATAAACTTAGTTAAGAAATGTATCTTTGGGTAGCACGTGATAGATGTGCACTTCGTAAGGGTCACTGGTGAGCAGCAAGGTCGTGCTGCAGACTGACAGTTAAAGTAGGTGAGAAACATGAAGGAGAGTGGCCAAAACAAGCAAACAAAACCAAAAAACATGGGTGTTCTTCAACCTCTGTACAACTAAATGTCAGTCAGTAAGTTGAAAAATCACTTAGCATTCAGAATGATGACAGTCTGTATAATAAAAACCTAAATCATTATTGAGAACTTCATGGATCATAACTACCCTCATCCCTTCATAGAAAAGCATCTTGTTGTGTGTTGTAAAAGGCTAAGCTATAATGTCTCTGTAGAATATCTGCATGCAGATTGTCTCTTTAAAATGTGGCTACATATGCTAACATACATGAGCTTACATTGTGTCTTGTTTTTCCTGTAGCCCAGAAACTAGGCCTCTTGGCACCTCCCCCATTGCCACTGTCGTCAGATGAATGGGAGCGAGTGAAGCAGAGATCCCTTCTACAAGGGGACTCCATGCAGCCATGCCCAATATGTAAAGAAGAATTTGAGCTCCATCCCCAGGTACATAACAGACAGAGCTTTCAACCAGCCAGTCATTGCTTCCCTAGTAGTGAGCCACCCAGTTCCACCTTCCTTGTGACTTTCAAATGAGAGAGCGAGGCAGAGACAGGGATGGAAGGAAGGAGGGAGGGGGAGGGAGAAGGTGTGTGTATCTGAACACCATCACTTGACAGTGTCCACTTCCTGGTGTGTCATTTAAAGTTCAAGTGTGCCATTTGCATGAAAGAATGCTTTGAATATCTTCAAAAAATTTATGTGAGAATCCTGATGTAAAGTAAAATCTTTGTTCACACATCTATTAAAATACAAAGGGTGGTTATCCTGATTTGTAGAAAGCTCATGACCTGCTGTACAGACCCATTGCTGTGCCTGACTAAACTCTCAGCTCCAGAGAGCCAAGGTCATTCATGTTCTCAAAATTTGTGAAAAACTGATGGTTTTCCCCAAGGCTTTTGTATAGTGTGTAGCCTTAGCTTCTACATGGTAAGCACTGAGACAGCAGCTGAGAAGACCCAGCGTGTACCCAGGCTTGGGTACCCCAAGCTTTATGGGCTATCCTGACTGCTCAGACTTGAAGATGCTTCATTATCAGCAAGGAAACTCACAGTCATTACAATTTTGCTCTTCAGTAATGTGAATTACAAAGATGCTAGAAGTACACTTTGATTCTTCCTCTCCAAGAGGACCTAATCTTATGTAGGAGGTGGATATTGGAAAGATTTTAGTCAGCCCTTGAACCACAAAACTGTCATATGCAAGGCAGTTTATAATTTAGTGCTGGAGTACAAGATCATTAAAGCTTCAGGGAATCTTCTAGCCTCAGCCTCAGCAACCTTATTCATTGTGCTGTATGTGTTTAAACTCGTATGAAGAATGAGCATGTACCTATCTCAGGGTTTGTGTACGCATTTCAGTAAATGTTATTTTGTTTGGTTAAAAATATTGTACTTAGTATTCCCACATTAGATTTCCTAATTAAAAACAATTTTCCTGGGTTAGAGAGATGGCTTAGTGGTTAAGAGTACATACTGGCTATTCTCCCAGGAGACCCAGATTTGATTCCCAGCACACACATAGTGGCTTATAACTCTAGTTCCAGGAGATCTTCTGACCTCCATGGGTAATCAAGCATGCAAGAGGTGCACAGACATATATACAGGCAGAATACCCAATCACATGAATAAATGAATGCGTGAATGAACGAATGAACAAGTGATCTCAAGATACTTTCAAGTAATCACTATCTCTGCAGTAGAAGACACAATCTAAAATGAGAACAGAACTCATATGATTCACAGCATGCCAACTCAGAAACTATGGCAGAATGCAAATGTCCTTACTTGTGTAACAAATCACCATAAACTGTTTGCCTATAATGAATAATATGGACATTTCAAAATATAATATTCTAATATTAGAATTACATAAGAATTATATTATTCAGAGAAAATTGATATCTGTTGATAAAATACTTTGAAGAATTATATTAAAAAGTGAATAACTTCCCAGCACTTGGGAGGCAGAGGCAAGCGGATTTCTGAGTTCGAGGCCAGCCTATTCTACAGAGTGAGTTCCAGGACAGCCAGAGCTACACAGAGAAACCCTGTCTCGAAAAAAACCAAAAAAAAAAAAAAGTGAATAACTGAGTCCAGAGATGGTTTGTTGGTTTTTTTTTTTTTTGTTTTTTTTTTTGGTTTTTTGGTTTTTTCGAGACAGGGTTTCTCTGTGTAGCCCTGGCTGTCCTAGAACTCACTTTGTAGACCAGGCTGGCCTCAGACTCAGAAATCCGCCTGCCTCTGCCTCCCAAGTGCTGGGATTAAAGGTGTGCGCCACCACTGCCCGGCTTCAGAGATGATTTTTTAATACAATAGTTTATTAAATTTAAGCTTACAGTTGGCAGGGTCCAGAAAAGGTTTTATGGGGCTGGAGCACTGGCTGCTCTTCCAGAGTATTAGGGTTCAATTCCTAGCACCCACATGGTGCTTACAACCACCTGTAACTCCAGTTCCAGGGGATCTTCTGGCCTTTATGGGCTGCATATGGATGTAGTACACAGACATACATGCAAGCAAAACACCCAAACACATAAAGTAAATATTTTTTAAGGGACAGGTTTTAGGTTTATGAGCTCTGTTCTAAAGTTCCTTCCCTTAATCCCACTTAAGAATACAGAGTGAGCAAGGGTACAAGGGATGGTCACTGAAAACAGGGGAGACATGCCTCTGTCCACTCACATTCTCCACAGCCCAATATACTCCCAGTGGCCAACGGTCGAAAATGCTTCCTCACTGGGTCTAAGCTAGTTTTGATTTTTGTTTTTTGTTTTTCCAGGCCAAAACATCACTGTTGGGTGTGAAGTTTGAGTTAGAAGGGTGAATTTTTCTTATGAGCACACTTGCTTTCAATTTCAAAAGGAAAATGTAGTTTGTGTCCATAATGTCTTGCTATTTAAATGTAAGATTCTCAGAATTATGTCACAGTAAGCTGCGATTTTAAGTTTAGGGGTGTAATTTAGCTAAGCAAGTCCTTCTTGAGGTTTGCCTATCATGTCTCTGCTTATTCTGTTACCAAGACCACACCACATGGACAGGTTCCTCCCTACCCCACCCCATCTACCTAGCAATGTCTACCTTGGCAATCCTTTTACTAGCTTAATATCAAGCATCATGTGGTTTTGTGCCATTGGGGTCACTGGCTTTGTTTAGATGATATGTTTATGCTCTATTAAACTTAACACTGTGGAAGTGTGGAAGTGGCCAGCTGTCTGTCTGAATGTCACCTTCAAGTGTTCAGACTGTTCTTCTGGGGGTTACATTCCTAACCTAGGACTCCTGTTCTCTTCTGGTGGACAGGTGCTGCTTTCCTGCTCACACGTATTCCATAGGGTAAGTAATCCCACCCCAGGCCTGGCCTCCTTCCCTCACTTATTTAAAGAGCCATTTGTTGATCCATGAGTCCCATTTGTAGTTAGAAACATGACTTTAGGTTAGACTGCACCTCATCCTGTTGTGAAAATCATGGATTTTGTGTCACATAACCACAAATGTTTGTGTAGCAGATTGTTACCTGCACATCAAAGCTGCTGATAGCTTACTTCCTGCTGGCTGTTTGCACGGCAGTCTTATACCTAGCATTTTACCTTTACACCACGTGACATTTAGAGGTTTTTGAAGTCTCTGCATGCATGATCTGTGGAAAATCATTTTTGGAACAGGTTTCATGAGAAGGTGTTAACATCTGATTAGTCTACTTCATGATCTAAATTAGACACTCAGTTATGAGAAATAGAAGACTGTAATTACATTAGAAGTGAAAATGTTGTTTATAAATAATGACTTGTATAGTCTTAAGTACAATCCTTTTCTTCAGGCATGCCTTCAGGCTTTTGAAAAGTACACAAATAAAAAAACCTGTCCCCTCTGTAGAAAGAACCAGTATCAAACGAGAGTGATACATGATGGGGCCCGACTATTCAGAGTAAAGTGTGCCACCAGGTAAGAGGGGCCTCAGTGCCCTGCAGAGGGGAGGTAGATGTTTGCAGGTCAGGATATGATTACTATCCCAGAGGAGCACCAGAGTATCCCAGGCTGGGAAGAATACTGAAGTACTTGTTAAAATAAGGCCATTAGGGGCTAGAGAGAGATGGCTTGGTGGGTAAGAGGACCAACTTTTAAAAGACCCAGATTCAATTCCTAGCACCTATATAATGTGGCTTTCAACTATCTGTAACTCTGTTTCCTGGGAATTGGATGCTTTAATCTCCATGAGTACCAGACACACGAATGGTATACATATACATGCAAGCAAAACATTCATATATATAATAAAATATTTTTAAAATTTTTAAAGTAAGTCTATTAGGTGGTCATCATTTTTCTATCTCTATTTTAGAATCCAAGCCTATTGGAGAGGGTTCATCGTTAGAAAGTGGTACAGAGACCTGAGGAAAATGGTCCCGCCCATGGATGCCAAATTAAGGAGAAAGTTCTTTGAGGAAAAGGTGGGTATGTATCACAGCCTCTCCACACACATCTAGTCTTTGTGAGTGAACATCCAGGACTGGTGAGCTATAGGCAGTGCAAATGAAGCTCAATTCACTCTCAGAGCTCTTTGCTCAATTCAGTGGCCTCCAACCTCGATGCATGAATTGATGACATTCAGATCAGCATTGTGTGCTGTTTGTTTAAGTCAGGTACCATCTAGTAAATAAAACAAAATTGAGTTTTTACAACTCTTAACAGATTAATGCCTACAACATCAATGAAAATGGAGACCTCATTAACATCTTTCGGTAACTGGCTGGGCCTTGTGAGGTCACCATATTACAGAAATAGACAAACTCCTGTCTGTGCTTGCTTATGCTCACTTACCACTTTTTATATTTACTTGGTGGGGTGTGGGCAGTGCTTGTTTGACAGTTTTCTTTGTCTCCACTTATACAAAAAGGACAGGTGTTAGAAGTAACCAACCTCAAAATGGGGAACCTTTCTCATGCCTGTTCCGCCATGGCAGGACTAGCTACCATGAGTAGGTGCTATGGGGTGCTTTTCCTCACCTGAAGTGTTGGTGTCACTGCTGGCCTAGGAATCAAAGAAATAAACACATCTTAGGCACTGAAATTTTATAGTTGTTAAAAACAATATCTTTTCCAAGTTAATTTTTATGTACCTTCTTTTAGGTTGTTAATATGCTATGTTTATGGTAACCCAATGGTATCCCAACATGCCAGTCTCAAGTCAGTGAGATAAACTCCTTGGCTAAACATGATGCTGCATATATGTAGTACTAACACTTGGGAAACTGAGGTAGAAAGATTGCTTGAATCTGGAGTTTGAGGCCACCTGGGCCTCATAGCAAGACCCCATTGCAAAAAAGAAAATCAGCTTCTCACAGCCGCACTGTGCTATCATCACTTCCTATAAAAGTATCATTGACACATTTAGTTTAGCTCTTTGTTCTTCCCATTTAGAATGGTGAATGATAACAGACAGCGTTTGTCTTAGTCAGGGTTTGTATTCCTGCACAAACATCATGACCAAGAAGCAAGCTGGGGAGGAAAGGGTTTATTTAGCTTACATTTCCACATTGCTGTTCATCACCAAAGGAAGTCAGGCCTGAAACTCACATAGGGCAGGAACTTGGAGGCAGGAGCTGATGCAGAGGCCATGTAGGGATGCTGCTTACTGGATTGCTTCCCCTGGGTTGCTCAGTGTGTTTTCTTATAGAACCCAGAACTAACAGCCCAGGGATGGCACCAACTAAAATGGGCCCTGCCACCCTGGATCACTAATTGAGAAAATGCCTCACAGCTGGATCTCATGGAGACATTTCCTCAAGGGAGGCTCCTTTCTCTGTGATAACTCCAGCTTGTGTCAAGTTGACACACAAAACTAGTCAGTACAGCCTTTAATGAAATTGATGATTCCTTATTATCTAACTCTTTTCCTAGTTATTGTCTTCTTTAGGCACAAGACTGAGTACCATAGCCATATACTTTCTGGTCCCATAAAAGACTCATTTATCTCAGAGGAAGAAATGGCGTATCTATGACCTTGTGTGTGGCTTTGCCCTTATGTGGGTGAGCGAGCCCATTTCAACTATGCTATAACAACACTGACTATAAGCAATATGATTTTTTTCCTAGTACCTTTCCTAGGCACTAAAGGCCTGTGTGTGTGTGAGCGCACACACACACACACACACACACACACACACACACACACACGCAAAACAAACTAAAGCTCTTAAGTATTTGTTATAAGCAACACAGTTATTAGAATATATAATTAGAACATTTGATATGTGGTTGTCACTATGCCTCAGATTTAACTCAGAAAAACACTGAGTTTCCTTGAAGAGTGGGATGTCATTAAATGTGATATGGATGCTAAGGTAATGGCATTGCACACTGCATTATGATGTCAAAATGGAGTGTGGGTGGTGCCTAGAAGATGCCTGAGGTACTGGTTGGCCTAGCCTGCACAAAGCTGTTGTCTTTGAATATAAGAGGGCAGCAGGAGACCCAAAGGCAGAGGCCACAGAGAGTGTCTACCAAGTTGGATTTGACCAAGAAGAAAAAAAAAATTATCTCAAAAACCTTGATCTCTCCTAGCTGAATAGGAAACACAAGGAGTCTGGTGGGTAGGGCTGAATTTCTAAAGAGATTCCCTTGTTCCTCTTTACTGTTGGTTGAAAAGTTTCCTGTTATCCCAAATTACAGGATTCTTTCTCAAGTATTGCCATTTGCAGAAGAAATAAAATTGATTAAAAGTCCTAATCATTAACTGGATAAAAAGAGTATGTCTATCTTCACTTCCTTGGATGGGCTGTTTCTTGTATCCTGCATAGAAGGCAGCATGCTGGCTTCCCTTCCAGGTCTTATCTCTATCTTTCCTTATTAGTCAAGATGATACCCTGATCCAAACCGGGAGAGGCACTTTGGGCCAATTTATAATTTTCCAGATATCTCTCTTTAGAGCTCAGTTTCTAGAATAGAAGCTCATCTTCCATGCAGACTGATGTCTTCTACTGTTGTCATCTTCCTGTGTTCTCCTGTGCATTATATTTAAGGGTCTGATGGTCAGTGTTGTTCTCTGAGTCATTCTTAGTAATTATATTTTGGTTTTTCTTGAGATAGAGTCTCAGTTTGTTGCCTAGGCTGGTCCTGAATTCATAAATTGGGAGTGTAAGCTGTGACTACAAGCAACCACCAGTGAGCCAGAAGCCCTTTGTAATTTCTTTTTTTTTTTTTTTTTAAGGTTTATTTATTTATTTTATGTAGCTGTTTTCAGACACACCAGAAGAGGGCATCAGATCCCATTACAGATGGCCATGAGTCACCATGTGGTTGCTGGGAATTGAACTCAGGACCTCTGGAAGAGCAATCAGAGCTCTTAACCGCTGAGCCATCTCTCCAGCTCCTGCCTTTGTGATTTCTTTTTTTCTTTTTTTTTTTTTTTTTTTTTTCAGAAACAGTGGTAATTCAATCTCTGGGTGCAACAACTAGAATCCTAATCTTGTAAACCATATTAAATCTAATTCCTCCAGTGGCAAATCCTGGCGATTCTCCATGAAACCGGAAGACACTAGCAGCTACATCTTGCCCTTTCACTATCCCCAGTCAAAAGCCCTTCACCCTCTCCTGCTTCCTCTCTTCCTCTGCCTTTGTAATTTCTAATGTTCAATAATAATATATGACTTACAACTTGAAGTCATTGTTTACATTTGCAAAATTTTAAGCCAGACCTGATAACTATTTACCTCCATATATGGATAGTTAATGTGTACATGTAATAACTTTAGAAAGCCTACACTTTATAAGGGAGTCATGATAATGAGGTGATAATCCTAACTACATTATTATTTATTTGTGATGTTTTGACACAGCAGATTAACTCACATAGTCTGAGAACATGTGAAAAACTTGATGCTAGGTAGTTGGTCTTAGAACCCAGTGATATAGAAGTTCATGAGACTGTAGTCTGAAGCAAAGGGAGCCCCAGTAGTGTGAGGCTGGCCCTGATAGCTCTGCTTCATGTCCCAAAATGTTTTCAGATACTGAAAACATATTTACTTGCTACAAATTAACCCCATCATCATTTTTTTCTTAGAGTGTAAGTTCTCCATGTAAGAAAATACATTTTCAGTTTGTCTAAGAATGTCAAGGTAAACCAGGACCAGCCATCAAATGAAGGCAGATCTCTCTGCTCACCACCACCTTCCTTCCTGCAGGGAAGGCCTGGGAACCCTTGGTGACCCTCAAGGGACCCTTTGGCTTTATAAGCCTATTACAGTATCAATAACACTTTCCTGAAAAGGACAGCACATTGGAAGTTGTGTTCTCTCTGGTCTGAGGTTCTTGATTAACAACCAAGAACAAAATATTTGTTGTCCATAGAGAAAACAGTGGAAGTGAATGGACAGAAGTCAGTATTCTAAGGAAGTAAAAGCTGGGAACACACACACAAGATTGAAGCAGTAATGAGGTTTTCCAACAAAGAAAAGCCCAGGACGGAACAGATTGCAGCTGAATTCTACTCAACCTTTAAAAAATAGAAGCAATGACTCTTTAAGCTACCTTGTCAAATAAAAAGGAAAGGAATGTTACTAAACCCTTGCCTGCAGCCAGTATCACTCTTATTTTTAATTTTTTTTACATAAGGATACAACAAAAAAAATTACAAACCAATTCCTAATAAAATACTAGCCAAGCTGAATTCCATAACACAATAAAAAGATCATGCACCATTGTGTTATGTCTTTCTGCTGGTTATAATTACTGTTGCTATAGTAAAACACCCCTGACCAAAGCAGTTTGGGGAGGAAAGGGTTTATTTGGCTTATGCTTCATTATCACTGTTAATGTCAAAGGAAGTCAGGGCACAAACCTGAAGGTAGGAGCTGATGGTAGGAGGCCATGGAAGGAGTGCTGCTTACTGGCTTGCTCCACATGGTTTGATTAGCCTGCTTTCTTGTAGAACCCAGGATCACCAGCCCAAATGTGGTATCATCCACAATGGACTGGGCTCTCCCACATCAGTCAGTAGTTAAGGAAATGCCCTACAGAAAGCATTTTCCCAATTGAGGCTCCCTCCTCTCCAGTGACTGTGGCTTGTGTCAAGTTGAGATAAACTAGCCAGTATAGTTTATGAATGCTATAAGAAAATACCATTGGAAACAAAAGTCAGAGAGGTTTGTTTTGACTCCCAGATTCAGAGGTTATTTCAGCACAGAGTGTCTGAAGGGGAAGTTCATCGCAGCAAGAAATGAAGAACAACTGAAGAAGTTCACCCATAATGGCAGGAGCTTGGTATAGCTTATCCACATGTTGATAGTCAGCAAGGCACAGACCCAGAAGCTGATGTCACCTTCAAGAACTGAACCTAGTAGCCCACTTCTGCTAGCTAGGACACAGTCTCAAATGTCGCACAATATCTAAATACAGTGACACCAGCCAGATACCAAATGTTCAAAAAAGTGAACCTATGGATCATAAGTCACATTCAAGCCATGACAACCATAATGAAGTTGATTGATTTCATTCTTGCAATGTAAGGGTATTTCAATATCTGTAAAACAACAGATGCAATAACACATATATTCAGAAACAGAAAAAAATTATACAATCATCTCATAGATGTAGAAAAGGCCCTTAACGAGCAAGAGCGTCAATGGGCCTGACCCTCCCCCTGGTCGTCCTCTAGTTCAGACCACTAACCAAAGAATACACATCTATTGACCCATGATTTGGACTACATATGAGGCAGAAGAATCACCTTGATGGCCACCAGGGAGAAAGGAGAGGACTTTGGGCCTGAGGGTGCTAGTGGCCCCAGTAAAAGGGAATGTCAAGGTG
>CM052700.1:148076314-148091201 GCA_028551405.1 Uromys caudimaculatus
AGAAATGTAAAGTATCAAAAAAAAAAAAAAAAAAAAGAAAAGGCCCTTAACAGTTCAATATCCTTTCATAATAAAAGCCTTGAAGAAACTCAAGAAAGAACAAACATACATTAACAGAATAAAGTACACATATAAAAAAAGTTTAGCCATCTTTAAATGGGGAATCCCTCAAAGCCTTTCTCCTAAAACCAGGAAGGAGACAGTATAATATTTGAATTCTTTGACAGAGTGATCAGTAAACCCAAATGAGAGGAAAAAGCAGGTACAAATGAGAAATGAAGTCATAGCATACTTTGAAAATGGTATGACCGTGTTCTTAAAAAGACACTAAGGCTCCTTCAGAAAATGCTTCCTATGAACACTTTTAGTCAAGTGGCAGGATAAAACAGCAAAACTTTCAATATACCTATAACAAGCATACTGAGAAAGAAAGAAAGAAATGAAAACAATCCCATTCACAATAGCCTTAGAAAAATAAAACACCCAGAAACAAACCTAACCAAGGAATTGAAAAACAATGAAAATTTAAAACACTTAAGTATTTAATGAAAACACTAAAATATGAAAAGACTTCTCATACTCATGGAATGGCAGAATCAATACTATGAAAACTGGCCACTTTAGCAAATTCAGTTTACAGATTCTGTGTAATCTCTTATCAAATTTCTGATAAATTCTTCACAGGCTTAGAAAGAAGCCTTAAATGCATATGAAAGCACAAAATAGCCAAAGCCACCCTGGGCAGAGAGAACAATGCTGGAGGTGTGATTCCAGACCTCCAAATGTACTGGAGTCCTTGTAACAAAATCAACATGGTGCTGACAGAAATGGTCAAGTACACCAATGGGGTAGGATAGAGGACCCAAAATAAACCCACAGTCTACAGCCACCCAATCCTTGACAAAGAGGGCAAAGCACACTGAAAACAAATCTCAACTAACTGTGCTAGGAAACTGGATTTCACATGAAACATTACACCAGATCCCTATCATCCGGTGCAAAATTCTATTCCAAATGAAACGTGCCTTACTGTAGCACCTGTAACTACTGAAGGAAAACATAAGGGAATGACTTTTTTAACTTAGAAAACGATTGTCTAAAAGGGACTCCATCTCTGAAAGTAATACTGAGAAATAACAAATAATGTTGCATGAAACTTAGAAACAACTGAGTGAAGAGACAGCCTACAGAATGGGAGAAAAAGTACTTGCAAACTATTCATCTGACTGTGTTTAGGCTATGTAACAAACAAACAAACAAACAAACAAACAAAAACCAAAAACATACCCAATCAATTAATTGCCAAGTGAACTGCAGAGACAATTCTCAAAATTTAAATTTTAACAAAATGAAAAAAAACAGCCACTGTTCTCAGACAAAATTAGGAAAACGCAAATCAAAACTATACTAATAACCCCATCTCACCCTGTTCAGAATAGCTAGTATGAAGGCAACTACAACACACTAGTAAGGGAATGAGAAATGAGCTGTTACTGTTGCTGCTGGGAATATTTACTGCTGCAATTATGAAAGTAAGCAAAAACAACTTCAAATTGAACCATCATGCACTATAGCTGTGCTACTCTTAGGCACATGCCTAAATATACTAAATCTTAGAACAGACATAGCTGCACAGACATGTTTACTGCATCACTGTTCACAACAGACAAGGTAAAGGAGCCATGTACACCATCAGGTGGATAAAGAAAGAAAATAGAAAATGTGGTTGATATACTGAATGTAATTTTATTCTGGCAAAATAAAATTATGAGGATGGTTGAATTTGTATGCACTTTAATAAGCAGTCAATTTAAATGTCATTTAGTACAAGGTAGGAATAAAGTTCAGGATTGACAAGTAGTCACTCTTACAGATCGCACCAATTTTGCCAGCCCATGTGAAGATGGACTTCTAACCTATTGGCATCCTGTCCTCCAATATTTAGGCAGTTAGAAATTCTGCTAAGTCAGAAGATGGTTCTATGGATAAAAGAGTTGTTTACAAGTGTTAGGACTTGAGTTCAAATCTCAAGAACCAACATAAAAACCCAGAGAATAGCAAGGACATCTGTAACTCCTGAGCTTCTGAGAAGACAGGAAGTAGAGACAGGAAATTCTGCACAAGCTCTAGGGCCAGCTAGTTTGGAGCATGATGGCGGCACCTCTTTCAAGGTGGAAGGCAAAGACTGACACATAAAGTTGTCCTCTGACCATCACATATATGTCCCCCACTAATATTCCTACAAAAGTTAAGAAAAAGAAAAACGCAGAAACAAGAAAGGATAATTCAAAGAAAAGGTGATGAGGGATTAAAGCATAGCAAGAAATCAGGTAAATTTACCTATTATGCAACCAACTCTTGGACTGCATTGCTATAAGACACAAAATGAAACAAAAATGTTCAAAGTATTCCCACCTTGATACCCTCATAGAGGTGGGGGAGGGGGAGGGAATAGGGGGGTTCCAAAGAGGAGACCTAGAAAGGGGGAAACATTGGAAATGTAAATAAAGTATCAAAAAATAAAAATTAATTAACTAATTAATTAATTAATTTAAAAAGTGGACAAAACTAGATGCTAGCAATGAGCCTAGAGAAAAGATGTAGCAAAGTTCTGAGTGGAGAATACTGTGATTACGGAGTTCTTGAATGATTGAAAGCAGGTATCATGGCTTCTTCGAAATTTAGATTCTTACATATATGTTTATAAGAATGACTAACAGTTTTGTTTCAGAATACCAATTATTTACCCCACACCAGAGATTGTATTCTTTGCATTTTATTTTAAAAAATAAATATTGGCTTCAAAATGTAAAAAAAAAAAAAAAAATGGTCAAAGTAAATTCATATTAAAAACACAAATGAGAGCTGGCATGGTGGCTTGCAGCTGGAGGCTAACACAAAAGGATTTTGAGTTCAGAAGCCAGCCTAACCTTTGTCTCAGAAAAAATAAACAAGAAAAAGAAGGCAAATGGGGCTGGGAGATTGTTCAGTAGGTAAGGTAATTGATGCCAGGCCTGAGGGCCTGAATTCAGATCCCCAGAAGGTAGTCTTCCACCCCTGTGATCACAGCACCAGGAGGCAGAAACTGAAGGAAATGAGAGACAGATGGACAGGAAAAAGAACAAACCTAGTCAATGAGACCAGCATCTAATTATAAAGTATCACCAGGTTTAAAACACTGAGGAGAAAGGCATCTAAATATATGGAAAGCATGTTAAAATTGTAAGAGGCTAATATATACCATATATGCTGTCTTAGTCAGGGTTTCTATTCCTACACAAACACCATGTCCAAGAAGCAAGTTGAGGAGGAAAGGGTTTATTCAGTTTACACTTCACATTGCTGTTCATCACCAAAGGAATTCAGGACTGGAACTCAAGCAGGTCAGGAAGCAGGAGCTGATACAGAGGCCATAGAGGGATGTTTCTTACTGGCTTGCTTGCTTCTCCTGGCTTGCTCAGGAGACTTTCTTATAGAGCCCAAGACTACCATCCCACAGATGGTACCACTTACAAGGCACCCTCCCCCCCTTGGTCACTAATTGAGAAAATGCCTTACAGCTGGATCTCATGGAGGCATTTTCTCAACTGAAACTCCTTTCTCTGTGATAACTCCAGCTTGTGTCAAGTTGACACAAAACCAGCCAGTATAATTGACCCCCTGTCAACCTGAAACACAAATACATCACCATCAAGCTTCAACTCTTACTTTCTTATTCACCTCCAAGATCTAAATAACATTTAAGGTCCCACAGTCTTTGCAGATTCTTACATATCAAAATTTCAATCTCTTTAAAAATATCCAATCTCTTAGAATTCAAAGTCTTTTTACCATTAGAAGTCTCTTAACTGTGGGCTCCACTAAAATACCTTCTTCCTTCAGGAGGGAAAATATATCAGGGAACAGTCACAATCAAAAGCAAAATCGGAATTCCCTCATAGAGATGGGGGTGGGGGGGGAGAAGGGATAGGTGGTCTCCAAAGAGGAGACCTAGAAAGGGGGAAACATTGGAAATGTAAATAAAGTATCAAAAAAAAAAAAAAAAAAAGCAAAAGCAAACTCCAACCATTCAATGTCTGGGATCCACTCATGATCTGAATTCCTCCAAGGGCTTGAGTCACTTCTCCAGCTCTGCACTTTGTAGAACATACCTTGTCTTCTAGGCTCCAGATGCCTGTACTCCACTGCTGCTGCTGTTCTTGGTGATCATCTCATGGTACTGGCATCTACAAAACACTGCTGTCTTCTGCTGTAACTAGGCTTTACCAACAGCCTCTCATAGGCTCTCTTCATGGTGCCCGAGCCTGAACTCCTTTTCATGACCCCTTCAGTCCTGGGCCTTCAATTGCAACTGAGGCTGCACCTTCACCAATGGCCTTCCCCAGCCTCTCATAATGCCCATGCCTCAGCTGCTCTTCATGACTCCTTCATGCCTTCAAAACCAGTACCACCTGGGTGACTCTTACACATTACCAAGTACAGCCACAGCACAAGGTACAACCCTGGCTATCTCTGGAACATAGCCTCTGTGCTCTCAGAAAACACTTCTCAGAAGATTTCACCTCAATGATGCTGGTCTCTTCCCAATCACCGCCAATTTCCCAACTCCAGCTAACCAGCATCAATAGTCCCAGTAATGCAATGATTTTTCTTTAGTAGTTCTGGTATCTTGTCAATCATAGGCGATCCTTCAACCCCAGCTAACCAAAACCACAGAACCTTCAGAGTCAAAATAGCAATGGCCCTGATAAGAGTCTTTACTCTTCCCTCTGAAATTTCATAAGCCAGGCCTCCATCTTCTGCACTGTTCTCAACATTATCTTCCAAGCTCCTACACAACATCCCACAAAGTTCTTAACACTGAATGGATCTTCTAGCCCAAAGTTCCAAAGTCCTTCCACAGTCCTCCCCAAAACATGGTCAGGTTGTCACAGGAATACCCCACTCCTGGTACCAATTTGCCTTAGTCAGGGTTTCTATTCCTACACAAACATCATGACCAAGAAGCAAGTTGGGGAGGAAAGGGTTTATTCAACTTACACTTACTTCCACATTGCTGTTCATCACCAAAGGAAGTCAGGACTGGAACTCAAGCAGGTCAAGAAGCAGAAGCTGATGCAGAGGCCATGGAGGGATGTTTCTTACTGGCTTGCTTGCTTCTCCTGGCTTGCTCAGGTGGCTTTCTTATAGAGCCCAAGACTACCAGCCCACAGATGGTACCACCCACAAGGCGCCCTCCCCCCCTTGATCACTAATTGAGAAAATGCCTTACACCTGGATCTCATGGAGGCATTTTCTCAACTGAAACTCCTTTCTCTGTGATAACTCCAGCTTGTGTCAAGTTGACACACAAAACCAGCCAGTACACTATGCATTTCAAATTGTACAAGTCAACCTAACATTTATCTATCAGGATAAGTGGAAGAGCTGTCTTATGTTTGAAAAGACAAACCTTTGAATACAAAACATATTTGGTAGCTAAAGTCCCCATTAAGTAGTGAACAGCTGGTGAAGTGTAGAAAGTCACATATATCAGCATATAAAATCTTCTGAACTAAGAATTTTAGTGCATTCACATGGGGAGGGCAAGAAAACATTACTTCATACCCTAATCCACCAATACTGCTAGGGTTTTGAATATTTTAAACACTGAATTAAACTAGGGTCAAAGGCTACTTCCTGGGCACCACACCTTGTTAGATGGAAGGCATGAGCTTGTGGATAGGACAGAAACCATTGCATCAGGTTGCCAGGACCCAGCACCTTTAGGTACCTCCCAAGACCAGCAGGAAGGAAACCTGATTGTTCTGGGCACAGCAAAGCAGCCATCTTTATTGTTAATAAAACTGTAAGTTTAGTGAAAGAATATTAGCTCACAGACATATATAAATGTTTAGGAGTTCCAACCATGTTCTTGTATTTTTAAAAAGTTTTCATCACAGAAGTGAAATTAATAATTCAAACTGTCTCTTTGGGTTGAAATCATAGGCATCCATGTCCAACTCCTTACTCTGGTGTTGGGGATTGAAATCAGGCCCTCATGTTAGAGCACCAAGTGATCTTTATCCACTGAGCCATCCTCTTGCCAAAATACCTTAACATAAGGTTGTAAATAAAGATGCTTTAAGAATTAGACATTAGTATATCTGAAATAAAAATATAACTGGCTCCTCAGTATGTGAGAGACATTTTTTTTTTCAATCAAAGGTAGTCAGCCCGACAAAAACCTCCCATCCCTCTCAAGCCAATTAACCAATCACTTCAGATTTTAAGTGTAGCTTCTACCTATAGGATGAGAAATGGGTACTTCCTGCCTGTCTATTTCTGTGTTAATGAAAAACAGAGGCCATCTTGGTCAGATGTGTTCACTAGCCTGCTTAAGGTTCCAGGGCACCCTTTTGACAAAAGAAACTGTCTTTGTAAACTTATTTTCATTTTCTTTGATTTAGCCCAAGCTCATATATATATTATATATATATATATATATATATATATATATATATATATATATATATTTTTTTTTTTTTTTTTTTTTAAGTGACCCTGCAGCTTGAACCTATGAAGGTCTTCAAAAACAAAACTGTTTACTAAAATTTAAGTCCAGTTTGAGGTAAACCAGTGTGCCTAGAGGTTTCCTAGATGTAACTACATTAAGAACAAATTCTGAAGCCAGAATGAACAATGGCTCTAGCAAGCTTCCTTGGGTGAGAGACTAGCTTTGTGATACAGTTAGCAGCATTCCAGAAATACCAAGTTATTCTAGGAAGATAGGAGGCCCTATGATTTTTCACATGTCTGCTGGCACATCTTAACTGCACAAAATGTCAGATCAGTAATTAAAGTTTTGAGATCTGATTGAAGGTTTGAGTCAGAAACTGGAGATTTTAGTAAATAGGTCATAGCGAATAACAATGTGGAGGTAGCAAATTCTCCATCTGCAGATGGCAACAATCCTTTTAATCTGGAAATTACCACATATTTAAGATATATCTCCCTTTTCACCATGAGCAAAGAGTAATGTAAATTCACTTTTACATTTTTAGTCAAAAAAAAAGAGAAAGAAATTACAAGTTACTAGGAGAAATAAATCCGGCTCATTGCTGTCAAAGACGGGTAGACACTGTGAGTCAGTTAAGCAGAAATGGCAGCTGATCCCTCGGAGCAGCCACTGTGATCTGTGCCTCAGTGGAAACCAGAATTAGAGACATTTTAAAAACAAAATACCATTTATCTTACTATCACATAATAGCAATTAAAACAAAAGACTTTCAGTACCAGAATGACTGCTGAGCTGCAGCTTTGCATTACAAAACTGACCTCATCAGATACTCTACCACCTTAGCTGACATGTAGGTAAAGCCTCTAGTCTGCTGGGGAACAAGCGCCCTAGATCCAACTAAAGTCTAAAGTCCCGTCAGAGAAAAGGAAATCTAATGAATAGAAAAAAGAAAGGGGTAGTAATGCCCGTGGGAGCTTTGTCCGCGAATGCCCCATGTGCTGAGATGGATGTTTTTTCAGTACTCTGGATCAGGTTAGCTCAGGTCACTCTGATTTTATAATCTATCTTGCGAAAACACAAATTGTGGTTCTACCTGTTCCCCTTCTGTTCCTTGGAGAGTTGATGAAGCTCTTTTCTTTGGGTTTTATCCATCTAAATTCTACAAACACAATGTTCTCATACACTAAGAAGTTCTCTTCTCAAGGTGGTCTGGCTTTAAAGTATCGTAGGCATGCTGCTAGCAAAACAGAAGCAGAGCAAAGTGGTGTAGTGTGACAAAGCAGGTTTTTTAAGCACACTGAACTTTGGTGGTAAGAACTGCAAAGGTCAGGTGTTAGGTTTTGTACTGATGTCAGGATTAAAAGTCAGCGAGGGAGTTAGAGCTGTCTGGCTGATACAGTAGTCTTGATACAATTACTTGCTTGGGAACTCAGATCAAAGGACCTAGAAGGTCGGGGAAAGCTGATGTGCTAATTCCCCAGCAGTGTGTACAGAAAGCATAGTGTGGCCCAAAGAGCAGTGGCCACTCTTTGGATGCCTTTGATCCTTATCTGGAAACTTTGCTAGCATCTGTCATATAATTGAGGCATGGTCTTTTATTGCTGCAATTAAAACTTTCCAAATGCACTATGTTATCTCTACCCCAGCTAAAGTCCAGACCATTGTTTGAGAGGTGAGGCTAACAATCCGTCAGATGCTAGACTTGAAGGCCCAGCTCTTACACACCCCCAACCTGTGACTTCTCTAGCTTTTTCATTTCCATCTCACCAAACAGCATAATGGTCCTGAAGTTTGTTCATCCCTTTGACTTCCTTTATCACATAGAGATGGCAAACATTCTGTTGCTAACTTGAAGTGGCTCCAAGCTGCAAGCCTGGAAGGGATATTAAACCAGTAAAAGCTTATCAGCTGATGCATTGAGATGCTATAAATTCCAGGCTTTTCATTTTGCTTTTGAGGGTGGCCCTAAGTCAACACATTAGTAAGCAATTTGCTGACATGAGATGGATCACTTAAGACTCTCCTGAGGAGACAGAGTTCACCTAAATGCTTTTGTTGGCATTTTTTTTAAACATTTAGCCAGTGTACTGTTTTCAAATGACCAGTAATTGCTTTATATATCAAGTACCTGGACTCCTAGTTATTAGATTTATCAAATATCCAAAATAGGAGACTTAAAAGGAAAAAATATGTTAAGGTACTCATATTTCTAAATTGAATTATGTTTTATCTGCTTATGTGAAATTCATAATATTAAGCATTAATGTTAAAAAACTAGAACTAAATTGACATGTTTTTCTTGTCATCCTTGCCCTTTGAATTATGAAGGTTATTAATGAACATAAGAAGTGAGGAAATAAGAATTTCTGAAAACAAGAATTTGACATTTCAGAAATATTTAGTAGTTGCTTTGGATTGATTACAGTGAGCCCTCAATAAATGTGTGTTGACTTTTTCAAGCATCACTCTGCTACTGATAACAGCTCTAGCCCTACAAAGATTGCTATTGCTGAGCTGAGCAACACTCAGACTCTAAAGAGCAAGAGCAATCCTTTCTGCTCCTTTGGAAACATACCAAGAGGCTTCAGTGTGTTGACAACTCTACATCAGTTAAACACTGGTGTTTTACTGGATTTTGCCACTGGAAGTCACTTCAAAATCTGGAGAAACATTGTTCTTTTTCACCTTTTCCCTTCTCCAAGAAGGAATTTGAATTGTACAGCTTCCAAATATGTACATTTAGGGAATCTCACTTCTAAACTTTTACAAACCTGAAGTCAACTTTTTTTAGTGCTAAGAACTTTACAGAGATGGATCAGGAGCTTCCCTAGATCTATGTTACTCATCTGAGGAAATAAGAAATGTACACAAAATAGCTAACACTGGCCCTCAAGGATCCCAGAAGTCCAGTGGGAGAGCAGAGGAGAGGCCATGTTAGGGCAACACATAAAGTGCAGGAAGAGGAAAAAGCAGCAGCTAGTCACAGAACTAAGCAAACACATAAGCCAGACCACAGGATTCCTTCAAGACAGCTTTTGCTGAAGTCAGTGGTGACAAATGACACGGACCTGAGAAAAGCCAGTGCAGCCCCAACTCTGGCCACCTAAGTTCTAAAACAGTACAATCTGCCTCATCCCCCAGAAGCCTGCAGGTCCTGGAACACCTGCATTGTCAATGGTGCTCTTACTACTTTAGGAGCTCTTCATTAACAGAACAGTGTCTGTGGTCTTTGATCATAGTTGCACATTGCCTGTTAAATACTAGCTCAGTCCCCAGGCTGTTTTAATAACCAGCCCCACACAAACAGTGTAAGCCTTTTCTACTTCATCAGGTAAGGCTTATAAGTGATAAAGTGAAATTTAGTTTGGGTTGAATAAAATGCCTTTAACCATCATTACATGTGAAAGAAATTATTTTTTGTTTAAAAACAATTTCTTTCAAACTACTAAAGTATAAATTTTAAAATGTTCATAAAATTAAAAAGTTAAAAAGAAGTGTGAGCTAGAAGTGTAAAAGTATCTGGCAGTAAGTTCCTGAGTTCCAGGCCAGTCAGAGCTACAAACTGACATTCTGACTCAATAAAACAAACAAATAAACAAAATTAAATTTCAAGAAACATTAAATGTTATGAGAGCAGACAAGGAGAAAGGTAGGGGGCAGAAAAGGGTTTATTCAGAATAAGGGATATGGGAAGATGAATGTGAACAGAAACAAAGCCAATGGATCCCTGCCATCCCCAGAAGGATGTCTTGAGAGGCCTGGCATGCAAGCTAAGCTGCCTTGGGCCATCTACAGGATGGCAGGATCCAGTGTTTTCACTGGTTAGCAGGCAGCCTTATAGTGGAGTAGGCTTGAAGCTGGCCTGAGAGGCCACTGGAAGATAACAGCCATAAGACATAGGCAATGCCTACCAGGGAAGTGCTCAGGGACAGACCACAGGATTTACTCCTGAATGAATGTCGGATCTTGAAGAAAGAGACCTGCAGTTGTGGTCTTGTGATTTGGGCTCACATTTCCAAACTTAGCTCTATTTTGGAGTTGGGGAGGATCCCTTAGGCTTGCTGCTTGGGTGCCTGTGAGATCTCAAAGCCAACTGCTTCCTGACCTGAACTCAGGAGTAAATAGTTTTGGCACTACAATAAGCTGCAAGGTACAGCAAGGAAAGGACAGAGAAAAGAATAAGACTCAGCAGACAGCTAGCAGAGAGGTGAGAGAACACTATGTCTGGGATGCCCTTTTATGTCTCATGCTCCCAGAAGGGAGTGACCAGGTGTGGGTGTGGGAGGCCCCTTGCTCCCCAGCAGGGACATGTCAAGAGAGCCTCCCAGAGGAGAGGGTAGTGTGCTGATCATTGAGCAGTCTGGAGCTATGAGATGGGAACAGCTGCAGCTAATGACAATTATGTGAGGGATATGAATATTGTATTCCAGATGACAGGACCAAGCCATGAAATGAAAACACAAAAAGAATTTAAATACAATTTTTCTCTTTTCTCTGGCCTTGTAAATTGTTGTGATTTGATGTTTAGAGTAACTTTATAAATTATTAGCATGAGCTTATCACTTACTTTTAACTGTATGGTGTCTGTTTAAGTAGTGATTTGATGACTAAATTCCCATGTGAGCACACAGAGTTAACAGTTTCTTGCCCTACACACATGCCCATCACTTCTCAGCAGAACAGCTGCAGAGCTAAAGGGATGCTTGGGCTATGGCCATACTGCAATTCCAATTTCTATCTTTTGCACCTCAAGTCTTGCTCTGCACTGCCACATTATGTTGAGTCTTGTGTGACACTGCTCCTGGGAACATGTGAACCCCAGAAAGGAATCCAACAACAGAGCAAAATCACAGTATCACCAGAGGCCAACTTGGTGAACATGAGTTTATAGAGCTTACTTAAAAGAGGATGGATGACTCAAAGGCAGATACATCACAGAAATCCCACACAGCATGGAGATGCCCTCTACATAGCATGCAGGTAGTTTGGCAAATCACAGGTTTCCTCTCCTCAGCAGTCCTTAGTGTTTATATAATCTTTGGGGAAGGGGCCTTGGTGAGTACTCAATTTCAGGGACTTCTAGAGACTGACTTTACTTCCTGAGTCTTAATCAGCTTCTCCCCAGGATGAAATTTCTACTTAGCACTGGGGTCACTGGTGACCACCTTTTCCCAGGGAAAGGGCTCCAGCTGCCCTGGCCACCTTTACCTTCTCCTTTCAGTGGAGGTGTCTCACAGAAATCACAAATGGAGATGGTGTTGGTAGGCTCCATCATCTTATTAGAACTGAGAAGGAAAAGTGAATGAATAAAAAGGACAAAAGAAACAGCTTGAAGCAGCAAAGGAAAAGAATTTTCCAGATCTGAAGCTAAACCAGAACAAACTTGAGTCGTCTTGTCAAAGGCCCTCAATATGACATAAAGAGTCAGTGTTCCACCTATTAAATTTGTGGATGACCTCAGGCTGAGAATTCCAACAAGGTATTGAAAGGAAGAGCACCTGCACCACACAGATAGATGTCTCAGAGGTTCAGCAGAAGCCAGAAGACTGGGCATCAGCAGGGGGAAATGAAACAGCCTAGAATTTTGTATGAACTAAATGAAACACATGTGTAAGAACAGAGGCCAAGAGAGACATGAGTTCAGATGGACAATGTTATTATGATTCTAAAAGCCTTCTTGAGAGGAGCACTGAAGATTTTATTCCCTAAAGAAAGAAAGTGGCCCAAATGGTTAGTCTGTGGTGTAAGTGGCAGTGAAAGGGCGAGAGGGTTGTCTCATAGGCATTGAATCAGCCAAACAAGAATAACGATGTGCCCCACAAGTTACGAAGAAAGCTCTAGTGTTTGCAGACCTGGGCCAGAAGAGGCTAGTTGAGTGCAAGCATGCAAAGGTCCTCATGTTGGCCCAAAGGATGAAGATGCTGGCTGACTTTGGACTGTGATAACTTGAGCATGCATCTATCTATAGGGTGAGAGCTAAAAGAATAGAAGAGTTTTCATCTTTAAAGTAACAGGAAAATAGCTAAAAATAGAAACTTTTTACTGGAGAACTCGGGTTTGTTTTATTTTTAATGAGGGAACAGTGAGATGGCTCAGCAGGCAGAGGCACTTTGCTGTGGAGCCTGATGGCTGGGGCTCAACCCCCAGGACCTGCATGGTAGAAAAGAGCTGACTCCCAGTAATTGTCTTCTTAGCTCCATACTCATGCCATAATGTACACATCCACACAAACTAACTGCAGTAGTAATTTTTTTCTTTTAAGAGTAGCTTTATTGTGTTCAGGTGAAAACTATCCATTAGATTTAGCAAAAACAAAACAAAAACTAAAAACAAGAACAACCAAATAAAAAAACCCAGAGCAACAACAAAAAACAATCAAAGTCAGTGCTCTTTGAACTAGATCTCAGCTTATCGTGAAAGTTTTTTTCTTCATCTAGTTGTCTGAGGTTAGAATATAATCTGTTAAACATAAAATACTTAGACATTTTGCTTAATGCATTCTAATGGTAATTACATTCCTGTTGACAAATTGATAACTTTTTACTGATTGATACTCTCTAGCCAAAGGTTGGTAAACTCTCAGTTGCCTTTGTGAGTACAGAGTATCAATGGGAAGAGTTGAAGTTATGAATAAGGTTGGTAAGCTTCTGTTTTTTTAAATTATGCATAAAATTTTATATAGTAAACTTAGCTAGGAATTTATGTTGACAGAAATATGTTATGTACTGTGGGATATCTATCATAGTATTATATACAATGATGAATTATGAGAAATATGTCAAAATTAAATACAGAAGTAATAAATTATGAAATTACTTGTAGACATTTCTATAAGAATTAAAATGCTACTTTCTAGGCTAGAACATTAGAAGCCAATATTATCATCATCTTATAATTTCACCTTATAAATATGATTAAAATAAATTAAACCACTTTGTAAAAACATTATGCAATTGGAAATTATTTCTGACAGATAAACTCTTAGAGTTTTATAGGCCATTCATTTTTTCTCCTTTGAAATGACAAAGGAAAAATGACTTCAGTCAAAATATCACACAACCTAATCTCATAAGTCACATGTTAAATGTTACTTGTTTTCAGTAGGTTTTGAAAACCTTACTACTGTCACACTCAACTAGAAATAAGTTGACAACTCCTGACTAAATTCAAAGAAAATAAATATTAGTCTTCCAAAATATACAGGACTCACCTTCCTAATGTGACCATAAAATTCAAATAGCTCCAATGTTCTCCCTTGAAGATATGTTGGCTTCACTCTGAGCAAAAAGCACCATTCCTTTGCGTTTCCCAAGGCTATTACACTGAGATTCATCAGATACTTATAACACTTGCCGAAGTTACCCCTTAAATATTTCTATTGCACCAGCATGAAGTGTCCTTCCTTATAACTTTTGGTTAAAAGTTGATTTTATTCAATATTAGAATGGCTACTCCAGATTGTTTCTTTGGACCATTTGCTTGGAAAATTGTTTTCCAACCTTTTACTCTGAGGTAGTGTCTGTCTTTGTAACTGAGGTGCATTTCCTGTATGCAGCAAAATGCTGGGTCCTGCTTACATTTCCAGTCTCTTAGTCTAAGGATTTTTATTGGGGAATAGAGTCCATTGATGTTAAGAGATACTAAGGAGAAGTGATTGTTGATTCCTGTTATTTTTGATGTAATTTTTGTTTGTGTGGCTATGTTCTTTTGGGATTGTTGAAAGATTTCTTTCTTGCTTTTTCTAGGGTGTAGTTTCCCTCCTTGTGTTGGTGTTTTCCATCTATTATCCTTTGTACAGCTGGATTTGTGGAAAGATACTGTGTTAAATTTGGTTTTGTCATGGAATATCTTGGTTTCTCCCTCTATGGTAATTGAGAGTTTTGCTGGGTATAGCAGCCTGGGCTAGCATTGGTGTTCTCTTAGGGTCTGTATGAGATCTGTCCAGGATCTTCTAGCTTTCATAGTCTCTGGTGAGAAGTCTGGTGTAATTCTGATAGGTCTGCCTTCATATGTTACTTGACTTTTTTCCCTTACTGCTTTTTTTATTTTTATTTATTTTTTTTTTATTTTTGATACTTTATTTACATTTCCAATGTTTCCCCTTTTCTGGGTCTCCTCTTTGGAAACCCCCTATCCCCTCCCCAACCCGACTCTATGAGGGAATTCCACCTCCCACCCACCCGCCGACCCATCCACATATTCCCGCCTTGACATTCCCCTTTACTGGGGCCTCTAACATCCTCAGGCCAAGGGCCTATCCTCTCTCCCTGATGGCCATCGAGATCATCCTCTGCCACATATGTGGTCCAAACCATGAGTCCATAGATGTGTATTCTTTGGTTGGTGGTCCAAACTCCAGGACGACAGGGGGAGGGGGGTCAGGCCCAT
>CM052700.1:148091701-148139793 GCA_028551405.1 Uromys caudimaculatus
GAGAGGCCCTTGGGCCTGAGGGTGTTAGTGGCTCCAGTAAAGGGGAATGTCAAGGTGGGAATATGGGAATGGGTGGGTGGGTGGGTGGGAGGTGGAATTCCCTCATTGAGGCGGAGAGGGGGAGGGGATAGGGGGTTTCCAAAGAGGAGACCCAGAAAAGGGGAAACATTGGAAATGTAAATAAAGTATCAAAAAAAACAAACAAACAAACAAAAAAATTCTGATATATGTAATACAGGATTCTTGTTTGTGCAAACTAAAGATTATAGAGGGAAATATATATATATTTTCAAATATATCCAATTTTAAAATTTCTTTCTCAAACACACACAAAAAACCCCAAAATGAACAAAAATGCAATACAAAGTCTAACCAACCAAGAAAACAAAATAAAACTGTACCCAAAAAGAAAAATTAAAACACCACCAAATAATAACATAAAAAAGTCCAATCAAAACAGAAAAGCAAAAAGAAGTCCATTAAATGTTTGCTAACTACTCATGAACATGAGGCCTGTACTTCCCTTTCCCAACAGACAGTTCAATTGTTAACCTTTATCCTAGTTCCTAGACCTGCTTTCTTTCTTTCTTTCTTTCTTTCTTTCTTTCTTTCTTTCTTTCTTTCCTTCCTTCTTTTTTCCTTCCTTGCTTTTTCTTTTTAAAGTAATATAACACAATAAAATATAATAAGATGAAACAAAAGCTATCATAGGGAAGTTGACAATACCAGCAACAGGAGGAAAAGAGGCCATGAGAAGTCACAAGCATCAGAGACCCACTCATCTGCACACACAGGAATCCCATAAAAACAATAAAATGTAAGCCATAATATATATGCAGAGGACCTGGTGCAAATTTAATTGTAATAGATTATATATTACACATGTATGCCTTAGGCATGTTGCTTCATAAGAGTTCATATGAGCTTTTCCCATGTTGATTTAAAGAGGACTTTTAAAAAATGATAACTTTGCCAGTCTGGGCCATTGCCCTGAGCAGACATTGGGCACGAACTCTTCAGCCAGTCTCACAACACCCAGAGGAAGCTCAGTTCCAAGATGCTCTAACACTCCCAGGATCCCAGGATCCCAGGATCCCAGGATCCCAGGATCTCAGGAGCTTGGTCACACCAGGATCTCAGGGTCACAGAGGCAGCTTGACTCCCAGGATCTCTGCCACACCCAGGATCTCAGGATCACAGGATCCCAGAATCACAGGATCCCAGAGACAGCTGGTCTCTGAGGAGTTCTGACAAAACCAGGATCACAGGAAGGACAGGCTCCAGTCAGATAAAGAGAGGCCAAGTAGCACTAGAGATAACCAGATGGCAAGAGGCAAGTGCAAGAACATAAGCAACAGAAACCAAGGTTACCTAGCATCATCAGAACCCAATTCTCCCACCATAGCCAATCCTGGATACACCATCACACCAAAAAAACAAGAATTGGATCTAAAATCACTTCTCATGATGATGATAGAAGACTTTAAAAAGGACATAAATAACTCCCTTAAAGAAATACAGGAGAGACGCCTATGGTCTGTGCCATGCTCCATACTCAAATAGCGCAGGGAAAGAGCTACCCTTCCAGGAGTGTGGACAAGCCTGTGAGTGGAGGTAAGATGAGTGGGGTAAGGCCAGTACCTATGCTCAGAGGAACCTGCCTGGAACCCCCAGGACACAGGGACATACAAACAGCCTGGGACAGGAGCCTTCTGGTTTCTTTTTGCAGCCAGGGACCTCAGTCTGTGCCACAGAGCTCCATAGCCAAATAGTGCTGGGAGAAAGCTAGCATCCCAGGAGTGTGGACAAGCCCGTGAATGGCGGTAAGACAAGCACCAATGCTCAGTGGGACATGCCCGGAATCTGCAGGACACAGGGACCAAGGAACAGCTTGGGACAGGAGCCTTCCAGTTTACTCCTGTGGTCTGTGCCATGCAGCTCCATACCCAAATAGTGCAGGAAAGAGCTACCCTCCCTGCAGTGTGGACAAGCCTGTGAGCAGGGGGAAGGCCAGCACCTCTGCTCAGCAGGATCTGTCCAGAACCCTCAGGACACAGGGACTGAGGAGTGGCCTTCCAGTTTCCTTCTGCAGCCAGGGAGCTGATCCTGTGACACAGGGCTCCATACTCAAATAGTGCTAGGAGAGAGCTGGTCTCCCAGGAGTGCCAACACATCTTTGAACACAGGAAAATCACCACTTCTGTTCAAATTCCTCAATCAAGAGGGACCCTCGCAGAGCTATCAGGACACAGGAAGAAAGGAACATCTGAGGACAGGATCCTTCTGGTTTCTGTCTGCACCCCAGAGCTGATCCTATACCACAGCTTTCCAAACACAAATTCCTCTCAGAGAGAGCTGGTCTCCAAGGAGTACTGACAAAAAGGCTTGCAGGAGGGACAAGCTACAGTCAAAGAGAGCAAGACCAGCTAAGACCAGAGATAACCAGATGGGGAAAGGCAAGGGCAAGAACATAAGGAACAGAAAGCAAGGCAACTTGGCATCATCAGAAACCAGTTCTCCCATGACAGCGAGCCCTTGATACCCCAACACACCAGAAAAGCAAGACTCAGATTTAAAATCACTTCTCATGATGATGATAGAAGACTTTAAGAAGGAAATAAATAACTCCCTTAAAGAAGTACACGAGAAGTCAGGTAAACAGCTAGAAGCCCTTAAAGAGGAAATATAGGAAAACACAATCAAACAGGAGAAGGAAATGAACAAAACCATCCAAGATCTGAAAATGGAAATAGAAACAATAAAGAAATCACAAAGGGAGACAACCCTGAAGATAGAAACCCTAGGAAAGAGATCAGGAGTCATAGATGCAAGCATCACCAACAGACTACAAGAGATAGAGAATATCAGGTGCAGAAGATGTCATCGAAAACATTGACACAACAGTCAAAGACAATGCAAAATACAAAAAGCTCCTAACCCAAAGCATCCAGGAAATCCAGGACACAACGAGAAGACCAAACATAAGGATAATAGATATAGAAGAGAGTGAAGATTCCCAACTTAAAGGGCCAGTAAATTCAACAAAATTATAGAAGAAAACTTCCCTAACCTGAAGAAAGAGATGAACAGAAATGTTCAAGAAGCCTTCAGAACTCCAAATAGATTGGACAAGAAAAGAAATTCCTCCCATTACATAATAGTCAAAACACCAAATTCACAAAACAAGGAAAGAATATTAAAAGCAGTAAGGGAAAAATGTAAAGTAACATATAAAGGCAGACCTACGAGAATTACACCAGACTTCTCGCCAGAGACTATGAAAGCTAGAAGATCCTGGACAGAACTCATACAGACCCTAAGAGAACACAACTGCCAGCCCAGGCTGCTAAACCCAGTAAAACTCTCAGTTACCATGGATGGTGAAACTAAGATATTCCATGACAAAACCAAATTTGCAAACTATCTTTTCACAAACCCAGCCCTGCAAAGAATAATAGATGGAAAATGACAACACAAGGAGGAAAACTACACCCTAGAAAACGCAAGAAAGTAATATTTCAACAAACTCAAAAGAGGCTATCCACAGAAACATAAAAATAATAGCAAAAATAACAGAGAGCAACAATCATTATTTTTTAATATCTCTTAACATCAATGGACTCAATTCCCCAATAAAAAGACATAGGCTAACAGACTGGATACATGAACAGGACCCAGCATTTTCCTGCATACAGGAAATGCACCTCAGTGTTAAAGACAAACACTACCTCAGAGTAAAGGGCTGGAAAACAATTTTCCAGACAAATGGTCTCAAGAAACAGGCAGGAGTAGCCATTCTAATATAGGATAAAATCTACTTTCAACCAAAAGTTATCAAAAAAGATAAGGAAGGACACTTCATCCTCATCAAAGGAAAAATCTACCAAGAAGAACTCTCAATTCTGAACATCTATGTTCCAAATGCAAAGGCAAACACATTCAGAAAAGAAACTTTACTAAAGCTCAAAGCACACATTGTGCCACAATAATAGTGGGAAACTTCAACACCCCACTCTCATCAATGGACAGATCTTGGAATCGCAAACTGAACAGAGACACAGTGAAACTAACAGAAGTTATGGAGCAAATAGATTTACCAGATATCTATAGAATATTTCATCCTAAATCAAAAGAATATACCTTCTTCTCAGCACCTCATGGTACTTTCTCCCAAACTGACTATGTAATTGGTCACAAAACAAATCTCCACAGATATAAGAAGATTGAAAGAATCCCATGCCTCCTATCAGATCAGTAAGGATTAAGGGTAGTCTTCAATAGCAACAAAAACAACAGAAAGCCCACATATACATGGAAGCTGAACAATGCTCTACTCAATGATAACTTGGTCAAGGAAGAAATAAAGAAAGAAATGAAAGATTTCCTAGAATTTAATGAAAATGAAAGTACAACATACCCAAACTTATAGGACACAATGCAAGCAGTGTTAAGAGGATATCTCATAGCTTTGAGTACCTCCAAAAAGAAACTGGAGAGAGCATACACCAGCAGCTTAACAGTACACCTGAAAGCTCTAGAACAAAAAGAAGCTAATACACCCAAGAAGAGTAGAAGGCAAGAAATAATCAAACTCAGGACTGAAATCGACCAATAGAAACCAAAAGAACTATACAAAGAATCAACAAAACCGGGAGCTGGTTCTTTGAGAAAATCAACAAGATAGGTAAACCCTTAGCCAGACTAACCAGAGAGCACAGAGACAGTATCCAAGTTAACAAAATCAGAAATGAAAAGGGAAATATAAGAAAAGAATCTGAGGAAATTCAAAAAGTCACCAGATCCTACTACAAAAGCCTATAGTGAACAAAATTGGAAAATCTGGATGAAATGGACAATTTTCTAGACAGATACCAAATACCAAAGTTAAGTCAGGATCAGATAAACCATCTAAACAGTCCCAGAATGCCTAAAGAAATAGAAGCAGTCATTAAAAGTCTCCCAACCAAAAAAAGCCCAGGACCAGATGGATTCACTGCAGAATTCTATCAGACCTTCAAAGAAGACCTAGTAGCAATGCTCTTCAATCTATTCCACAAAATAGAAACAGAAGGATCTCTACCCAATTCATTCTATGTGGCCACAGTTACACTGATACCAAAACCTCACAAAGACCTAACAATAAAAGAAAACTTCAGATCAACTTCCCTTATGAATATCGATGCCAAAATACTCAATAAAATTCTCCCAAACCAAATCCAAGAACACATGAAAAGGATCATTCATCACAGTCAAGTAAGCTTCATCCCAGAGATGCAGGGATGGTTCAATACCCAGAAATCCATCAATGTAATCCACTACATAAACAAACTCAAAGAAAAAATCCATATTGCCTTTCATTAGATGTTCAAAAAGCATTTGACAAAATTCAACATCCTTTCAAGAAAAAAAGATCAGGAATTCAAGGCCCATACCTAAACATAGTAAAAACAATATACAGCAAACCAGTAGCCAACCATCAATCTAAATGGAGAGAAACTTGAAGCATTCCCACTAAATTCAGGGACTAGACAAGGCTCTCCACTCTCTCCCGATCTATTCAATATAGTACTTAAAATTCTAGCTAGAGCAATTAGATAACAAAAGGAGTTACAACAAAGGGATACAAATTGGAAAGGAAGAAATCAAAATATCACTATTTGTAGATGATATGATCATATACTTAACTGACCCTATAAACTCCACCAGAGAACTCTTACAGCTGATAACCAACTTCAGCAAAGTGGCCGGATATAAAATTAACTCAAACAAATCAGTAGCCTCCTATACTGGAAGGATAAATAGGCTGAGAAAGAAATTAGGGAAATGACATCCTTCACAATTGTCACAAACAATATAAAGTACCTTGGTGGAACTCTAACCAAACAAATTAAAGATCTGTATGACAAGAACTTCAAGTCTCTGAAGAAAGAAATTGAAGAAGACCTCAGAAGATTGAAAGATCTCCCATGCTCATGGGTTGGCAGGATTAACATAGTTAAAATGGTCATCCTGCGGAAAGCAATCTACAGATTCAATGCAATCCCCATCAATATTCTTCATAGACTTAGAAAGAGCAATTCTCAAATTCACTTGGAATAACAAAAATCCCAGTATACTAAAAACTATTCTCAATAATAAAAGAACTTCTGGGGGAATCAGCATCCCTGACCTCAAGCTGCACTACATAGCAGTAGTGATAAAAACTGCATGGTATTGGTACAGTGACAGGCAGGTAGATCAATGGAATAGAATTGAAGACCCAGAAATGAACCCACATATCTATGATCACTTGATCTTTGACAAAGGAGCTTAAACTATCCAGTGGAGAAAAGACAGCATTTTCAACAAGTGGTGCTGGTTCAACTGGAGGTCAACATGTAGAAGAATGCAAATTGATCCATTCTTATCTCCATGTACAAAGCTCAAGTACAAGTGTGTCTTAGTCAGGGTTTCTATTCCTGCACAAACATCATGACCAAGATGCAAGTTGGGGAGGAAAGGGTTTATTCGGCTTACACTTCCATGCTGCTGTTCATCACAAAAAGAAGTCAGGATTGGAACTCCAGCAGGTCAAGGAACAGGAGTTGATGCAGAGGCCATGGAGGGATGTCACTTCCTGGCTTGCTTGCTTCTCCTGGCTTGCTCAGCCTGCTTTCTTATAGAACCCCAAGACTACCAGCCCACAGATGGTACCACTCACAAGGGGCCCTCCCCCCTTGATCACTAATTGAGAAAATGCCTTACCGCTGAATCTCATGGAGGCATTTTCTCAACTGAAACTCCTTTCTCTGTGATAACTTGAGCTTGTGTCACGTTGACACACAAAACTAGCCAGTACAAAGTGGATCAAGGACCTCCACATAAAACCAGGTACACTGAATCTAATAGAAAAGAAAGTGGGGAAAAGTCTTGAACACATGCGCACAGGGGAAAAGTTCCTGAACAGAACACCAATGGCTTATGCTCTAAGATCAAGAATCGACAAATGGGACCTCATAATACTGCAAAGCTTCTGTAAGGCAAAGGACACTGTCAGTATTACAAAACAGCAACCAACAGATTGGGAAAAGATCTTTACTAATCCTACATCTGATAGAGGGCTAATATCCAATATATACAAAGAACTCAAGAAGTTAGACTCCAGAGAACCAAATAATCCTATCAAAAAATGGGGAACAGAGCTAAACAGAGAATTCTCAACTGAGGAATTTCGCAGGGCTGAGAAGCACCTAAAGAAATGCTCAACATCCTTAGTCATCAGGGAAATGCAAATCAAAACAAGTCTGAGATTCCACCTCACACCAGTCAGAATGCCTAAGATCAAAAGCTCAGGTGACAGCAGATGCTGGTGAGGATGTAGAGAAAGAGGAGCACTCTTTCATTGCTGGTGAGACTGCAAGCCGGTACAACCACTCTGGAAATCAGTTTGGTGGATTCTCAAAAAATTGGACATAATACTACTTGAGGACCCAACTATACCCCTCCTGCGCATATACTAGGAAGATGCTCTAACATGTAATAAGGACACATGCTCCCCTATGTTCATAGCAGCCATATTTATAATAGCCAGAAGCTGGAAACAACCCAGATGTCCCTCAGCAGAAGAATGGATACAGCAAGTGTGGTACATTTACACAATGGAATACTACTCAACTATTAGAAACAATGATTTCATGAAATGGATGGAACTTGAAAATACCATCCTGAGTGAGGTAACTCAGTCACAAAAGAACAAACATGGTATTGTACTCAGTGATAAGTGGATATCAGCCCAAAAGTTTGAAACACCCATGATTCAATTTACAGCAACTGTTGGACTGAGTGTGGGGTCCCAGATGGAGTCGTTGGAGATGGGAGTGAAGGAGCTGATGGAGAGTTTGTAGCCCCATGGGGAGGGAGCAACAGTGTCAACTGGTCAGGCTCCCTGGTGCTCCAAGACACTGGACCTCCAACCAAAAATACACATGGAGGGACCCATGGGGCTGGCCACATATGTGGCAGAGGAGGGCCTTGTTGACCGTCAGTTGGAGGAGAGGCCCTTGGTTTGACATTGTTAGATGCCCCAGTATTGGGGAATGCCAGGGAGTGAAGATGGGAGTGGGTAGGTGGGTGGGGGAATACCCTCATAGAGGCAGGGGGAGGTGGGGTGAGATAGGGGGTTTCCAAAGGGGAGACCTGGAAAGGGGAAAACATTTGAAATGTATATAAAGTACCAAAAAAAAAAGAAACACAAAAAAACAAAACAAACAAAACAAAACAAAACAGGAGAACACAGGTAAACAGCTAGAAGCCCATAAAAAGGAAACACAAAAATCCCTTAATGATTACATGAAAACATGAGGAAATGGGTGAAGGAATTGAACAAAAACATCCAGGATCCTAAAATGAAAACAGAATCAATTAAGAATTTACAAAGAGAGACAATCGGGGGAATTGAAAACCTAGGAAGGAGATCAGGAGTCACAGATGCAAGCATCACCAACAGAATACAAGATACAGAAGAGAGAGTCTCAGGTACAGAAGATACCATAGAAAACATTGACAGAACAGTCAAAGAAAATGCAAAATGCAAAACGGTCCTAACACAAACATCTAGGAAATCCAGGACACAATGAGAAGACCAAACCTAAAGATAATAGGTATAAAAGAGAGTGAAGATTCCCAACCTAAAGGGCCAATAAATATCTTCAACAAAATTATAGAAGAAAACTTTCCTAACCTAAGAAAGAGATGCCCATGAACATACAGGAAGCCTACAGTACTCCAAATAAACTGGACCATAAAAGAAATTCCTCCCATCACATAACAAAACACCAAATGCACTAACAAAGAAAGAATATTAAAAGCAGTAAAGGAAAAAAGTCAAGTAACATATAAAGGCAGACCTATCAGAATTACACCAGACTTCTCACCAGATGTCATATAGACCCTAAGAGAACAAAACTGCCAGCCCAGGCTACTATACCGAGTCAAACTCTCAATTACCATAGATGTAAAAACCAAGGTATTCCATGACAAACCAAATTTACACAATATCTTTCCACAAATCCAGCCCTACAAAGGATAATAGATGGAAAACACCAACACAAGGAGGGAAACTATACCCTAGAAAAAGCAAGAAAGTAATCTTCTTTTAACAAACCCAAAAGAACATAGCCACACAAGCTTAATACCACCTGTAATAACAAAAATAACAGGAAGTAACTATGACTTTTTCTTAATATCTCTTAACATCAATGGACTCAATTCTCCAATAAAAAGACACAGACTAAGAGACTGGATATTTAAACAAGTACCCATCATTTTGCTGCATACCGGAAACGCACCTCAGTTACAAAGACTGACACTACCTCAGAGTAACAGATTGGAAAACAATTTTCCAAGCAAATGGTCCCAAGAAACAAGCTGGAGTAGCCATTCTAATATTGAATAAAATCAACTTTTAACCAAAAGTTATTAAAAAAGATAAGGAAGGACACTTCATGCTGGTCCAATAGAAATATTTAAGGGGTAACTTCAGCAAGTGTTATAAGTATTTTATGAATCTCAGTGTAATGGCCTTGGGAAACGCAAAGGAATGGTGCTCTTTGCTCAGAGTGAAGCTAACATATCTTCAAGGGAGAACATTGGAGGTATTTGAATTTTATGGTCACATTAGAGAGGTGAGTCCTGTATATTTTAGAAGACTAATATTTATTTTCTCTGAATTTAGTCAGGAATTGTCAACTTATTTCTAGTTGAGTGTGACAGTAGTAAGGTTTTCAAAGCCTACTGAAAACAAGTAACATTAAACATATGATTTATGAGATTAGGTTGTGTGCTATTTTGACTGAAGTCAACTTTCCTTTGTCATTTCAAAGGAGAAAAACATGAATGGCCTATAAAACTGTAAGAGTTGATCTGTCAGAAATAATTTCCAATTGCATAATATTTTTACAAAGTGATTTAATTTATTTTAATCATATTTATAATGTGAAAGTATAAGATGATGATAATATTGGCTTCTAAAGTTTTAGCCAAAAAATAGCATTTTAATTATTATAGAAATGTCTACAAGTAATTTCATAATTTATCACTTCTGTATTTAATTTTGACATGTTTCTCATAATTCTCCATTGTATATAATACTGTGATAGATATCCCACAGTAATATTTTTGTCAACATAAATTCCAGAAATAAGTTTACTATATAAAATTTTATGTACGATTAAAAGAGTCAGTAATGTATTTTGTTTCACTTGAATTTTTGCATTCATGCATATTAACATTCAATGCCTCCAAGATGATCTTAGAGAACACAGTATCATATTTGCCTTATCTTCATGCCTCAGACCCCAAAAGGACACCCAACAAATGACTTACAAAGAAGGGCTGTGAATGGTGGAACAGACCTCTGGATGTGGAAACAGGAGGATCCCCACATGTTCAAAGCCAGTCTGGACTGAAATAAACAAAGCAAGACCTTTCCTCAAAACACCAAAAGAGGGGGCAAATAAAAAAAAGATAAGAACTATGTAATGTAAGACAGAGGCAGAATTCATTTCTGTTGTTTAAATCCTGGATTGGGAACTAGGACTTAGGAGTATCTGAGGGAATGGCAGAATGTTTGACGCTGCACTTAGGAACTACAACAGAAATTCAACCATTGTTACTCTTTGCTCTCCACAGAGCATTCCTGTTGTAGCTTGAGATGAGAAAGTGTCACGCTGAGTTATAATTTACTTCAAATCTCCTTCCTCATGACATTTGATGAAATGACAAACAGTATGTGAGGAAAGTGCACATACAAAGAGCAAGATGGTTTCTAATAGTGTAATGTGTTTTACAAGATCAAAATAAAAGCAGATTCAAAATGGAGGTCATCAATGGTGGCACCGTGATTAACGTGGCATCTGAAATCATACCAGTGATAATTAAAACCATTTCTTGTGGAGACATTTCCAATGCAGGGAGCTCCTCTCTCCTCAGGAAACTTCACAGTGTTTTGTTGATGACAAACAGGTGTAATAAAAATAAAGATACATTAAAATGGAAAAAAAAATTGATAACTTTTAGTGTGCTTAAGGTCACAAAGCAGTGTCTTTAGGTGGATGAGCTTGTTCCTTATATGCATGTGGAATTGATATCACAGTGCTCAAATGTCCCAAAGAAGACAGAGAATGATGCAAAACATTGGGCATGATTGCTTTGCATGGTGCAGCTCCTGGGGGTCTCAGCACTGAGATGGCTGCCAGAAGGAGATTGACCTCTCCCTACCTTTGGTTCACTGAATTCCCTGGAGTGAGAAGAGAAACTGGAGGAAAGAGGTGCAAAGTTTTGAGAATAGCAGGGCCGGTCTCACCTTGATCCAGGGAATAAGACACCAGACAGTCAACAGTCACTGAAAGTCAACTGGAGGCAGGGGCAGTTGAATTTGCTGTCTCATACTGATGATGATTGAAGATCATGGACACATACAGAGTAAGCAATCAGAAGCAGATTTGATTAAGGAAAAGTGAGAAAAATCTCCAAGTATGGGAATATGGTGGGGTTCCATGAGAGAAAATCTGCCAAGTTGCTAAGGGTTTCTGTAGGGCTTACAGCAGTGACTGGATAGAGTATGGTAAATTCTCTTAAGCATACTGGGGGCCTGGACTTGGTGTGAAGGCATTCTGTGCTTGGCCCTTGGAACCAGCCACGGACATAGTCACATCCTATTTATGTGTACTCTGTAGTTGAGACTGCTCTCTGTCCATCTTTGCTTTCTGCTTTGTTAGCTACAAACTGGCTCCACTGCCAACATTGGCTGGTGTTACTGGTCTCTGACCTTGCAGATGTTGCTGCAAGTCTCCAGTCTTGGCTAGTGTTTTGCTAATTAATTAAGTAGCTAATATCTGTTTTCACTCTGGTCTCATGGTTAGGTGACATCTTCTAATTTTCCCACAGGCCCTTTCCTATAGGGATGGAGGAAGTTTCCCTTAGTTGTGCTGGCCTGACCTGTAGGGATAGGGTATAGATGCTACTGTCTTAGCTCCTTCCTGTGGTCTCACCTCACCTGTCTTGTCTGCTTGCCTGTTTGTCTTAATTTCTCCAATCTCTTACCCTTTCTTCTTTCTTCTGAACAAACTCCAGTTTACTCCTGTTTTCTCAATATTGGTTGACCTAAAATTGAGTCTTTTATATAGGCTATAGTGTTTTTGGAGTAACAGAAGAGACAGTAAAGGAATGCTCTCAGATATATGGCAAATAGATAAACTCATTGGAGTCCAAAATGAATGAAAGCTAGTACATAGAATTAGAGATATAAGCTGGGCGGTGGTGGCACACGCCTTTCATCCCAGCACTTGGAAGGCAGAGGGCAGGCAGATCTCTATAAGTTCAAGGCCAGCCTGTCTACAGAGCAAGTTCCAGGACAGCCAAGGCTACACGGGGAAACCATGCCTATAAAAAAAAAAAAGAATTAAAAGCAAAAGTAATTGGAGAAAATGATGGAAAACAGAAGGAAAACAAGTGCAACCAAATGGTACATGGCAAGGCAGGCACTCTACCTGAGTCCGCTGGCTTGAGGTTGGAATGTAAGCAGCTCTCTACCCCTCCCCCTTCTCTCCTCTTTCTGTGTGTATGTGTGTGTGTGTTTGTGTGTTTGGTGTTTGTGTGTGTCTGTATCCTGAAAGTCTAACTGCACAGTTTTCAGTTGGAGGCTACTCACCCGTAGTTGCTCACTGCAGTGCCTGCTGGACACCAGATGTGTGTTCTTTCTAAGCAATCCCTTTTCCTTCCCTTTCCCTTCCCTTCCTGTCCTTCATCGTTCCTTTCTAACATTTGCTCTTTTCTTCATCAGGATCTCGTGCAGATGGGAAGGTGTTTGTATCTGTTTTTTTTCTTTCCATTTCTTCAGTTCTTCCCCATCTTTTTCTCTCACATTTCTGAAGTACTTCCATTTGAGATTTGATAAAAAGACTCGTGACTTGTTTGGTAAATACAAAACTCAAAATCAAAGAGACCCTCAGAAAAGCCTTCTGCTTTCTTAACTTTGGTATTTAAAATTTTTCTTTTATAATACACAGTAGCCATGCAAAGCCGCTGTCAGTAACAAGGCCAGTCATTATAACCACATCCAGCAGTGATTTCATATTCTGATAGATTACTTAATAATAATTACATTCACCCTGCTGTGTAATTAGATGTTTATTTGCAATGTAACTTTTTATACTTCATCAAAATGATGTGATTTATACAGTAAAGATAATTATCCTGTGATTACAAGCTGTGACCTTGAACTATACTTTAATAATTAGTTACAGTTTCTGAGGTAATTAAATTGTTGAGGCAGATCTTGCTGGGTGAGTAGGGAACTACATGCAAATGAGTGCTCCAATCCATAGGTGCAGTGATAAAGAATCACGGATGACCTCACTAATATACCATCTTCCACATCACAGGGCCCTGTCTTAGGGCTTTGTGTCTTCCTCCATTGATGGCCAGCCCTTGGGAGCAAGTTTTATTGCCCTGAAAGTAATTCCAGAGGCCTTTACACTGAGAGATTCAGGATTGGAGTGAGATTCTGCTCTGCCAAGGGAAATGTAGAGGGCAGCCTTTCCAATTGTAAAGCAAACTAGGCAAAAACTAACTTCTTTACAGTGTGAAAAGACACATGGACACCACCATTAGAGCCATAAGAAGAATGGCCAGAGGAGGAATTCAGTACATTCATAGTCAGGGGAGGTGAACAGGCCTCTGATGTAGACCTGTTAGATTTTCTATGGAGGCAGATGCCCTAATCTGTGCTTCTGCCCTGTCATCTGAGCCACTGTGGTCCAGTCTTCCTATTCTTTAAGGCAAAGTTAGACTGGCTGGGAAAGGGAACATTGAACCTCACTGGCCTTCTGTAGCCTGAACTTTTGTCCTTTATTTAGCCTTACATTAACACAGTTGACTTGTGAGATTTCTGTTCAGGCTTCTTAAAAATGAAACATGGGTGAGAAAGAGGCTGGACGTCACTGGCACTATCCAGTTAAGCTGTTAAACTAATGGCCTTCTGAAAGACTTCAAAGGAAACTGCAACTCAACTTAGCATGTGACACAGAACAGGTATGAAGGTATGGGTGTAGAAGTCTGTAAAATTAAGCATATTAGTTTCCATTGTTAAAGAAAACCTATTTATCTCATTATTTACCAGACTATCTATCTATCTATCTATCTATCTATCTATCTATCTATCTATCTATCTATCCATCCATCCAGCTATCTCTTATTATTGAAAAATTTCTTTCATGCAATATATTCTGATCATATTTTCCTTCCCCTGACTTCTCTCAGATTCTTCCCATCTCCTGATCTATCAATGCCATGTCTTTTCTTTCGTTCTATCTGTAGAAAGCAAGCAAGCAAGCAAGCAAGCAAGCAAGCAAGCAAGCAAGCAAGCAGACAAGCAAAGTCAAACTGAACACACACACAAGAAACACACATGTGCATACAAACATAACCTATAAAAAACAAAATTGGAAACCATAATCAGCAAAAAACTAGTAAGACAAAAATGCCAATCCAATCAATTATGAAACAAAAGTCTAAAAAATACCATTGACTTTGTTTTGTGCTGGCCTGCCTTTAAGGGTGGTTAATACACCTAGTGAGAATCCACTAGAGAAAACAAACTTTTCCTTTGCAAACAGTCCTTTGTAGATGGATTCTTGTTTTAGAGGTGGGGCTCTGTGTCTACTTCCCCCTCTCAGTGCTGGGACTCCATTTGGGTTGAACCTGTGCAGGCCCTGTGCATGCTGCCATAGTGCATGCTATGAGTTCATATGTGTACCAGTCATGTCCTGCCATGGTAAACAGTTTCCTTGGTGTCATCCATCCTCTCTGGCCCTTGCAATCTTCCCACATCCTCTTCTGTATAGCTTTCTGAGCTCTGAGGGAAAGAGTTTGATGGAGACATCCTACTTATGGCTGAGGGCCTCCAAAGTCTCTTTCTCTGTGGACACTGTCCAGCCGTGGGTCTCTGTGGTAGTTCCCATCAGTTTCTGAAGATGGCTGAGTGAGGCACTGTTTTATGGGTGTAGTAGGATGCTACTGTGCCCTGTAGTGGAACAGTAGTAGTATTTTCCTATAGCTCCATGGCCTATCTAGTCTCAGGTTCTTTACCACCTGAGCAGTGTCAGGCATAAATTTCAACTCCTGGAGTGGGCCTTAAATCCAAACAGAGAGCAGTTGATTGCTTCCACAATATTTGTGCTGCTACTGCACCAGCATGTGCTGCAGGCATTGCAAGTTGACATCACCAGACCTTTTTGATTAATAAAAAACCTCCATTTTTATTTATCATCAAGACTCTATCATATGTCTATGAAAACATATGATTTGCCAGTTTGTTATTATGGCAAACTTTTATTTATTTATTTTTTAGTTAAGAAAGTTGGTTCTATTTCACATTTTTCATCTATCTCCATTTTAAGCATTGATCAAATTAGTGATTTCTTTTATTTATATTATCTGGCCTTTCTAATCTTTGAAACCCAAAAAATTACTGCCCACCAGAATTTACTTGTTTGTAATTACTTACACTTACTTTATGTTTCCAGATTTATGGCAATGTTTATTGGGTCCCATCTATTTGATTAGGCATGTTCTGATGATTGTAATATTCTTCAAATATTAATTTACTAAACATATAATTTTATGCTTTTAATTAATAACATGGCATACTGTGAAACTCAGTAAGATAACCTAATGGTCAGGGCCTACAATTTATGAACTATTAATTATCCATTAACTCATCCACTCACATGACCTGAATATCCATCAGCTTGATTGAGAATAAAGACCTAAATGTTCCTAAAGGTATTTCATGTAAATTTCAAAAAAAGTCCAGGAAAAGTTGATCTTTGGATAGAAAATAAGTCAGAAAAAGTTGAATTTTAGGATATGTTTCTACCTTCTTCTACCAAGCAGGCAGATATTCCTCTGAGCAGCGCTGTATGTTTCTTAGTTGTCTCCCTAATGATGTCTCTTACATGATGACTGACTCTTCCCTTATCCTTAAGAATGTGTGTGTGTGTGTGTGTGTGTGTGTGTGTGAGTATATGTGTGTGCATGTGTGAGTGTTTTATGTGAGTGTGTGACTATGTATGTGAGTGTGTATGTGTAAGTGTGAGTGAGTGTGTAACTATGTATGTGAGTGTGTATGTGTAAGTGTGAGTGAGTGTGTAACTATGTATGTGAGTGTGTATGTGTAAGTGTGAGTGAGTGTGTAACTATGTATGTGAGTGTGTATGTGTAAGTGTGAGTGAGTGTGTAACTATGTATGTGAGTGTGTATGTGTAAGTGTGAATGTGCGAGTGTGTGTGCATGAGTGTATGAGTGTGTATATGTTAGTGTGTGTGAGTATATGTGTGTGAGTGTGTTTGTGTGTGAGTGTGTGACTGTGCATGTGTGTTTGTATGTGAGAGCGTGTATGTTGCTAGTAGAATCAAAGCTCTATCTTGCAGCCTTGGAACTTTCAGTATTAGGCATAGATGTAACTGGGCTTCATTTACTAAGTGTGCATTACCTCATCCTTTGGTTCTAACTATGGATTTTCCATAAATCTCCATGTGGCTAACCATGATAAACTGCCCAACACATCACAGAACAAGGCAGTGCTTATTAGCACTTGAGAAGTTATTGATTCTTGTTCTGATTAATCTTTTATGGGTCTCTGTTGTATTAATTCCAGAGGGAAGACTCGGTTCTACTGCAGAGAGCTTGTTCATGGCTTCCACGTCAGTGACAAGATTTTTAATGTTATCACTATCAGTCTAATGATGACTTTTCTGGTATTGACTTTTTTATCTACTTATCAACAATGAGTACTTTTAAATTGAATTCATTTTAAGATGTGCCAATAAAATGTGACTCCAAATATGCTTTATACTTAAGGATAAAAAGTAATTTTTATTTGTTGTTTAAGATTCTGTTCATTTTTCTTTTATGTGAATGAAAATGTGTATATTTTTGGCAAATGGGATTTTTAATATGTGAAATTAATTTTATGTTTCTGAGCATCTTGTGATTCTCCAATACTAATTTTACTGTTGGTTCCATGTTAATGTTTCTAAGCTAATAGTATATTAGCTTCTATTACCAAGATAAATAGCTTACAGGAGGAAAGGCTTACTGGCCTTGGTTTCAGTCCGTGGACACTGTTGTCCTTTGTTCTGTGGTGAGGTAGAGCACCAGGTTGGGAGTGTGGTGAAGGAAACCTCTTACCTCCTGTGAACAAGAAATCAAAATGAAGAAGGAGCTACAGTCTCAGCATGTCTCCCAAGACTGCACCCTCAATTGTTGCACTTCCTTTCACTAAGCCCCACCTCCCAAAGATCCCACTTCCTTTAATAGTGACTGGGGAGGGAGTCACCTGTATTTGAGCCCTGAGGGACTTTAGCAAGAGTGTATCATGCCATGAAACTGTAATATGTGAAATGGTCCAAGTAGGTCGTATACTTTATGGCATAGAGGACATCAGAGTGCAGAGAACTAGGTTACCTTTCATGTGTGAAGGGTTCTGGTGGGGTTTGGGGATATCTGGATCTCCCATATTTCTGTGATTGCTACCCTAGGAATGAGTCTTTAACCTCAACAGAAACTGCTGGAAACTGCTGCCCCTTTAGAGCAAAGCATTCCTCTGCCAGTTTCCTGTCCATTTCTTTGGGAGTGGGATCAAACTTTAAACTTCTGTAAATGAATTAACACTGAGTCTGCTCATCCACAGCCCTCAACATGTGTTTAATACAATTAAACAGTCCACCTGGTTAATGAGTTATCACCTGTGACAGGGATAGTTAGGGCAAAGGGCCTAAGGGGCACGTGGGGAAAGGCAGGTCAGGCTGATAGGGTTTACTGTGCTAGGATTGCCTGCGTGGGCTCTAATTACAGCCTTGCATTTCAGATGTTCAAAGAGATAGGAATTAATACCCAACACCTCTGTACTAGATGTTCAAGGCTAAGGTCAGAATGCTGTCTGTGACTATTCTCTCCAGCTCTACTAAACCACCTGTGCTGGGGAAGGACCACTTTCACAAAGGAATTTATTTGTAGGCAATAGTGTGTGTGTGCATGCATACTTGTGTCTTTGTGTATGTGTGTGTGCATGTGTGTGTGTGCAAATGTTGTATGTGTGAGCATGGGCATGCATGTGTGCACATGCACGTGTGCATACGCATGTGCATTTAATGATGTATTTGTGCTGTGAAGATGCTGTCATTTTATCCTAGGGCCAGATGAAAAATACTCATTTCCTTGCTATGAGGAGCAACTGGGCAGGTCAACATTGACCTCGGGGAGGAGAGGCCAGTCCCTGCTTGCCACATTTTCAGCTGTGTGAAGTTTGTTGGTTTACTTGAGGTCACAGTTTTGGAGCTTGGGGAATTGTGTTTAAATGGATGTTCTGATTAATTGAGAGTTAACCAGTAAAGATCATTATTTTAAAACTTACTTTAACTTTTATCTGAAATCAAAAAGGTCTGGATTTGAAAACTAGTTCTATCATTTACCAGTGTTTTGAACTCAGGCAAATTACTTAATCGCTTTTATTCATCACTCCAATCTTTGCTTCTAAGGGTTCTTACAAGGATTACATTAGGTAAAGTGTGTTCTAACAGAAGTGCTGTGGAAAAAAAGGGTAACCATTATTATTTAATGACCTAAACTTTTAGGGAAAGCTTTGGTATGAGGTAATAAAAATAATTGAATCTTTCAATAATGACTGATGTTTAATTAATTAGTGGATATCTGTATGTGGGAATTGGGACAATAAAGTTGAAAAAGTTCCCACACCCTAAGAGGTCAAATCTGCAGGTGGCTCTTTCCTTGAGTGGAGACTTGTAGACTCTTTGCTCTGTGTTGAAGGTGTGGTGTACTAAACAGAGGGCTGGCTTCACTGGCCTGATGGTAAACCACTATCTTCATATTTCTTGTCTCACTAAAATAACATCTCATTCTGGTAAAGGCAACATACATCAAAAATACTTGTATGATCTTGGGATTTTGAGTTTTGTTCATTAATATTAAACCTGAGATGAGTAATGTAATGAACTGACTCCGAAGAGCAAGAAGAGCTTTTCACAAGAGGGAGCACGGGAGAGGGTTCCTAAGCATCTGCTTGAGGACGTCAGGTGCAGGCCTGGGAGGGGACAGGCTCAGGTACAAGGGTGAAGAGAGGGCTTCGAGGCTTGAGGGTTAGCTGGCTCTGAACACGTGTAGTAGGTAGAGGTGTTCCAGGGATGCCACTATATAGAAAACTATCAGTGGCGTGGGATTTCAGAAGACGTGTTTACATAAAATTGAAAATTCAGAGCTAAATTTAACTCAGTTATTGGATTAGGTGATTGGGAAAATAAGTGAAAAGTAAAAGGTGTCAGGGTCTTTGATTACATTAACAGTGCATTAAAATGCCACTCAAAGCAATCAGACTGGTGCTAGAGCCCCACACAGCACAGCCAGGCCCACATCGCCCTTCTCAGTTTCCCTCCCTCTCTCTCCCTCCCTTTCTTCATCCCTGGAATCCTCCTTCTTTCTCCTTTTATAAACAATATCAAGTACCCAGTACAGAAAAGAAACCACTTTCAAGTTTCTCCTATAGCTTAATACTCTGATGGTGGAAATCAGAGCCTCCCCAAAACCAAAACCCCAAAACACAAATGCTAGAACAAGACAAGCAAGATGTCACCCTGTGCTGTAAAGACCACAGCGCTGATGCAGGAGGGCCCAGGATAGACCTCCACTGGCTGTTCAGGACCTTTGGATTTCAGCTCACTTGTGAATGACAGGATCCCCTGTCCCAGGAAGAAAAGTTACTCTCTTTCCCTCGAGCACATTTTCCCAGCATCTTATTTCTACTCATAGTATCCCCCCCGCCACATGCTTCCTAATTATACCTAGTCTGGGGCACATGAGCTGTAGATTAATTCTAAAATCAGCGTCTTTGAAGGTTAGGTATAGCCTAGCTTCTCCTGGGAGCCATTTATGACTGGGATAGTGTCATTTTATCCCATCAGTCTTAGATCCACTATTGCTGCTTTCATTACCCTTAAGGGAATGAGTTTAATCAATGGATTGCCTCTGAGGCTTTGGAATTCATGGTTAGTAGTTGTTGTGGGCCTGGGAGAATTATGGTACTGAGGGAGGAGGAGAAAGAAAGACTAGATATAAAGGGTGTGTTAACACTCTCTACCCTCCCTGGAATATCAGAATGCTCTCACTCATTCCTTCTGTCCAGTATGTTCATTGAAGGCTTACTAGATTACTAGCTTCCTGATGAATTTCCCATTGCTAAGATGAGGCAAAAGAGAAAGGAAAGTCATTGCTGTTAATTGTTTTTCTATTGAATGAGGCAGTCATATGGACTGCAGAGAAGACAGTGTGTGTGAGGGGGTCCTGATTCACTGTCCTCAGTGCTGATATGGGATAGTTAAGATTCTTAAATGCTCACAAGCACAAAAATAAATTTCTCTGTCTTGTAATGGATATTAGCGTAAATCATTAGTGTACTTTTTCCGGAATGCTTTAGGGAAAATTACTGAAATAGATACATTTTGGAGCATTTACTTAACCCTTGAACCAGCTGTTTTCTCTGAGACCTGACCTGTCCAAGTGGCTTGGGTAATAGACATGACTATGTGGCCTGAGTACCCATGGCTGCAGCTGGGCAGGCCCGGGTGAGTTCTGATAGGATTGAGCTAGCCAGACTCTTTAAGATGAGACTAGGGAGGTGGCTCAGTTGGTAAAGCGTTTGCTTTATAGCATAAGAACCTGGCTTCAATTCTGAGAACCCATACAAAACAGCTGGGTGTGGTAGCACATGCCTGTAATCCCAGTTGTAGGAAGATAGAGATGGATGGATCCCTGGGGTTCAGTGGCCATCCTGCCCAGCCTAATTGGTGACCCCTAGGTCCCAGTACGATCCTCAAAAACAAGAAAACAAAATAGATGGCTTCTGAGGAATGACAACTAAGGTTGACCTATAGTTTTAGCACAAGCACACACACACACACACACACACACACACACACACACACACACACACACACACACAGACTCTAGTGTCCCCAGAGTTAGCTGTTGTCAGTTTCTATTTGGAAGTGCAAGAAGATCTCATGAACACCAGAATGGCTGAGAGAAGTCAAATAAAAGAAAAGACTAGGGTAGAGACTGATAGAAAGCTGAGGAGTCCAACTTTGTGACACAACATTGTAAGATGCTGGCTCATCTCTTTGCAAGCATTGTGAGCGATCTGTCATTTGAATGTTCAGTGCTCTTTTCATAAGAGAGCAAGTAAGAAGGAGTGCAGAGCACCATTGCCTGTGCGAACATTGAGTTAGTCCTTACCTGAAACACAGATGTAATTCCCATGAGCTCTGCTTCAGCTTAATGTTTTCTTTCTAATGGACAGTAATTGAAGTGGATTTGTTATCTAAATCATTCCCTAGTTCAGGATATCACTTAGAAAGATAGGGCTATAAAATGAGATCCTCACAGTCCAGAAGCTACTGTAGCCCATGGGTGCTCCTGCAAGCTGCCTCCAGCCCCAGTCGTCCCACAGGATACACATTAAGTTTTTGACTTTGGAACCTATATTGTAATATTGGATATAATATCATTACCCAATTTAGACAAATTGTTGGTTTTCACAGGCATTTTCTGCAGTTGTTTAATACTTCTAACAGATGAGGCTCAGGCTCACAATTTTCATCCTCTCAACAATTTCTATGGCTAATTGATAGTCCCACTCTGTTTGCACCTCTCTTCATACTGCTGCTCCATGGGAGCCTGATTCCTAGATATATCTCATCCTAATATTTTATGAAACCTGCAAGGCACACACTCAATAGGTTGTAGTCTCAGGGTCTAAAAGTCAAGTTGTAGAATGGCTTATCTCTGGTCACAAAATCTAGGGAAGGAAGATAAAGCAAATGTTGAATCATGTAACTGTAGAGTAGAGGCAAGCAGTGGGACCCAAGAGGGGATCATAGTTGGTGGAAGGCTGGGGTGGGGGCAGGGTTGGATATCAGAAAGAAAAGCATTACCCAGACCTGAAAGCATAGGGAGATGCGGTATAGTCTCAGCACAGGGCACACCTGTAAAAGTGTCTGTGTCTGTGTCTTCATGTGCATGGTCAGATGGGCAGTGGGCAGCCCACTAGCTGAGAATTGTTGAAAAGTGGAGAGCAATGAAGATGATGCCTGGGGTTGAGGAGCTGGGCTTGGCCAGACACAAAGATCAAAAATTAAAATGTTCATAGGCAATTGCACATTATGAGATTACAAGGAAGCTGAGTTGGTTACTCTCAAGAGGTTGTGACTGTGTGTGTGGTGAGGGGCAGAGCATGGTGATTTTCTAGGAGCCAGAGTCTAATTGTAAAATTTTATGCATTTAATGGACATAATTATCTAGATAAACTTGTAAGACAATGCATTAAACTAGAATGCTTCTTTATAATATATTGGCAGTATAGGTCTGGAGCTTTGGTAGGGTGTCTCTAAAGAGCATGAGTCATAACCGAAGGATGGAGGAGCAAGACTCAAGGCACATCTGGGAAGACTGATCTTACCAGTCGGATAAGTATACTGGCAGTTCACTGTGACCCCAAGTTTTGCTAAGGATACTTTTATTCTGTGGGTCCATGCTGCACTGTTAGAGTCAGACTTTTCTATCAATCTTGTTTTCTTCTTTTGTTTCAAATTTAACTGAGTTTGTATGTAGATCCCAACATGATTTCTATAGACACATCAGGGTTTCTATCTTAGTTTCTTTTCTGATGCTGTAACAGAATGATACAGACTGAGTTATTTGTAAACAATAGATGTTTATTTGGCTCCACAGAGTCTGGGAAGATCAAGAATATGGTGCTGCTATCTGGGGAGACTTTGAGCTGTGCTCTAGCGTGATGACAGAGTAAACAAGCATGTGTGTAATTATATCACACAAAATGAGCTCCTTCTTAGATAATCAGATGTTCTGTGAAGCGATAAACATGGTAAGCTTGGGAGGCCTTTGCCTTTTGAGGCAACTTCAGTTGTATTGCCTGCTTGAGAAGGCTGTCTTCTGGTATTATAGGATGGAAAGGGTAGGAGTTGTCTCAATTACCTGTTACCTTTTTTTATTTAGAAGCAATTAACAAATATGAGCTAGGGACCCATCATGCCTGATCTGGGTTTAACAGTGAAAAGTGTTGGGATCCAATTGAACCACAGACGTGTAATTCTTACATTGGAGTAGTCCCATCTGCTAGCTGTGTCTCTGCCTTCCTATGGATACACATTCTTTCACACAGAATCTTAGGCATCCATTAGAAGATGCACCCACTGACTATCCGCCTGCTCCAAGTTCCAGACACCAGGCACAAGGACTAAGTGTTCACTGGCTCACTTATTCTTTAACACCCAAACAGACATGGAAATCTGTTTGACAACTGTTTTATCTCATTTGAAGATTCAAATTCAAGAGTGCTAAAACTCAGAACACACGACCTTATTGCGTCTTGATTTTTCCCCTAAGATATTTGGAACTTATTATCATGCTAGTTTGGTTTTGTCAACTTGACACAAGCTAGAGTCACCTGGGAAGAGGGAACTTCTGTTGAGAAATGCCTCTATCAAATTGCCTACAGGTAAGTCTGTGGGAGGTCTCAGCCCACTGTGGGTGTGATTATCCCTGGGTGGGATTCTGAGCTATATAAAAAAGCAAGCTGAGCAAGTGAAGAGGCTTCAGTTCCTGCCTCTGGTTCCTGCCCTGCTTGAGTTCTTACTCTGACACCCCTCAATGATAGAATATGATTTGAAAGTATAAGTCAAATAAACCCTTTCATCTTCAAGTTGGTTTGGTCATGGTGTATATGGCAGTGATAGAAAGCAAACTAAGGTGATTATCAATGGAAAAGTTGTTGTCCTATGCACTGAGGAATTTTGTAATGCTTTACTAAAAATGCATGACCTCTAATTAAAACATTTTTCTTCTATATTCACATACTTTTTCCTTCTTTCTTTGCACTGACTTAAGCATTTTTCAATGGATTTGCCCTACTTAAGCATGCATTCTTATACACTATGTTGTCACAACTCATCCATCAGGCATCAGGCCAGGCAATGAGATAAGAGTGTGTGTGATGCCAGCATTCTGCAGTCTGATTCACCAACTATTTTCATTGGTGTGAGCAAACAAGTACAGCAGGGCAGAGAGGGGACTGCTCTGTGCTGTTTGTTTCATAGTTCTGACTTCCGTGGGAGGTTGATGGGAAAGGCAAGCTGTCTTAGTTAGGGTTTTTATTACTGTGAAGAGACACCATGACCACGGCAACTCTCATAAAGGACAACATTTAACTGAGGCTGGCTTACTGTTTCAGAGATTTAGTCCATTATTGTCATGGTAGGAAGCATGGCAGCGGGTAGGCAGACGTGGTCCAGGAAGACATGTTGCTGAGAGTTCTACATCTTGATCCACAGGCAATAGCAGGGGACTGTGAGCCACACTGGCCAGGCTTGAGCATATATGACCTCAAAGCCTGCTTCCACAGTGACACACTTCCTCCAATAAGGCCACACCTACTCCAACAAGGCCATACCTCTTAATGGTGGCACTCCTTATGGTTAACCAGTCAAACACATGAGTCTGTGAGGGCAATTCCTATTCAAACTACCACACAAGGATTCATTCAAGTACTTAAATTTATAACCCAAGATTTACATTAAAATTTAATATATAGGACTAGGGAAATGATCAGTGGGTAACATGCTGGTATTACAAACATGAAGCTCTGAATTTGGCTTCCAGAATCCTCATCAAAAAAGATGGATGTGGTAGTGCGTACTTGTAGGCCTGTCCCTGGTGTAGGCTTGGAGAGCTCCAGGCCAGTGAGAGACCCCATCATTTTTTTTTCCTTTTCTTCTTAAAAAAAAAATCTAATATATTTTGATCACATTCTTTCTCCTCTCCCAATTTCTGCCAGAACCCCCACCCAATCAAATTTCATGTTCTTTCTCTCTCTTAAACAACAACAACTAAACAAACAAAATCTCATGGAGTCCAATTTGTGGTGGTCAATTACTCCTGAGCAAGAGGCCTACTCTTGAGCATGGTTGTTAGATCCAGTGTCTCCTTCCCAGAAGCTAATAGCTGCAAATTGCTTCTTGGCTGGGGGTGAGACTTTATGCCCATTTCTTCTATGTGCTGGGATTTTGTCTGGATTGAAGCTGTGCAGGTTTTGTGCAAGGTGCTACAGTCTCTGTGAATTCCTATGTGCAGCATATGAAACAACAGGTTTCCTTGAGTCATGTACCATCTCTGGCTCTTACAGTCTTGCTGTCTTCTCTTCCATATAGATCCCGCCTGTTACTGTTGCTGCGCTGAAACACCATGACCAAAGCAACTTGGGAAGGAAAGGGTTTATTTGACTTAAATTTAAAATAATAGTCCATTATTGAAGGAATTCTGGACTGGAACTCAAAACAGGGCTAAAATCTGGAGACAGGAGCTGAAACAGAAGCCATGGAGCTCTGCTGCTTACTGGCTTGCTCCTCATGGCTTGCTTAGCCTGCCTTCTTATAGAACCTAGACCCAGTATCAGCCCAGGAATGACTCTACCCACAGTGGCTTGGACCTTCCCTATTAATCACTAATCAAGAAAATTGCCCTACAGGCTTGCCTGCAGCCTGATCTTATGGAGGCATTTTCTTAATTAAGGTTCCCTCCTCTCAGACAACTTCAGCTTGTGTCAAGTTGACTTAAACTTGTTCAGCCAATGGTTGAGCCTTAAGGGGAGAGATGTGATCAAGGCTGAGTGCTCCAAAGGAGAGGTCCTGTCTGAAGAGTCAAGGTGCATAGCACTGGCAGAATGATAGTACCTGGGGTGTACTCTGGCTTCTGCCTGCACACACATATTGATATGCACCCTTCTGCTCAAACAGGCACATAAACACACAAATTAATATGGAATTATAAGAAAACTTTAGGTATTTGGAATAGATGTAAAGTAAAAATAAAAATCAGTCTGAGCGCACACTCTAATATGGGCACTAACGAGGCAGAGGCATGAGTATTTTTAAGAATTCAAAGCCAGTTTGGGCTACATAGAGAAATTGTGGCCTGCCTGGGCTGTGGAATTACCTGTCTCAAAAGATAAAAGAAACAACCCCCCCAAAACAAAACAAAACAAAAAACAACAAACCGAACCAAACAAACAAAACCCAAACCCATTCAATTAATCAAGCAACACACACACACACACACACACACACACACACACACACCCTCTAACTACACACCTTACTGTACTCTAATAATCATTATTATTTTGATAAAAGTTCATACAGAGTTTTGTTTGCCTCATACAAGTCAGCCTATACTTGTAATTCTAGCACGGGAGACAGGGTCAGGGGGACCATGAGCTTAAACCATCTTGAGCTAGTGAGTTCTGGGCTGGGCTACAGAGTGAAACCCTGTTTTAAGAAAAATCACTCAGAAAAAACCAAATGTTTTTATATTGTATGTGCTGATTTATAGTCCAGCTTTATGTCTGTATGGTCTAGCTCTTTTTTTTTGTTTGTTTTTTGTTTTTTGTTTTTTCGAGACAGGGTTTCTCTGTGTTGCCCTGGCTGTCCTGGAACTCACTCTGTAGACCAGGCTGGCCTCGAACTCAGAAATCCGCCTGCCTCTGCCTCCCAAGTGCTGGGATTAAAGGCGTGCGCCACCACTGCCCAGCGGTCTAGCTCTTATATACTGTGTATTGAAACATCCTTCTAACTCAGTAAGTACAGTGTTATTTCATTGATATTTCCATTTCTCAGTGTCCTGTTGTGAAGGTGAAGCTTATGTTCCAATTTAACTCAGTTTAACACCAATCAAGCAAAGTTACATGTTTAACAGTGAATTTATTTCTAGTTTTTGTACTTATATGAACAAACTTTACAGTAGACACTCTCCAGTGTTCACAGTGGTCTTCCCACGGGGCTGATTCTGAGAAATGTGGTAAACGATTATGCAGACTTAAAAATTGACATCCACGGTTAAATTTTTATCCAATAGCTTATAGAAATATGTACTCCTATTGACAACATCTAAGAACCCTGTTTCTTTAAATTCTATACATTAGAGGTTATCATCTATGTCAGTACCAATCTTATTATACCAGAACTTTTGCTTAGTTTTTATTTGTATTCTTTATTGTCAATATTGTTGTTGGGGACAGCCTCCCTGTCCAAGGCTGTCCTTGATCTTGTATCTTCCTGCTTCAGTCTCTCTGAGTTCTGGGATTGTAGGCTTGGTCAGACTCCCACTGTACTCTTTAATCTTAAGTTTTGGACATCATTTCATATGCATGGAAGTTCTTATATTTATTCTTTTGTAAACTGCCTATCATTATCTTTATAAACTTTAAACTTATTTATTTGCTGTTTTTTTGGCTGAGTAGAACTTTCAGTATTAAATTAATAATGCCTGTGTGTGTGTGAATTTTGTTAAATTGTAACATCACAGTAGCTCTGAGCTAATAATTGTCTTTTTTTTTTTTTTGATACTTTATTTACATTTCCGATGATTCCCCTTTTCTTTGGAAACCCCGTAACCATAAAAAGTAAGCTAGCTGGCTCTGAGGGAAAAACTCAATATAATTCAAACTATATAGTAACTAAAAGATTAAATTGAACTACTGTTACTCTGGCATATTTATTATTAATTGGAAAATACTAATTTTTCTCAGTTTCTTTTCTGGTTGCTGTGATAAAATCTCTTCACAAAGTTTTAGGAAAGAAAGATTTATTTTAGGTTACAACACAGTAGTAGGAGCTTGAGGGAATCGATAATATTGTATCCATAAGTAAGGACAGAGATCAGAGAGTGCATCAGCTTGAGTCTCCACCGTTACACAGTTCATCACCCCCTGCCCAGGAAATGGTGCACAGTGTTTCACACATGCAATAGGCTTTATCCAGACACCTATCTATCAGGCTGACAAGCAATCCCTTTATTTTGCCAAAATATTATTGATGTTCAGAAATCATGTACTTGATATTGAGAACTATTATCCATTTTATATCATTTTGTGCACTGCAGATTAGTTTTGCTAATATTTAAACTTTTCTATATACATCTACTCTAGGGTGATTGTCTATCGTTTTTCTTATATTGACACATCTGCTTTTGGTCTCTTTGATTTTCCTGGAGACTTGATAGAATTTACCAGAGAAGACATCTGGGCTTAGGACTGTATGGGCAGGCTTTGTAAGAGGCTAAACTCATCAACGATTTCTCTGGGATGGCTTTACATTTCTACATCTGTCTTGTGTTGATTTATCTGTTTGATTCACAGGACTCACTTTTGCCTGAGCTGCTGACTCTTGTGGCATTTCCTCCCCCATTAGATCAGAGGTTTTCATCGTGAAGTCTTTTTCGTCATTTCCTCTTCTCCCTTACCACCTACCATGAATCCATTCACAAAGCCTTCCTTTCTAGTTTCTATTTGACTTCAGCCTTTTCCTTTATGATTTGTTCCTTCTTCTTACTTTGGGTTCATCTTGATTCACATCCGTTGGAACCCCAAGCACCTTTCTGTCTGCATCATAATACTCTGGAAGACATCTTTATTATAAAACATTCCGGTAACGAACAAGGAAGAGGTGGAATTCATCTAGGCAGGCACCAGTTTGTGGCAACAAGGAGGTCTATGCATTTAATGCAGATCATGCACATTTTGTGTTGATTTAAGTTTTTATCTTTCTTTTGTCTCAACATTGCTCTGGAATTTTCTTTAGTTCTACATTAAAAATTATTGTGTGTACTCTCACACTGTTCCCCTTACAAATATCATGAGTTGCAGATGTGCTGAGAGGCAGAGCATTGGTTGATTGTCCTATATAGATGTATTCATAGTATATGAATTTTTCCACATATTGTTTTTTCTTAAATGTATTATTATATAATAAATAAACAATAAGCAGCCCTGGAAATACCTCTAAGTGCATAGTTAGGTTCTGTCTTGTTTTTAACAGTCTCAGTGGTACTGAGCTGCACTTTGTATAAGTATGCATGGTTTTAGTTTCTGAGGATGGCTTTTTGATGGAAATAGATATAAAGATAGATACATAATTTTCTACATGTTGCTAGACTTGTTAAGAAAATAATAATAATAATAATAATAATAATAATAATAATAATAATAATAATAATAAATGTTTTTCTGAGGGGAGAGGGAGTTAGAGTGCCCTTTCCTCCTTTCTCATATAATAAATCTCCCACCCCTGATCCTGTTGTGCTGGTAAATGCAGTTTCTGGGTGTAACCAGTCAGCACTGTGCCCTTCGCCTCCTTGCTGGGATGTCTGTGACCTTTAACTTTGTTCTGTCACTCAACCGAACCTCTCTCACTTTTAACATCATGGTATCACAAATGCATCTGAACCAATAAACAGTATTTTTTCAACATACAGACACTTTACATGTTCATATTAGCCATTTATGGTTTCTGCTTTGATGTCAATCTTAGAGAGTCCTTTTCCACTTATAGATTGTAGCAATAGCCAAATAATTATTTCTATTATCTTTTTGGTCTTATCTGCACCCCTTCAACTTTAATCAACTTCTAATTTATTTTAAGGTAAGATGTAGATAAGGATCAGACATACTTTTTTCCAGATGTCAGTATAGTTTTCCTAAGTATTGCTCTTTTGGCATTGTCCTCTCGGTCTTCTCCTAACTCACTCCCTGTTCTGTCTCCCTCTCCCTCTCTCTCCACCCTCCCACGCTTCCTCCCCCTTCCCACATTTCTCTCTCTTCCTTAGTTGTACTGGGAATGCTAGGCAATCCTCACCAGCGTCACTGGCCCTGAGGCACTAATTACTGTACAAGGTCTTGTAATGTGAGGACTTTAGATGCCACCTTATGTGGAGGAGGTTCCTATAGATCAGGATCTAGCTTGGGTCTATATATCTACACTCATACAGAGAATTATTTATCCTTCCATCTGGGCTGTTGTAAGTATTCTTCGTATATTCTGTTTTCTGGTTGCACTAGTCTACCAAGTTCTTTTTTTGTGTGTGCATATAAGACTTTAGGTGAATTGTAATTTTATTTATTTATTTATTTATTTATTGTTTGTTTGTTTGCTTCGTTTTGGTTTTGGTTTTTCAAGACAGGGTTTCTCTGTGTAGCCTTGGCTGTCTGGAACTCACTCTGTAGACCAGGCTGGCCTCGAACTCAGAAATCCACCTGCCTCTGCCTCCCAAGTGCTGGGATAATTTTTTTTATTTTGAAATTTCGAACATAGTGTTAATATTTGGATGGAAATATTATTATTAATTCAGTGAAACCAACTTTTTATAACATTAAAAATTTCTAGGAAAGCTGGGTGGTGGTGGCACACACTTTAATCCCAGTACTCAGGAGACAGAGGTAGGCAGAGTTTGAGGCTAGCCTGGTCTGCAAGTGAGTTCCAAGACAGCCAGGGCTATACTGAGAAGCCCTGTCTTGAAAACCACAAAACAAAACAAAACAAAAACAAAATTCCAGGAAAATATCGATTCTCTTATTTAAGTTTTTCTTTCTGCCTTGGGTGGCATATATTGCATAAAGGAATGTCTCATTGTTGCAGGGATGGAGGAGTGAGTGTCATTAGAGTTTAAGTGTGTGTGCGTGTGTGCACAGACCTGCAGACGTTGCTGGTGGTTTTTTGTGTGTGATCACTACAAAGTGAACCTGCTTTCCTTTATAAGTTGGTGTTTCAATTTTTATTCTTAAAGTGGCTACATTAGATACTGGGGCATTAGTTTGGTACAGTAAGTAGTTCTTGCCTTGAACTGTGGAATTTGGGAAGAGTATATAGATTTCAGGGGGCATCTAGTGCCTTCTTGGGGAACTTGATGGGTGGAGAGACTGGTGCTGAAGCAGTGAAAGGCCAGCAGGACAAAGTACTGCCAGGGAAATTTCCCTGGTGATAGAAAGTAAGAACCTCAGATGGCTTTGAAGAGACAAGAGGAACAGTGACTCTGAAAGAGCAAAGTCAAACCCTGTACATTCTAGCCTCCTGCTGGCAAGCTTGCCTCCACAGGAGAGGCAACTGCAGGAGAAGGAAATATGGAGAGCATGTGGAGTGGGGGCTGGGTAGTCCTTCCTTCACTTCAGTTCAATTGTTTTTTTGTTTTTCTTTTTGAGAGGTGGTGTGGGAACATGCCTGGTGAGGTGGGATGAAGCCCCACATGTCTGTCCCGGGTGCTGCGGCTCTGGGTGGGACAGGAGACACTCGGGAAGTGGCCGCACATCTTCCCATATAGTCCGACGGGCAGGTGGGGGCTGTGGAAAGCCTTCGAGGGCCCTGCCTGTGGGTGGGGGAGGGGGCCATTCTTGGGGAACATACTGCAGCTGTCGTGGGTTCTCTAGCCCCGCAGTCGCAGCAGGGTGCCACAGACAGGCTAGCCAGAGTGCAGCTGGGGTTCCCACCGAGACCGGGTTTCAGTGGTTTGGGGCACCGGGCTAGCTGCTTAGGCTTGGGTGAATGGGTACTATCTGGGAGCACTGGGAAGCCCTTGGTGAGAGATTAGACAAAGCTTCTTAATCGAGGGCCGGATCCCTCGCTTCCCACAGTGGATCCAGATGAAGAGACAGTCCATAATTCTAAAACGTTTATTTTCATCGTGTGGAGTGGCATGGATGGAATTGTACCCCCTGGCCTCTGGGAGAGGTGAGGCAGATACAGTAACTGGGAAGGGACATGGCTAAGCCTCTAGGTGTCTCATTAACATGGGGATGACTTGGGGCTGTGTGGCCACACCTCTACCCGAGGAGGGGTGGTATGTGACCTTGACTGGAGCCAAAGCCTCCCGGGAGTGTTGGCATAGAGTTTTCTGTCCCTTGTGGATTATTCCACGACGTGGAATTATGCCTGTGCTCAACTGGGTGCCAGATTGTCTGTCACAGATCACTGCCCCACAAGGTGGGAAAGCTAAATCTGCCTCTCTCTCTCTCTCTCTCTCTTTCTCTCTTACACACACACACACACACACACACACACACACACACACACACACACACACACACACACACACACACACACACACAGTAAAGCCTTTCTGCATGATTCTTCCTGACCAAGTAGTGAGTGAAGAAGTACCTTCCCTGGACACTCTCAATGCCTTTTACAGGCCAAGAAATACAGACAGCAGAAGTCTCTAGCCAGCGACAGTATCTAGCCTGTGCCATCCTGCACTCTAGATTGGCACTATGCCTCTGTTACCTACATGTAGACTATTTCTGGGCTGTGAACTGGGAATACAGAACTTTTCTATCTTATTTATCTCCACAGTAGTTAGGTCTGGGCTCAGTTAGTAATGGGCAATTTGAGCCTGGGAATGAGATCTCCTAAAACAAAACTCTGGATTAATGTGCATTGACCAAGTGTTTAAGACAAGTATGAAGAAATGGCATTGTGGTCTGTAGAGACAGTGTCCTTGCACACCATGGAAAAGCTGTTGTTTGCCAGATTCTGGAACTCTGGTTGGAGTTGAGGGCAGTGTCAGAAGGAGGAATACTTTTCATGAGCCCTGATGTTCATCTGCAGATACCAGGGTGGAGGAGCCCAGGAGAGGCCTGTCTGTGGCACACATGGACGTGGAAGGCATAAGAACTGCTATTTGGAGTCTTCCCTGAAGTAGCTCAAGGTCTCCAGGACTTGGGGAAGTAGGTTGTTCGTTCATTGTCTTTGATCTTTGATTTAAAAATATCATGTGGGTTTTAATCTTTTGTCATTTTTATGGATTGCTCAGCTCTCAGGCTGTGACTTACTTGTTTCTGCAGACCTTTTAACTATGTTTTAAAGTTTTTCAAGGCAAGCAAGATGATGGCTTTGGTGTTCTTTGCTCCCTATTTATTCTGTTTCAGGTATGTAGAAGTTCATAAGTTCATAGCTGAATTATGCTGTTAGTTTTATAAAATTTTAATTTTTGAGGCAGGGAATTACTGTGATGCCCAGGCTGGTCTTAAATCCTTGGGCATGGTATCCATCTGACTCAGACTCATGGGTAGCCTGGACTATAGCAACTTTTCACTGTGCGTGGCTGAGTTTTAATCTACTCTTCACACAGCGATCCATCTCCCTATTCAAATGGCAGGTGTGGGAAGGTCTTTCCCCAGGCCTCAGGGATCTTTCATGCTTTTCCTTGTATCTTCCGTGTCCTGGTTCCAGTTTTTGACCTCTCTTCTGCTGAGTCGCAGGCTGTGAAGCCCATCTGTCAGCTTCTTGATGTCCACCATTGTTTCCCAGTTCTAAGGGCTGCACTTGGCTCTTTCTAAGACTGATTTTCTGGTGAGATTGCCCACTTGTCACTTTCCCCATCAATTCCTGGACTGCAGTCATAAGTGCTTAAAATTCCTTATCTGATCATTTCAGTGGGTCTTCTGGTTTGTTTGCTCTTGGTTTTGTTGTTGTTATTGTTGTTTCGTTGTTCTTGTTTGATGGTCCTATTTCCTCATAGGCATGGTATCCCATCTCCCAATGCTAGGCATCTTGTCAGTCTTGTGTGTCACCTCCCAGAAGGCTGTGTGCCACCTGGGTAGGTTGGTGAGCTGTGATTTAGGCAAGGGTACACATCTGTCTCTCCTAAAAGCCTCTCTCCAACCAGGTGCTGACTTCTAGTCCTCAGTAACCTGCTGGGAAGTCATGCCTGTGGCTTAGTAGCTCCTTGAACTTATAACCCACAAATGATATATCAGGAATAAAACAAAAACTGGCATTCCGTTGGAATTGTTCACCACTCTCAAATATGGCTGGGATTGGTCCATCAATGGAGACATTTCAGTAGTTTAATTAATTAACTAATTTTTCTGTTTGTGTGGATGTATGTGTGTGTGGGTACACATGTACACGTAGAGGTAAGAAGATGGCTTCAGGTGTCATCCTTCAAGCGCCTTCCATTTATTTTTCTGTTAAGACAGGGTTTCTTCTTGGTCTGGAACTCTTCACAGCAGATAAAGCTGTCTGGTTCCAGAGCTTTTAGGGGACTACTGTTTCTGCCTCTCACTCACTTTTCCAGGGATTATAAGTGCAACTCCATGGGGTCTGGGGATCGAACTCAGGTCTTCATGCTTTTGAGGCAAGTACTTATTGCCTGAGCCATCCCTGTACCTCCCGCTTCAGTGTTTTAAAACAATTTCAGTTGTTCTGGTTGGTCACATCTGATCCATCATCCTGATGTTAACTAAGAAGCACCGGTCTCTGCTAACACATGTGTTCCACGGCACAAGATGTCACTGTTGTGCTTATTGGGGTAACGTTCTTGTTGAAATCACAATGCCTTTAATGGTTTGCCTTTTTAGCCCAGAGTGAACTAATCAGACAGCTGTGTGGGGACATAAATCATAGCATATTCCTAGGGAACCTCAGATGAAATAAATCAAAGATCCCCCATCAGCATTTCAGTCACTCTTTTTAGTCACATGGAAAATATGGCCCATGCTGTATTTACACTGTGATGGTAAGGAGATGTTGAGTATCAGTGTGGGAGATTAAAAATGACAAGTTATATGGTGAAGAGTGTGAAAAGGTGTTTATACTGACATGCAATATCTCGGCTGATCTACAACTCAATAATAGGCATTGTAAATCTAAGAGTGGCCCTCGTGACCGTGTTCTGCATGAATTAATAGAGCAGGTCAGCATGGGGGGACATCATGGGCTCACTTTGAGCTGTGACGCCATTCTGTGCTGGGTGTGGCCAACACGATTGTGCCTCCCTCTCTGCAGCTGACATTGCTTAGTTGTGTTTTCCAGTGTCTGGCGCCACTCACCCATTCTGTCTCCTTTCAAAGTATGTGGGTGATGACAGGCCCGAGGAGGTCCCACTCTCCTCTCTCCTCTCACCCTGGATACCTTGTTCGCTTTCCTCCCCTCCACTTACTTTGGGAGCATACCCAGTTTTTTTTTTTTTCTTTATTAGTCAGTCAAAATAACTTTATTAAAAGTATATTTTTTACTTCTAATAATTAGTTTGAAAAATTAAATCTTAGGTAGCACCTGCCTTCAATCCCAGCTCTCAGGAGGCAGAGGAAAGCTGAGTCAAGGCCAGCCTGGTCTACAGAGTAAATTCCAGGACAGCTAGGGCTACACAGAGAAACCCTGTTGCAAAAACTAACTAACTAAATAAATAAAATCTTAAAAATGAAATGATTTATTTTATGTGTATAAATGTTTTACCTGCATGTATGTGCATGCCATGTGCATGCCTGGTACCTGCTAAAGCCAGAGAGGGCATTAGGTCCCCTAGAACCTGAGTTATAGACAGTTGTGAGCTGCCATGTAGGTACTACAAATTCAACCTTTAACCACCGCAAAAGCAGCAATTGCTTTTAACTGCTGAACTCTCTTTCCAGCCCTAAAAATTAATGTTTTGTTGTAAATGAGAATTGTGAGCATTGTGATTTAATCTGTGTTTGGATTATGGAGAGAGTTAATCAAGTTAATTCATGTAAATTTGGTTTTGTCATGGAATATCTTGGTTTCTCTATCTAAGGTAACTAAGAGTTTTGCTGAGGATAGCAGCCTGGGCTGGAAGTTGTGTTCTCTTAGGGTCTGTATGAGTTCTGCCCAGGATCTTCTAGCTTTCATAGTCTCTGGTGAGAAGTCTGGTGTAATTTTGGTAGTCTGCCTTTATATGTTACTTGACATTTTTTTCCCTTACTGCTTTTAATATTCTTTTTTTGTTAGTGCATTTGGTGTTTTGACTATTATGTGACAGGAAGAATTTCTTTTATGGTCCATTCTATTTGGAGTTCTGTAGGCTTCTTGTATGTTCATGGGCATCTCTTTCTTTAGGCTAGGGAAGTTTTCTTCTATAATTTTGTTGAAGATATTTACTGGCCTTTAAGTTGGGAATTGTCATTCTCTTCTATACCTATGATCCTTAGGTTTGGCCCTCTCATTGTGTCCTGGATTTCGTGGATGTTTTGGGTTAGGAGCTTTTTGCATTTTGCATTTTCTTTGACTGTTGTGTCAATGTTTTCTATTGTATCTTCTGCACCTGAGATTCTCTCTTCTATCTCTTGTATTCTGTTGGTGATGCTTGCATCTATGACTCCTGATCTCTTTCCTAGGTTTTATATCTCCAGAGTTGTCTCCCTTTGTGATTTCTTATTGTTTCTATTTCCATTTTTAGATCCAGGATGGTTTTGTTCAATTCCTTCACCTGTTTGGTTGTGTTTTCCTGCAATTCTTTATGGGATTTTTGTGTTTCCTTTTTAAGGGCTTTTACCTGTTTACTTGTGTTCTTCTTTATTTCTTTAAGGGAGTTATTTATGTCCTTCTTAAAGTCTTCTTATCATCATCATGAGATGTGATTTTAAATCAGAGTCTTACTTTTCTGGCGTGTTGGGGAATCCAGGGCTCATTGTGTTGGGAGAACTGGGTTTTGATGATGCCAAGTAGCCGTGGTTTCTGTTGCTTATGTTCTTGCCCTTGCCTTTTGCCATCTGGTTATCTCTGGTGTTAGTTGGTCTTGCTATCTCTGACTGGAGCTTGTCCCTCCAGTGGGCCTGTGGGCCTGTGATCTTAGGTGTGTCAGCATTCCTGGGGAGACCTGCTCTCTCCAGATGGGATTTAGGTGTGGAGGGCTATGGGACAGCCTTAGCTCCAGGGCACAGATGGAGACTGGAAGGAAGTTAATTCATGTATCCATCACTTTGCCAACTTCTCTTTTCTGTGAAGAGAATATTAAAAATCTACTATTTTTTGTTTATTCATTTTTTCCATGAATTTATTTGTTCATTTTACATCCTGATTGCAGGCCCCCCTCCTCTCAGTGCACTCATTACGACAGCCCCTCCCCAATTCCTTTTACCCCTTCTCTGTGAACAGGGAGGCACCCTGGGTATCAGCCTACCCTGGTAGGTCAAGTCACTGTAGGACTTCCTCTGATGCCAGATAAGGTAGCCTAGTTAGGAGAATGGAATCCACAGGCAGGTGACACAGTCAGGGTAAGCCCCTGCTCCAGTTATTGGGGGACCTGCACAAAAATCAAGCTGTACATCTGCTACATATGTTCAGGGGTGAGGGGAGTTAGTCTAGCCTGTGTATGTCCTTTGGTTGGCAGTTCAGGGACTCCACGAGAAGATCAACACAGTCAACTAACCTGAGTCCTTGGGGGCTCCCAGAGACTGAATATTCTTTTGGCAAATTTTCTATTTATTATGTACTATTTTTCACGTATATTAGTTCTTTGAGAATTGCCTGCAGTGTGGTTTGGACATATTCACTCTCTTCCTCAGCTCCACCAGATTGCTATATCCTCCTGCCTTCCACAATTTTGTTTCTAGTTTGTTGTTTTGTTTTTAACACACATTGATTCTAATTTGTGCTGCCCATTTATTCTTGGTTGTGTGACCTTCTATGGGAGCATTATCAATTTATTAGAGGCTGTATACTCTTAAAGAAAATGGATTCTCTATTTCTCAGTAGCTGTCAATTGTCAAAAGCTCCTCAGCTAGAGGTAGTATCTCATGCTCACCTTCCCTCTCCATTCCGAGATTTGGTCTGGCTTGAGCTTGCACAGATCTTGTGCATGTTGTCATAGCTGTTGTGAGTCCATATGCACCCCGCTGTGTCTGAAGTGCTGTTTCCTTGTAGCCTCTGGTTCTTACAGTGTTTCCACCCTGTCTTACTCAATGATCCCTGAGCCCTGGAAGGAGAGAGTGTATATAGATATATCATTTTAGGGCTAAGGGTTCCACAGTATCTTATTTTCTACACTATGACAAGTTTTGGCTTTCTTTATTGATTAGCATCTATCACCAAATCACGTTTCTCTGATGAGGGTTGAGGAATGCATAAATCAGTGGGTATAATGATAAGTCATTAGGAGTCACTTTAATACTATATTAAGCAGAATGACAGTATTTGCTTCTCCTCAAGGACCTGTCTCTTCACAGGTTCTTTTTTAGCAATAGTGCCAGGAATGAATTTTGTCTCATAAAACATTCTTTAAGTGTAACCATAAGTGGTTGATCACTCCTATGAGGTTCATGTCACCAGTGCACCATGGGGATTTCTTGTTGCACCAGTCATGATTGTAGCTTGCAGGGTTCACAGCTGGGTAAGACTGGTAATTAAGTTTCTCTCTAGTAGTGTTATTTATCCCTCACTGTATTCCTTCCTCTACCCTGCTCTCCCATCCCAAACATTTTAAATTATTTGTATTTAATCAATAATAAATAATTATATAATGTAATAAATCAATATTATATTATTTATAATAATATATTAATAATAAAGAAATTAATTAATTTAACCCCTCCATTTTCATTATTCCCCATTAACTCATTATGCAACTTTGTTTTGTCTTCTCTTCCTTGAAATCTTCTCCTTGACCCCTTATTAGCATCTTGACCTCTGTGACATTCCAAATGAAACACATATATCTTCAAATTCAAATGAGAGGAAACATGGGACATTTGTCTTTGTGGGTCTGGGGTTATTCACTCAGAATTTTTATTTCCAGCTCCATCTGTTTACCTGTGGATTTCGTAATTTTGTTTTTCTTAATGGCTGAATAATATTTCAGTGTGTAAATATACTACATTTTCATTGTCTGTTCATAGTTTGATGGGCATTTAGGCTGCTTTTATTTCCTGGCTGCTGTGGATAGAATAGCAATGAACATGGATGAAATGCATATCTCTACACTAGGATATGGAGTCCTTTGGGTATGTTCCCAAGAGTGGTATAGCTGGATCACATCATAGATCTATTTCTGGCTTTTTGAGGAACATCCCCTCTGATTTCTATAGAGTAGAGGGCCTTATTGTTCCAGGGCACCAGAGACCTAACAGAGACTGGGTGGTCTGTTCTACAGGTGGAGGTAGAAGTCAAAGGGATATAGTCATGTCCCAGACCAGGGCCTTTACCATGCATAGTGTTCCCTCAGGGTATCAGAAAGAGAACTGGAGGAAGGATGACCTCACAGGTTCTGACACACATAACCTGTGTTCTTGTCTCAGGCTTTTCAGGGCTGGTTCTGCTCTCCTAGGCATGAGAACTTTGTACAGTTAAATCAAGAGTTCTTTTGAGCCACAGACCAGATGCTGCCTGGTATTCTGGATTCTAGTTCAGGGACTGCAGATGAAAGTACAGGGTGTGGAGTAGATGTAGGTGACCATGTCCCATGGAAGACAGGGTTACTGTGACAATGTGGGCCAGTGAGTAACTAGCTCCCTTGGAACTCTTGTGCTTCACCTTGCTTGATGGTAGTCTGAGAAACAAAATGTAGATGGTGCCAATTGTATCTCATACAGCCAGCTGCAGTGACAACAGCCTGGGGTGTCCGTGTGGACTGTGGAGGAGAAAGAGGTTGGCTATTAGTAGCTTCCCGAGTCCCCTGAGATAACACTGTACTCTGGTTTCCCTGCTCTGAGCACTTGTGCCAGCATAGAGAGGTGGTTCTGACCTCGGGTGCCAACTGACAATAGAAGGGTACATTTTCTTGTGACCTCCTTCCCAGGATGAAGGCAGCAAGCACTCTTTAGTGTTGTGCCTGGGAGAGCTGTTTGTTTTTTCAGCAGAGGCCATGCTGAGTCTGTAAAGGACCTGCTGCAATTGAGTGAGATACCTATGGCTACCTCTGCACTCAAGTCCTGCCTCTTGGCAGAGACTCTTAGAACTGAAGGGCAGTCTGGCCCTTTCTCCTTGGTCTCTCAGAAGGTACCAAGCTGCATGATTGCAATACCCATCAATCTTCCCACTCCTGCCTTAGTTTTGCTATCTCCTCATGAGACTAAACAGACCTTGTAGGCAGAAGAGCATGGAGAGTGTAATTTGGATCTCTTAGATATCCTGGAAGAAATAATTGTTTGAAAATAATAGGAATATATTATTGGCCATACCAGCATGTGTGCATATTTTGGAAATATTTTGAAGGTTCTACGAAGATAAATTTTATTTGGAAAAACACAAATACAAACTCTCCTTAAAACTCCACAGTAGAGTGAGTCTCATGGTAGCAGAAAACTAAATTAAAACAGAGGAATATTTTACTAAGGTTTAGTCTTGCAGAAAGTAGTTCAGTATGTGATGAAAGGAAGCCCTGAAGGCTCTGCTGGGTGAATGTGGATACATCCCTGTCTGTCAGTACAAAGACTGAGCTGATATCATAGCCACAGGAGTTACAGGTAGTAATGTGCCCGCCAAAACACTGCCCTAGTTCTGGATGCCCCTGCTCATTGCAAATGTTCTTTCACACTTTATTTTTTCTAGATTCTCAAGCTATTGTGTTGTGTGTAAGCCCAAAAAATTTTTCTAAAGAAAGGTTGATTAGGGAGAAATGGTTTCTTCAGTAGAGGAAGATTCTCACAGACCTAAGAGGTGGCCCTCAGCATCCAAACATTAGACACATACAGGGTTTCCCATAGCCTCTTTCCTGAGACAGAGGCAGCTAGAAAAGGAGTGCACAAAAGTCCGAAATGTCCAACCCCCTACTCTCTGACCTACCTGAGCTTGAGTAGCAAGAGAACTTCTTCTTCTTCTTTTTTTTTTCATATCCATTCACTCTCATTACCCTTTATTTTGGCCTACTTTCTCCCTTCCTACTATTTTTTTTTATAGGATATTTTCTTTATTTATATTTCAAATGTTATCCCCTTTCCTGGTCCCCCCCTCCTGGAAACCCCCTATCCCATCCTTTCTCCCCCTGTTTCTCTGAGGGTGAGAACTTCTAACATAGCAGTTTGACTTATCCTGCCTGATTGTCCTCTGAGACGTGGGAAGCCTTCCCAGTGAACTTTATAATGATTATAATAACTGAGGGGCGATGACTCATGGCCTCCATTGTTAGCTGAGAGCAAACACCCCAGGAATTCGGTGATGCAGGTATCCCCAGTTCTCCTGGCACCCCTCCACTAGGTGATGCTGTCTTGTCAGAAGCAAGCCCAGTGAGAGCAAGAGTAGAGTCCAGGCATGCAGCAGGAGGCATGCTATGGATGGACCAGCCTGGCTTCCTGCTAATGAGGGAAATTCCGCTGGCCCAGGAGCATCTTTCACAACCTGCATTTTCGTTTGGTCTCATGTGAAGGCTTGTGCTGCTGTCAGAGCGTTTTCTAGTGTTCTGCCAGCTCTGATGAAGTTAGCCGGCTCTGAACACTTTGATGGTCGATGAAGTCTTCTGATGGGAACATAGCAAAAGTGCTTGGAAAGTCCTCAGCCATAGGCTAGGGTAGCTCATGTTCCCCTATTGCTCAACCCTGTTTGGAGCATCTGTATCTCAATAAGTCTAGAAAGATTTGGTTAAAGCTCACAGGAGTACCAAAATATTTTTTCTTACATTAGAGACCAGTAGTGTTTTCCTTTTGAAGACTATTCTAGCAAAGAGGTGGTGGTATCTTTATCCAACCATGTTATCAGGGTCATTTGATATAAAAATGAAATTGCTGCTGACCTGGGAGGAGAGGCTTCCCATAAGACTGTTTTCACAAAACACTGGAGGGGCTGAGCTCCTGGAAGATGGCTGCATGGTGGCCCCTTCAGGCTCACTGTCTGCTGTGGTCTATCTATTATTCCCTAGGATGCAATGTTCTTTCAGAGATGGTGTCTTGCGGACATGTAAGTAAAGAAAGAAGCATAGGTGACTATCCCAGTAGTGGATTTTGCAGGCAGGCAAGTATCCTGGGTAGCTGAATTTGCCACCACAATGTGAGTTTTCCTAGGTGTTTTGTGGCATACCCAGCATCAACTCATGGCCAGTCATGAACATGAAAAGGGACCATACTGAAGACTGAGCATCTGAGCCAAGACAGTGAAGGTATCACACCTATGTCCAGTTTCTTTATTCTCTGACTGTTTCAGATGCTGAGATCTCCAGGCATTTACCAGCTCTTTAAAATGTAGAATCTCTGGCTTATTGGGGATGAAGTAAGAAGCACTGTCTATTGATTGGGACACAATTTGATGAACTTCTTCCTAATTCTCCTTTATCATCATGATGCAATTAAAGTCTAGGCAGAAACAGAGTGCAAATGAGGATGCATCAGGTCAGAGACCATCTTGGGTGGGGCGAGTAGCTTGGCTATGATTAAGAGGGCAAACTCATAGAGCTGAGGCATTCAGAAAGCAACAATAGAGAGGATTCTCACACAGGCCCAGCAGATCTGGGGGAAGACAGGGAGGGTCATTCAGGTGGTTTGGTTATAGAGATATCTAGCCACATAGGCACTACCTGTGTCTTCCAGTGGACTGGCCCCAAAGCCACAGTCTCAAGATATTGAGTGATAGAGTTCATCTTGAGTCTGTTTGGAGCAGTGCAGAGAGAGGAAGAGGGTGCTTGATGTCACAGAGCTGACAAGGACATTATAGTGGCTTAAATATAGAAGACAGCCCAGTGTACATCTCACAAGAGTTTATGTGCACAAGTATCAACAAACTGTTCACTCTGTCTAAAGAAGCAGAATCCTCAACTTCAGAAACTCAAGTCCTGAAACACTGCCTGTAAAACCCCTCACACTAGGTGTGGAGTATATATAGGCATCCACTGAAGGCGGTTCCCATGGGGCTGATCCATCCTTCTAGAATCTCCTAAAGCCACAGTGGTATAAAAGGACTAAAGAAGAAAGGCTGTCAGCTGGATGAAGGGTGAAGTATCATAGTGTAGGTGAAGTCAGAAGACCACCATATAGAGATTATTGGACACTTCAAGGCAAAGCAGTGAAAACTGTAAATCACCAAGGAAACTGAAAAAGACACTAAAAGATGTAGGGCCTCCCATGTGTCTAGGTTGGCAAAACTGATATTGTTAAAATGGTTACATCACAAAAAGATTCCACTGACTCAATGGAATCACCATCAAAATGCTAATGACATTCTTCATAGAAACAGAAAAAGAAAAAAAAGGTACAATAAATATGAAAGCACAGAAAGTCTCACAGAGCCAAAGAGATTCTGTTCAGGAACTCTAGATGAATCACAGTACTTGATTTCAAATTATACCACAGAGCCACAGTAACAAAACCAGCATGGTACATGCACAAAACCAAACACATACACTAATGAACAAAATAGAAGACCTAGAAATAAGCCCACATAGATATGGTCATATGATTCTTGAGAAAGGAACCAAAACATAGACTTGAAAAACACAGCCTCTTTAACAAGTGATGGTGGGAAAAGTAGGTGTCCATGTGTAGAAGAACTAAAACTCGAACTCTATCTTCCACCCTATACAAAAATCAAATAAAAAATAGGTTAAAGAGCCCAATGAAAGACCTAAAACTTTGAACCCACTTGGGAAAAATGTAAGAAAAATGTCATAAGATATAGACATAAGCAAGGAGACTTCAAAAAACTAAAAAGAATTTGCATAGCAAACAAAAATGAAAAACTCCCAAAGTCAAAGCAATAGAATTAAGAGACAGCCTAAAGACTGGGAGAAAATGTTTCCAAGTAGTCATCCAATGGAGGATTAATATCCAGAATATATAAAGAACTAAAAAATTTAAACAATGAAAAATCAGTCCAGTCAATAAATGGGCAAATAGGCTGAACAGATATTTTTCAAATGAAGAAATACAAATGACCAATAAACATAAAAATGTGTTCAACAAATTTAGTCATCAGGGAAATGCAATGCAAAAACCTCACTGAGATTTTTATTTTATTCTAGGCAGAATGTCCATTATCCAGAAAACAAAGAACAAATATTAGTAAGGCTATAGGAGGAAAGGAAATGGTGCCTACTGCTTGTGGGAGGTAAACTAATGCATTCACTATGGCAGTAAGTGTGGATATAGTTCAAAAAACTAAGTTCAGAACTTCTGCCTGAGCAGCCATCTGACTTCTGGAGGTACAGTCAGCTTACTAGAGACACATGGGAAGCTGTGCTTATCGCAGTACTTTTCACAGCAGGAAAGGTTTAGCACAGGCTGAGGTGCTCATCAACAGGAATAAATGAGATGTGATGTATACACATGGCATTTTACTCAGCCTCCAGGGAAAATGAAATTAAGTTGTTCACTGGAAAATGGATGGAACTGGAAATCACATGGTGAGTGAGATAAACATTCTGAAATACAAGCATTGTGTGCTCTCTCACATAGGATGGGGCAGAAGAGTAAAGAAGGAAGCGTTAGCTATGTGTAAGGGGAAGATCAGGGAAGCAAGGGAAACAGGACTGATATGATCAGAGTGTATTGTATATATGAATACTCTGTTTAATCAATACATGCTCATAAAATAAAGTTAAAGGTCTAGTGTACTTTAGAAGCATGGGAAGACTTTTAGTTCTTTCCTAAAACTAAATAATTGAGAAGAAGACTCTTGAAACTGCTTCTAACTCTTCTTTTTTTTTTTCAGATTTTTTATTGGTTATTTTATTTATTTACATTTCAAATGTTATCCCCCTTTCTAGTTTCCCTTCCACAAGCCTCCTATCCCCTCCACCCTCCTGCCACTATGAGGGTGCTCCCCTACCGCCCACGCACTCCTGCCTCAGCAGCCTAGCATTCCCCTATCCTGGGTCATCAAGTCTCCCCAGGACCAAGGGGAGACTAATGATGCCAGATAAGGCCATCCTCTGCTACTTATCCAGCTGGAGCCATGGGTACCCCTTGTGTACTCTTTGGTTGGTGGTTTAGTCCCTGAGAGCTTTGAGGGTCTGGTTGGTTGATATTGTTGTTCTTCCTATGAGGTTGCAAACCCCTTCAGTTCCTACAGTTCTTGCCCTCACTTCCCTCTTGGAGTCCCCATGATCAGTCCAAAGTTTGGCTGTGTACATCTGCATCTGTATTGCTCTTTCCTCCAGTTTCTGCTCCACTCTTTGTCCTTGCATTTTCTTTTGACAGGAGAAATTCTGGATTAATATTTTTGAGGTGGGTGGATGGCCCCATCACTCAACTGGGGGCTGTGCCTAGCCGAAATACCCAACAAAGGGGAGATAGAACCTGTAATTCTTCTTAATTAGAGTAAATTCAGTTTGATCCTTAAAAAATAAATTTCTAGACAGACTAGGAATGCATTTTTCCAGAGTATTTGACATTGCTCATCACTTATTCTCTCAACTGCTCATAGCCTTCACATAGCTCATCTATGGGAAATATTCTTGAGGAGGATATGCTTGGCAGGTGTGTGCAGCTAGGTCACATGTGCTTGCTAGAAGGAATGCCTGAGGACATCGTGTGTTTCAGGGTGATATGTTGTGTTTACATATAGGAATCTCCCACTTCCTGTACTGAAGTTCTCATCCCCATGGTGACTGAATTTGGAGACTAGGGCACATGATACATATTATGATCACAGTATAGGGCACTTGCTTGATGAAACTGGACAGAATGCAGAAGAGACACCAGAACTTTCTCTGTGTCATGGTAGAAACAACAAGGAGGAAACCCTGAGAAGAGTCCTCATTGTCACTCTTAACTGCAGATCCTCAGAAAGTAAATGTCAAGTTGCAAACTAACCATCGTGAGATACTGTAACTTTAATTTTTTCAAAGCCTACTTTTACTGATGGTCCTTAAATGCTTTAACCTCTCTCTCTTCTAGCCCACCGCCTACCAGAGGTGGTGGAAAAGAAAGGTTATTAGGATACGGGGGATGTGGACCTGTTTAGAAATGGTTCTTTGCAACAAATCTCATCTGCGTTGTCAGAAAATAAACAGTTCATTTCACAGGTCAGCAGTGGAGGCTCGATCCACTTGAAAACACTTCATGGATATACCAGAAGTCCAGTTCAGTAGAGTTTGGACAGTAGCAGTGGTGGCAAAACCTACCAGGAACAGCCAGACCTCAGCTGAATTGGCACAAGTCAGCAGGAGGGACCACTGCCAATAGGGATACCATGAAAAGTTCTCAGCTGTGCCTCTCTCAGTGAAGTGAAGATTGGTGAAGATGCTAGACCAACACGCGTTGCACACCTAGCTCTATAAGCAAGGCTAGTTCAGCCTCTGTCACTGTCCATTGAATTCTATTTATACCTTCTAAACATCACGTGTCATCCACAGGTCTTGCCTCAGCATGTGCATCTGTCTCAGCTAACATCACTCTGTCAGTCAGCCAGTCTTTGGAAGAAGCAAGAAGCTGTGGCATACCACCAGAAGTTTTTTGGTGCATTTCTCCCTATGGAGTCCCAACAAATGGAGCTCAACTATTCAATGTAAGGCAGACTAGTAAATGTGTGCCATTAGCAAAGAATCCTTCATCATGTGTCCTCTCACATGCTTGTTTTAGCAGAACATCCTTTCACCTGTGTCTGCTTCAGGAAACACTCCTTCACATGTTTGTCCCAGCAAAATATCCAACATTACTGACTTTCCAAAGAACCCTTAAGTTTCTGCTTCAGGAAATGTTGATGTGACAGCTGAGCTGACTGATGCAGAAAGACAGAGAAGTTTGCAGACTCAGAGAAGCTTCCAGGGAGTGAAAGAATTAAGATTTCTGGGGTTGTCAAGATGTCTAGTGACTGAAGGTACTTGCTACCAACCCTGATAGTATTAGCTCAGTCCTCACAGCCTACATGGTATAAGGAGAGAATCAACTCTGCTAAGATGTCCTTGACTGCCACATATCTGTCCTGGCATATCTGTACCCAAATCTCCCCACATGTATACAAGATGCCAGTTTTTTGTTCTTGTCAACATGACACACCCTAGACACCTGAGAAGAGGCAATCTCAATTGAAAAATTGTCTCAATCAGACTGGATACCATTGTCCCTAGGCAGTGAACATGGCTGTATAAGAAACCTAGCTGAAGCTGGGTGATGGTGATGCACAACTTTAATCCAAGCACTCCAGAGGAAATTTCTGAGTTCAAGCTAGCTTGGTCTACAGAGTGAGTTCAGGATGGGCAGGCCAGCACAGAGAAACCCTGTCTTGAAAAGAAAACAAAACAAAAGATGAAAACCAACCCAAAGGAAAAAAAATCCCCCTCCAAAACCCACCATAAAAACAAACAAACAAACACACACACACACACACACACACACACACACACACACACACACACAGAGAGAAAGAGAGAGAGAGAGAGAAAGAGAGAGAGAGAGAGATGTAATAAAAATTTAGAGCTGATCTTCTGTCACTAGTAAGTGCGATTGACTCTCTGTGTAAGGGAGGACATACTAAAGGCCCTGTGGAGATGTGAACCTGCAGACTCACAGTTGACACTGAACATTCTCAGTCTTGAATATTGTCCTTCACCACAGGAATTCCATCTAGACAGCAGAACTTGACTTGTGTGTTCTGTTTCGATAGGCTCTGGTGGTCTCATCCTCCTTCCTCTGAAATTGTTGTATTCTCCTGTTTCATCACTACTGTTATGGTTTGTGAACTACTCTCCTGGACCATCGAGTAGCCTAGACTTTAATCTTAAGAACTCAGAGTTCTTCTGCCTTGATATACTGCTAAAGGAGCCATGAGTTTCCTTGTGTTTCAAATTCATTAATCAAAGTCAAACTTCTCAGAATGTAACTACATTTGGAACTGGGACCTTCAAGGAAATGGTTAAGTAAAAAAATGAGTTCACTAGAGCTATCCCTAATCCAATGTAACTGATATATTTAAGAGGAGCTCAGGTGCTTCTCAGCCCTACGAATTTCCTCAGTTGAGAATTCTCTATTAGCTCTATTCTCCATTTTTTGATGGGGTTATTTGGTTCTCTGGAGTCTAACTTCTTGAGTTCTTTGTATATATTGGATATTAGACCTCTATCAGATGTAGGATTGGTAAAGATCTTTTCCCAATCTGTTGGTTGCCATTTTGTCCTATTGACAGTGTCCTTTGCCTTACAGAAGCTTTGCAATTTCATGAGGTCCCATTTGTTGATTCTTGATCTTGGAACTTAAGCCATTGGTGTTCTGTTCAGGAACTTTTCCCCTGTGCCCATGTGTTCAAGACTTTTCCCCACTTTCTCTTCTATTAGATTCAGTGTATCTAGTTTTATGTGGAGGTCCTTGATCCACTTGGACTTGAGCTTTGTATAGGGAGATAGGAATGGATCAATTTGCATTCTTCTACATGTAGACTGCCAGTTGAACCAGCACCATTTGTTGAAAATGCTGTATTTTTCCCACTGGATGGTTTTAGCTCCTTTGTCAAAAATCAAGTGACCATAGATGTGTGGGTTCATTTCTGGGT
>CM052700.1:148140293-148161354 GCA_028551405.1 Uromys caudimaculatus
CCACTCTGGAAATCAGTTTGGCAGACCCTCAGAAAAATGGGCATAATACTACCTGAGGATCCAGCTATACCACTCCTGGGCATATACCCAGAAGATGCTCCAACATCTAATAAAGGCACATGCTTCACTATGTTCATAGCAGCCATATTTATAATAGCCAGAAGCTGGAAACAACCCAGATGTCCCTCAGCAGAAGACTGGATACAGAAAATGTGGTACATTTACACAATGGAGTACTACTCAGCTATTAAAAACAATGACTTAATGAAATTTGCAGGCAAATGGATGGAACTTGAAAATGTCATCCTGAGCAAGGTAACTCAGTCACAAAAGAACGAACATGGTATGTACTCACTGATAAGTAGATATTAGCCCAAAAGTTCAGAATACCCAAGTTTTACTTCATAGTAACTGTTGGACTGTGTGAGGTCCCAGATGGAGGAGTTGGAGAAAGTACTGAAGGAGCTGAGGGAGTTTGCTGCCCCATGGAGGGAGCAACAGTGTCAACTGGCTGATCCCCAGGTGCTCCTAGAGACTGGACCACCAACCAAAGAATACACATGGAGGGACCCATGGTTTGGACCACAGATGTGACAGAAGAGGGCGTTGTTGGCCATCAGGGAGAGGAGAGGCCTTTGGGCCTGAGGGTGTTAGAGGCTCCAGTATAGGGGATTGCCAAGGTGGGAAGACGGGAGTGAGTGGGTGGGTGGGTGGGTGGGGGAATACCCTTATAGATGTAGGGGGAGAGGGGAGGGGATAGGGTGTTTCCAAAGTGGATACCTGGAAAGGGGGAAACATTTGAAATGTAAATAAAGTATCAAAAAATAAAAATAATAAAAAAAAAAGAGAGGTGCTTAGGACACACAGGGCACACAAGGGTGACCATGTGAGCATACAGGAGAAGGACATCATCTGTAAGCCCAAGAAGGAGCCCATCTGCTACACCTTCACATTCTTCCATCAGGATATGATGAATAAGTTTCTATTATTTAAACTACCCAGTGAAGTGGAAATTTCCAATTTTTTTGGAGACTGGGTTGGGTCCTGTGATGTTTTTCTAGAAACTGTCTTATGAGAGAATGTTTTTGTTGAATCAGACATGTGAGAGGATGTTTTGCTGAGAACAGACATGTGGTATTTTTCTGGAAGCTACCTGAAAAAAAAAGGTATATGATATTGTGCTAGAGTGGATGCTTGAGAGAAGACATGATGTTTGGAAAATATGGTATTGGTTCACCTTGCCACTCTTTGCTGATTATTGTTTTTTGTAACTCTATAGAGAGAAACACACCAAAGAACTTCTGGTGGGTTCTGTCAGCTTCTTGCCACTTCTCTGGACTCTGGCTGATTGAAAGAGCCTCAAGGTTTCTTCTGGGTTGAACTGCTGTTGCTGATTTGTGAATGGTGTTTGTGAGTGGTTCCAGCTACTGATGCTGATTCATGAGAAACAAGCAGATGACATTCTGACAATACAGATTGGATTTGTCCCAAGGAAATATTTCTTTTCTTTTCTTTCCTTTCCTTTTCGTTCTTTCTTTTTTTGTGTGTGTGTTAGTATCTTTTGTTCTTTCAAACTATTTTTATTGGATATTTACTTTGTTTACATTTTAAATGTTTTGCCATTTTTAAGATCTCCCCTTCAGAAACCCCTTTTCCCATCCCTCCTCCCCCTGCCTCTATGAGGGCTTTCTCCCACCCACCCACCTACTCTCATCTTTTAGCCCTACACGGAGACATTGAACATCCTCAGGCTCATTCATGGGCCTCAGCTGGAGTCATGGGTCCCTCTGTGTGTACTCTTTGGTTGGTTGTCCAGTCCCTAGGAGCTCTGGGGGAACTGGCCAGTTGACACTGTTGCTCCCTCCATGGGACTGCAACCCCCCCTCAGCTCCTTCAGTCCGTCTCCAACTCTTCCAACGAGAACCCCGAGCTCAGTCCAGTGGTTGGCTGCAAGCATCCACTTCTGTATTTGTCAGGCTCTGGGAGAGCCTCTCAGGAGACAGCCATATCGGGCTCCCATCAGCAAGCACTTCCCGGCATCCACAAGAGCTTCTGGGGTTTGGTGACTGTATATGGGATGGATCCCCAGATAGGGCAGTCTCTGGATGGCCTTTCCTTCAGTTTCTGCTCCACACTTTGTCTCAATATTTCCTCCTATAAGCATTTTCTTCACCCTTCTAAGAAGCACTGAAGCATCCACACTTTGGTCGTCCTTCTTCTTGGGCTTTGTATGGTCTGTGAATTGAATCTTGGGTATTTCGAACTTTTGGGCTAATATCCACTTATCAGTGAGTGCATACCATGTATGTTCTTTTGTGACTGAATTACCTCACTCAGAATGATACTTTCAAGTTCCATCCATTTGCCTGTGAATTTCATGAAGTCATTGTTTTTAACAGCTGAGTAGTATTCAACTGTGTAAATGTACCACATTTTCTGTATCCATTCCTCTGTTGAGGGACATCTGGGTTTGTTTTCAGCTTCTGACTATAAATATGGCTGTGATGAACATAGTGGAGAACATGTCCTTATTACATGTTGGAGCATCTTCTGGGTATGTGCCCAGGAGTGGTATAGCCTGGTCCTTAGGTAATACTATGTCCAATTTTCTGAGGAACCGCCAGACTGATTTCCAGAGTGGTTGTACCAGCTTGCAATCCCACCAGCAATGGAGGAGTATTCCTCTTCAAGGATCTATTTCTAAACAGGCCCTTTTCCTCCTTTGCATATTAACCTTTCCTTTCTACTACCTCTGGTGGATGGTGTGCTAAAAAGGACATTAAAACATTTAAGCACACTTATTAAAGTATGTTTTGAAAAATATAAGCCTACAACCCAGCCTGTGGTACTTTGTTATGTCACCATCAGCAAAGGAACATACAACCAACATGGGCTACCTGACAGGAGAATGGGAGGACCATATGGATCCTGGAAGCTCATGTTACTTGGGAAAACCCAAACTTGCTTGTTTAATCATTATTCACCAAATATCTACAGTATATCAACACTGGGTGCATGCAATGGGCAGTAGGGATATAAATCCCCATAAACTTGTATGAGGGAAATACAACTTTAAACTTCTTGTTCCTCACATACAAGTCATCTCACATAACATATAACATGGACCTAGAACCATTCCACGAAGATGAGATTGATTACATCATCCATTGTTTAATTTAAATGACTTTAAAAATGGTGTATAGTTTACATGTGTAATTTTAAGTTTAGTATACAGAACAAGGAGAAATGGGAAGCTTTTTAGTCACCATGTTGCACAAATAAGCAAATCATGTCTAATCCTAGTGTTTTTACTTACTAGCCCTGACAGGTGAATGTAGTTCAAGTAGGGAAAGGTAAAAGCCTGATACCATAAGAACAACAGCACAACCCTTCATCCACACATGCACAAATGCAGCTGCAGACATGGATTATACCATAGCACCTGCCTTCGTAGTCTACTCATATCCACACCCTGCATCCATTAATCATTACTATTTTTTTGAATATGCAGTAGTGTCATATCAAAATGGACCTATGGAGATGACTGCAATACAAAGCAGAATGTTAATTTCATTTTTCTGTTAGATGTTTGAGTGTTTTGTTTAATGTATTCCCTCCTACTTACCACCTCCTCTCTACTCACCCAACCTCGCCAAGCACAATTTGTGCTGCCTCTGTATTCTTAGCTGTATGGCTATCCACTGGAGCACACTCAATCTCCCAGGGCCACATTCTTAAAGAAAGTGAACCTCCATTTCCCAGAACTGCTCAATTGTCAAGAGTTCCCTCACTAGGGGTTGGGGCATCATGCCTACCTTGTCTGTCCATGTTAAGATTTTTATGACTTGAACTTGCACAGGTCTTGTACATGCTACCATAACCCACTGTGAGTTCAGAGGTGCAACCACCTTTCTGTGTTTGAAACACTGTATCCTTGTAGTCAATGTCTACTTCTGGTTTTCACACTCTTTACACTCTTTCTTCTATAGTGATCCCTGAGCCTTGGGAAGAAGGAGTGTATTAGATGTGTTAGGATGATATAGATATCATGTTTAGGGCTGAGAATTTAGCTGTCTCTTATTCTCTACACCTTGACCAGTTGTGCGTCTCTGTCACCTACTACAATAAGTTTATTTGATGGTGATTCAGAGGTGTGCTATCTATGGGATATAATGAAAGTAATTAGGGGTTGGTTTATTACTTTGCCCATTTAACAGAGTGATTTTAGTAGGTTCTCCCTTAAAGTCTATGAACAATTGTCTATTTACAGGTTCATTCTCCAGAAGCAATGTCAGGCATAAGTATCAACTTGTGGAGCAGGCCTTAAATCCAACGGTAATGGTTTGTAGGACCATGAAAGGCAGTCTGGTTTCTGGTTGAGCTAAGGTTTAAAACCCTGGAATCCCAGTAGGGGGTCTCAAGCAGGGGACAACCATGCAAGGGACTGTAGGCGGTTTGCCGTGCTCCTGGGCCCTAGGCTCCTGACAAAGGCCACAGCTCTCCATTAGGCATGTGACCATCAGTCATGTAGCCCCAAGCCCCCCCCACAGGTAGAGGTGTGGTCACATAGCCTCAAGACATCTCCATTTTAATGAGGTACCTAGAGGCTTAGCCAATAAACTCCCCTTCCCCTTCCCAGCCACTCCTCCCTGCAAAAGGTATTTTAACCTCAGGCCTACCCTGAGGTTGGGGGGGTATGGTTTCACTCATCACCATTCTCTGTCTGCCATGACAATAAATGCCCATGGACTGTCTCTCTTCATTGGAATCTGCCATGGGGAACGATGGAACAGGCCTTTGTCTAAAGAGCCTCATCTAGTCTCCTGTAGAAGGCCTCTCAGCACTCCCAGCCATGGTCTCCACCAAACCAAGAGAGCTAGCCACTGACAAGCCAAAGATGCAATCCCTGGCAGGACCCAGCCAAGCTCCTCCTTGCCTTTCCCCCTCGGCCCCGGGCTAGACCCAGTCCGCAGGCCCCCACTCCATTCTCAGCTCTTCCATGGCATCCAGCAGCATCTAGGATGCCCAAGAGCCTGAGAACCAGATGAAGCCAGCTCCGTGTAGTCCTCAGGACCACAGGCCGTGCTCCCCCACCCCTGGGTGGTGTCCAGTGGTTTCTCACAGCCTGACACCCACCTGGTGGTGCTGTGGGGTGAGCTCAGTCAAACTTCTGCATCCTGCCTCTCCCAGAGGCCCAAACCCTGGGGCAGATGCGGGACCCCCACACCACTTTAACCCAACAGTGGTTGGTTACTTCCATAGTGTTTGTTGCATCCTGTGCACCAGTGGGTGTGTCTTGCTGGACCAGTCATTATTGTAGCAGGGTGACCAACTGGATAAAATTGATGCTACTTTCCTCCTCTGATAGCTCACAAAAACACCTTCACACTATGAAAGCTATTCAGTGGAGATGAAATGTCCACATCAGTACCAGCTTAGTTTCTCCAAGTTCCATGGCTCAAATACGTGGTGTTTTTAGCCTTTGGGTCTTAAACCCACAAGTTCTGGAGGGTAAGCAAGAGCATCAACTATAGCATGCAATATATGGACATTTGGAGGATATCACTGTGAAGAATTACACTGGAATTTTGATGTCGATGGATTTCGTAATGTTAACTTTTAACTATCCACAAAATTAACTTCCTTTAGCATGTGTGTAGGGAATTTTCTTGTCAGATCTTTGTATGGTCCAGTTAACAAAGTTGAATTGGTACAAGTTAGGAGGAAGTAGGGAGCAAAATCAAGGAACCAGGCTCAATGTTTAAGTGCCCAAGACGTGCCCAGTCAGGAGAGGAAGCATGGTAGCAGTGTCCAGTGAGACTGTTTGGTGGGGACCTGGTGTTTGCAAGTGAAATTAAAAAATAATAAAGTTTAAATGAAGTTACATCACATGGAGCGATAATGTTCTCCATAAGTACCATAGACCATCTAACAAAACCCCCAGTGTGAGGCAAGGGAAAACCCCCTTCAAGTTGCATATATGTAAGACAATAATTATGAAGAAAAGGTTATGAATCTGAGAGGGGGTAGTGGCTAAGGGAGGATTTGGAGTATGGAGAAGGAGGGGAGGAAATAACAAATACTCTACTAATGTATGAATTTCTCAAAAACAAGTCAAACCAGAAGACAAGACACATACTCAGGCAGAGGGCAAGGCTGATAGCAGTCACTCTTCTGGATAGCACTGTTTGTCTTGGCACACCTTCTGAGGTCTTCCTCAAATGTCATTCTCAAGGGCATAGCTTTGTCTGGTTTGAAGTTAATGCTTCCTCAAGGCTTTGGCTGATACTGTTTTAAGACTAATGAGGCAAGAAGACACTGTCTAATAGGGCTCAGATAGAATTGTTTTTAGCTCTTGTGATGAATTAAGAATATAAGAAACTGTGGTAGATGCGCTTCCCTGCTTACTACTCCCACAAGCACAGTAGATCTGTTTCCTCCTAAAATTAATATATTAGGAACCAGATTTTGTGCCAAAGAGTAGTTATGGATGACTTCATTCTTCTATTATGAAAATGTTCAAGAATAAAAAAGAGAAATAAGACAGTGGATTAGTCATCAATATATTAGCACATTATTTACCTGAAGCATTTGAAAGTAAAGGAGAGATGTTAGGAACACTGGTACATGTCATGCCCCTAAAGCTTCAGGACAAATCCATTCAGATTTAAGAAATGTCTCCATGTGAACACAATGTTATTACCATACTACACAAAGCTGATGATGGTCACCCAGTAGTCTATGTGCCCTCAATTTGATAGGTCACTTTAGCTCCCTGGACCTCTGTTTTGTTTATTCTTAAATTGTGCTTTGTTTGTTTGTTTGTTTGTTTGTTTGAGACAGGGTTTCTCTGTATAGCCTTGACTGTCCTGGAACTCTCTCTGTACACCAGGATGGCCTTGGACTCAAATTTTTCTGCCTCTGCCTTCAGGGTGCTGGGATTAAAGGCACATGCCACCACTACATAACACTGTATTGTGCTTGTCAATGTGGTAAGAGTAGTGCTATCTTCCTTACAGGGATTTTGTGAGAATCTGAAAAGCAGAACTTCATTCCTTTGAAAGAGTCAAAGCACTATCCTTGTTTGGTGGAATACCTGTGTGTGGTGTGAGAGCTTTCATAGATGCAGAAGGTCACACCTCTCCTGTCATCGTCCTTGGAGGGATGACTTATACTAAGAGTTACCCTACAGGCAACTCTAAAGATAGACACTTCGTGGAAGATGATTCCCATGTTGGATGGACATAAAAACAGAAGCCCCAAAGCAAACCAAGTCTTCTGGACAATCACTACTTCCCCAGGCTTGATTTCTGCAAGAAAAAGACTCCACACAGGACCTTCCAGCATAAATACAGCTCTGGCTTAACTCATGGGTGATTAACTACAACTGAAGTGACTAAGGTAGGCTTTAATCTAGTTTGACTTATATTTGTATCTATCTATCTATATATATATATTATATATTCACATATATAATTTTTAATATTATATATATGTGAAAAAGGAATTATGACACAGAAGCAAGAGCACATCTGAGCATAGTGAGATGACACCATGCACCAACTGGATTAATATAGAAGATTTATTGGGTTGGCTTACATGGTAGGGAGTGGTATTCTAACAATTGCTGTTGGTACTTTGGAATGGCAGAGAGCCCATTGGTGCATAGTCCATGAAGCTGGGTCCTCACTAGTTTCAATACTATGCTGAACGGCTGGAAACTTCCAGGAAAGGCATTGATAATATATAGCTTATATAGAAAGGCTGAAGAAAATGGAATCTGATATCAGCAGACAATGGCTGCAGGAGTAGGCAAGCTTGATTAAGAAGGAAAGGAACTTGTGTAGTGTTCTGGCTTTTACCTTCCCAGTCCACTGGGTTGTGCCGCTCATATTCAGGATTTGTCTTTCTATTTTGGTCACTGTTCCACATACTAATATTCTTTGGAAATGCATCCCTTCTCTATTAGACATGCCTTTTACCAGTCATATTTATCTCTTCCAGTCAACATAGTAAGATCAGTTATCATAACAGCTAAGGAGAGAAGCTTGGGCAGCAATCTACCTGCTGCATCTTGATCTTGGCCTTCAGCAACCAGGATATGATAAGTAAGTTTCTGTTATTCAGTCCACCCAGCCTGTGGTAATTTGTTTTGTCACTCTCAGCAAAGGAACATACTAACCTTCAGAGGACACTTGATAGGAGGATGAGCAGCCATACAGATTCTGGAGGCTCATCACACTTGGGGGAACCCAAGACTGCTGGTTTAATCATCATTCACTAAATATTTATGTTGTATCAGCACTGGATACATGCAGCAGGCATCAAGGGACATAAATGCCCATGTACTCCTATGAGGGAAACTCAACCTTAAACTTTGTATTCTGAGGGTCCACGCCATCTCATATATGATGAAACATTGACTTGTAATTAACTATAAATTTTACTTTGGGGTTTGGTATACTCAAATTCTATCTTTTAAAAATGTTCTTGGTATCATCTCTGCAGTAGTTTCCAAAGCAGGACCAGTAGCATATACACCTTTTATGTCATGAAAGTTGCTGTGATAACACACAAGTTAGAGTTCAGCAATTTTGCTTAGCAGTTCAAAAAAACTCCCCTCATTTCAGGCTAGAGATAATACAAATGGAGAGGGAATACAAATTTAGTAATCTTGATTCATTTTGCTTTAAAAGTGGGGGATGGAAGCCTTGATGAGATCCCTGGTATAGTATAAGAGGAAGAGCCTGACCAGAGAGCCACAGAAGACCCAGAAGAGGCAAGTCCTTACAGGACAAGTCCAGGAGCTCAGCCACACCTGTGCAACATGTGTTCTGCCATGCTTCTGATGCTTCTTCCTAAAGTCCAAATCCCACTCATCACTCATCATTTGTCCTCGTAGCTTTACCGAGTCCTGAGTGTGAGGTACAGCTCTGTATTTGTGGTCCTTTTGTGCTTGATAAAATTTAAATAGGTAACTGTCACTCTCCTACCTTTTTCCTTGCTGACCTTGGGTGATCTTAAGGCTCTTAATTCTCCCATCTTAGCTCTTTGATGCAATTAAATGAGGACCCAAACTTCAAGTGCTCACCCTAGTACCCAGGAGAGTGGCACATACACAGGAGGCAGCCATTTTGCTACCAACATGTGAGTGATTCTCAGAGGATTTCCAGTCCTTTCACCAATACCCACATTTTTGCACTGGCCTTGTACAGGGTACCTTGTCCGTTATGAACTCAAGGAATTCCACAGACATGGCAAGGGGGATGCTAAAGGGAATGGGCATGAGAAGGCAGACCTGAGCCTGAGTCTTAAGATGCCAAGGACATCTGGATCCTATTTCCTCCATGACAATAACAAGGGTGTGATCTGATGACTGATCCCAAATTCAGGTTTATTAAGCCTGTTCTGGTTTTTAATTTGTAATTCTTGTGCCAAATTTGTGTATCTCAGGCTGACGTCAAACTTGCCATGTTTGACATGAGTCTTATGTATACAAGTATTTGATCTTAAACTTGTGACCCTAATGCTTGCACTTCCTAAATGCTGGAACTACTTATTATAGATACTCACGATCACCCACATTTTCTGTGGTACAGGGCCTGGAGCTTAGGGCTTCATTCATGTTAAGAAAGCCCTATACCAACTGAACTTCATCCCAAGGCATAGAAAGCCAGATTTAAGAAAATAAACCTTTTATTGATTTCTTTTTGTGAGTTTTACATCATGCACTGCCCTTCACCCTTGCAACCTCTCTCCTCCCAAATAAGAAAGAAACAAACAAAACAGCATAGAAAATGTCTCATTGTGGAAGTTGTAATAGTTCACAGTGGCAGTGTATCTCTCTGTCCACATATCTTCACTTGCGAATGCTCATTGCATTGATTTTTTTTTAGCCTGTACATGTTCTGTGGAAAAGTTCATGGTTAGTACCTTTGGAAAACATTGAATATTTGTCTTTCTGTCATGGAGAATCAGTGTTGCTAAAAGCCTTGGATTTAAAAGAAATTATGGTAATCAAGACAAAACATTTCCAAGTTGTTTGGATATTGGAATGCTTCTAGTGTATAGCACCCTTTCCCCTCCTGTGACTCATGACTTGAAAATATACTCCAGGAAGCGATGGACCAGAAGGTCCTTCAAGTCCTGTGAAAGGTCTGTTTCTAGTTATAACAGCTCTCCATATCTCTCTGATATTTCCTTTTCTGACTTTTCTCCTACAGTGAACATCCTTCAGTGAGCAGGACATGTGTCATGGGGAACATTCCAGTTGATTCCTTCTACAGGGAACCTGCAGTTCAAAGGGTCCTGCTGTTTATCTTCCTTGGTTGTAAAACTCTATGACTATTTGCTCTATTGTTACTTTTGTCCTAAAAGAGACATGCCAATAAATAAAATTCATCTTCTATGTGTTGAGATTTCTGGGTCAGGATTCTGAAAGTACATTTCATTTTGTCTGTGCAGTTGCCATGGAGGCTGGCCTGAGGATGAGGATGTTGGGCACAGTTTGACTAGCAGGGACAGAATTGCCCTCATCACTGTGAGGCTAAAGTCAGCCTCTGCATCACTGGCTTGAAGGAAGATGAGGAGAGCAAATGTCACTTTCTTCTTGGTGCTGTTGGGCTTCAGACAGTAGATCACAGAGCTCCCACCTCAGGGTTTGCCTTACAGGCCCAGTGAGTGGTGTGAGGAACTCAAATACTAAGGAATTAAGACCACAGCTGAGTGACCTCAGAAAATTCATTCCCTGTTGGGACACCTGTATCACACTCCCTGACTCCCATCAAGGCTCAGGGAATACCGAGGAAGAGGGCTAGAAAGACTGTAAGAGCCAGTGTTTAGGAGGACCTGAGCAAAACTTGTGACCAGGACAGGACCACTTCTGCACTGCTAGTGGTGCATGCCATGCACCAGATCAAGCAGTTAACATTGCAGCATGGAGGGAAGAAGGGCTCATAAGCTCCCACCCTAGTTGAGGAACTATGGGTGGTTGTGGCTTCTCAGAGAGGGACGATTAGTTTTCTTTAAGGGTGAACGCTCTACTGTGCTGTGGTGGGTGTGGTGGGTGGTTCCTTACCCATGAGTATCTTAACAGCACAAATTGGACTTGGTGCTTTATAAAAACAAAACAAAACAAGAGACACAAAGTTGGGAGAGAATAGGGAGCTGGTAGGATAGATCTGGGAGGAGCTGGCTGGAGGAATAGGGGTAACATGATCGAAATACATTTTATGAAATTCCTAAAGAATTAATCAAAATATATTAAAAATCTTGGCTCTGACATGTCTTCCTCTTCCAATGTAAGAAACTCAGTGTCTGAATTCTGTGCCATCAAATGATCCCATTTTAACACAAACCCCTGAGAATAGAATTTTTATTAAATTTGTTCTTTGACAATTTTATTCATGTATATAATATACTCTGATTACTTTCACACTCCACCTGCTGCTACCTTCCCTCCCACCCCTGTTAACCTTCTTGTCTTCCTACAAATCTCACATATGTGAGAAATATGTGTTTTCTATCATGATTAAACAGAGTCATCTATGTGATTGCAGCTTTGGAACTATCCTAATGGACACATGCGTGAATATGTAAAGATAATGGCTAGCCCTTCCTGGTTTCCTAAGCTTTTTGTTTTTATCAGTCTAAATTCTATTTCCTCACTAAGTCTCATTTCAAAAGCCATACACTTTGTGTAAACTTTCTGTCTTAGTCAGGGTTTCTATTCCTGCACAAAGGATGCAAGTTGGGGAGGAAAGGGTTTATTGAGCTTACACTTCCATGCTGCTGTTCATCACGAAAGGAAGTCAGGATTGGAACTCAAGCAGGTCAGGAAGCAGGAACTGATGCAGAGGCCATGGAGGAATGCTGCTTACTGGCTTGCTTCCCCTGGCTTGCTCCTTATAGAGCCCAAGACTACCAGCCCACAGATGGTACCACTCACAAGGGGCCCTCCCCCCTTGATCACTAACTGAGAAAATGCCTTACAGCTGAATCTCATGGAGGCATTTTCTCAACTGAAACTCCTTTCTCTGTGATAACTCCAGCTTGTGTCAAGTTGACACAAAACCAGCCAGTACACTTTCTTTATAGTGTCTATTCACCAGTTCAACTACTCGCCCATCTACTCATCCATCCTCCATTTGTCTATCCATTCATCCAACCACCCAATTTATCCACTTACACAACCATCTCTCTATTAACACACTATTTTGCAGGCTGTATGAACGCTGTGCCTATGAGGTGAAGACTCACCCCTTGTTGTCTTAACTACTTTCTGGTCTCTTGTGATGTACATTATAAGGATGTTTTCTTATTGAGCTGTTCATGGTTTGTTCTCCACCTTTGTCAAATAGTTATTGGAATGTAGAACAAAGCTTCAAAAGTAGCAGAAGAACACCTTGCTGATTAGTTTTAATTATTAAAATATTATATTTAATTTTTGTAATTTTTATAAGTTCTTTGGGAAATTACTACAATGTATTTTGATTATATTTATCCCTTCCCTCGGCTCCTCCTTACCTATGTTTCCTTTTAAAACTAAAACCATCAGGTTCAGTTTATGCTGTCCATATTCTTGATTATGTGTCCTTCCACCTAATATTGTCAATCTATTAAGGGCCACATCCTTAAGGGAAAGTAAGTCACCCTCTCTCAGTCTGCTAACAGTTGTCAGCTGCCAACATCTCCTCAGTTCATGGTAGGACTGTGTGCCACTTCCCCTCTCCATGTCAAGATTTTGTCTGGGTTGAGTTTGCAGAAATCTGTAAAATGCCACAACCACCAGAGTCCATATGTGCCATTTCCCTGCTGGGTAATGAAAACACTGTTTCATTATGCTCAACTACTTGCCTCTGACACTTAACAATCTCTTTGACCTCTCTTCCTGAGTGGTCCATGAGCCTTTGGGCTGAGGGATGCAATATTGTTGTCCCACCCAGGTGTGAGCATTCTGCAGTCTTTTGCTCTCTGTGCCTGGATGGTTGTGGTTCTCTGTATTAATTGGCATATACTGAAAAAAGAAGCAGTGCTGATGCAGATTGAGAGATGAACTAATCTGTGGGTATAATGATAAGTTGTCAGGAGTCAGTTTAACACTATAGTTACTTAGCAGAATGATAGTTCTCTCATAGGGTATTTGACCTGTCTACTATTAGTTTTTGGCTCTGATAATGGTGGCAGGTATCAGGGTTTCATCTTATAGAGTAAATCTTAAACCCAGTCAGAAAGTGTTTGATTACTCTCATGTCATTCATGCTATCATTGCACCAATGGGGATGTCTTGGCAGGAGAGTCATAGCTCTCAGAGGTCACAGCTGGGTAAGATTGAAGATTACTTTTCTCTTCCTCTCCAGCACTATTAAAGTGAGCCAGTAGGATAAAGCTTCCAACTCAAATACTAGCTTGATTTCTCCATGTTCTATTTCTCAAGAATGTAGTGTCTTCAACAATAGGGATCTCCTCTGTCAAGTTCTAAAAACAGATATTCTTGATCTATCTGTGGTAGGCAATGGAAAGCAAGCAACCTCTTTAGGGACTTCAATGCCTCAAAGATACTGAATAGTTCTGAGAGCTCACTGTGGTAGATCTTTGTCAATTTGATACAAACTGGAGTTATTTGGGAAAAAGGAACCTCAGTTGAGGAATTGCCTCCATTGAATTGGCCTGTAAACAAGTCTGTGGAAGAATTTTCTTGGTTGATGATTGATGAGGGCCCATCCCACTGTGGGTTGTGCTGACTCTGGGTATATGGTCCCAAGCAAAGAAAGCAAGCTCAACAAACTATGGGGAACAAGCCAGTAAACAGCTTTCCTCCGTGGCCTCTGTTTCAGTTCCTGCCTTTAGGGTCCTGCTCAGACTTCTCTTCCTGAAGCACTGTAAACTGTAAGATGAAGTAAACCCTTTGCTCCTCAAGTTGCTTTGGTCAGGTTTTTGCCACAGCAACAGAAAGCAAATCAAGATGCTTACCAACATTGTTAACTTATGTCTTTGCATCCATGGCAACTCCTAACATTGATGGCTTTGATGGCAGGTACTCTTTTTGTATTCTCCCTGCAATATTTGCTTGTAGAAGTGAGTTGTGATGTCTCAAACATAGGAGCCGGACTCATACCTGGCTGGATCAGGAGCAGGGTCCAGGGAGTCTGCCTTGTTCTTGATATCGATGGTGGTGATTTTTGCTAGCATCACTCAATGTGATGAAGGTGTCTACTGCTTTTTTCCTTAGCATTGACACAATGGTCCCTCTCAGAATTCTTCCTTCTTTAGATCAGTGGTTATGTGGGCTACTATCTCCTTTACTTGCCACTTGCTTTTTCTGAAAGGAAGCTGAAGGATCTTCTACTTAGGTTTGTAGAAGTCTTAGTAATTAAAGGAATCTTACATCTTCTAACCTTTTAAGAGGGCTGGAGGGCATTTTCTGGCTCCTGTTTTCTTTGTGGGTGACCTTGCCTTTGTCTCTCTGTTTTCAGGGAGGCAGCTCAGGCTTCCTGTCTTCTCTCATCATAATTGTCTCCTTCCTTCTCTCTGTTCTTCCTTCTAATTTGCTCAAATAATTCAGCACTGAGTATATGCTGACTATGGTGCCAGGTGCTAGCCAAGGATCTTATAAGACTCATGACTATTGGTAATTAATCCTGACCAGGACAAATAAATGAACTCATTAATGAAAAGTGCTTAGCCCTCTGCAATCAAGTCTATATTACATTAGCCCTGCTAAAACTTGGAAGGGAAGAAGATGACAGGACACAGTACAGAAATCCAGCTTCACTCATTTTTGGAACTGGAGTTTGGACTGAGGGAGAAGGTTGGAGTTATAATTTATATTTAAGTCTTGAGAAAAGAAAAAAAATCCAGAAGATCTCTGTCTAGGTTTTGCTGAGGCTATACAGCAAATAAAAGTCAGGTCAGGAAGACACACACCAGGAGGGAAGGTGGCTGCTTGCTCACATCATACTGGGATTATAAGAAATCATTTCTGCTCTTTCAGGCACCTCAGATTCTGTCTCCCCAGGAGGCCTAAACAGGTACTTACTGTGGCTCTTGTGCAGTGTGTTCTTTGCATACTGTTGTTACTATGTGTACTGGCTAGTTTTGTGTGTCAACTTGACACAAGCTGAAGTTATCATAGAGAAAGGATTTTCAGTTGAGAAAATGCCTCCATGAGATCCAGAGGTAAGGCATTTTCTCAATTAGTGATCGAGGGGTGAATGGTACCATCTGTGGGCTGGTAGTCTTGGGTTCTATAAGAAAGCAGACAGAGCAAGCCAGGGGAAGCAAGCCAGTAAGTGACATCCCTCCATGGCCTCTGCATCAGCTCCTGCTCCTTGACCTGCTTGAGTTCCAGTCCTGACTTCCTTTTGTGATGAACAGCAGCATGGAAGTGTAAGCCGAATAAACCCTTTCCTCCCCAACTTGCATTTTGGTCATGATGTTTGTGCAGGAATAGAAACCCTGACTTAGACACTATGCTACTTGGTAAGTTTGCACTGGTCTCTTTAGAGGCAACCTTGTCACTGAAGCAGGCCTCACAAGTCTGCTGTCTCAGGGAGTCACTCTCCTTTGCATTTCCTACATTACTTGTGATTATTAACATATGTTGCTCAAAATACAGCTTTCACATCACATTGTAGTACCTAGTACAAAAAGGACATTGAGAAATGTTGGCCAAAAGGGTTATTAGAGAATTTTACCAAAACAAAATTGATCATTCAGAAATTAAATTGGAGAATGCATTTTAAAGCATTTGACATTTTGAGGAAATATGCAATAGTTAATATTTATTGAACACTTTTCAAATGCCACACACTGTTCTAGGAGTCCTACTGCATGTAATTATTTAATGCTCAATGAGCAAGTATCACCAGCACCCAAAGAAGCACACTGAAAATGAAAAGCAAAGTAGAGGTAGATGTGGCTCAGTGGCAAAGCACTTTCCTTGCCTGTGCAAGGTATGAATATCAACCACATAACGAGATATGGGAAAAGGTGAGAGAGGGAGAGAGAGAAGGGAGGGGAGAGAGAGGGGGAGGGGAAAAGGGAGAGAGAGGAGAGAGCATGAGCCTCTCTTACAAGGAAGAACCTTTATTAGAAACCCTAACTTGAGGGCTGGCAAGGTGGTTCAGTGGGTAAAGGTTGCTAAATGTGATGACCTGAATGTACGCCCTTGGACCCACCTGGTAGAAGGAGAGACCAAGTCCTGCAAGGTGTCCCGTGGCCTCCACACATGTGCCTTGGCACACATTGGGCGCCATCCTACAGAACGAATAAATGTAACAAAAAATTAAATGAAAAGAAGCCCTAGTGCTCTTAGATACAATGTGAGAAGTCATCCTTAGCTAGTCTCCACTGAGGGATTGTAAAGTTGTGGGAGATTTGCTGCAGTTTTTAAAATTATAATCAATAATTTGAATATTTATTAATGCCACACATTTATAATCATCTTTATAGGATTTATTCTTCCTGAAAGAGAATTTTATTTGAATTTTTTTCGTAAGGGAGTGGATTTGTTCATAGACTTAATCTCATTTTTATTTCTGCAGATGGGCAACAAAACATTTGAAAAAGTTTTGATGTTTATCGTTCCCTTTTAAAACTCATGCTGTCAAGTATAGCAGGAGGCAGTGTTACACTGGGGAGACAGTTTAGCAGCTGCAGGCATGCGGCCAGCGGATAGTCATGACACATTCAGCAGGCTAACTTTCAACTCTATCTGACCTGTTGCTCCATACACCTTCCCAATGAATGGGGGATGGTCACAAAGAGAATGCAGTTTAGCTGCAGTCACCATGATTCACAAGCTCACAGATACACCTGTTCGTAACCCTAGCACTAGGTGTACAGTAAACACAGATGTGTTAGATTGTGGTGTGTTTGTGTTTAGTTAGCTGCAATCTATTAATGCTCAATAGCTGTTTATTCCGAGGTGATTGTTTTTCCATCATACAGGTACTTCAAATAATGCCTTCCCAGATCCTTACTGTGTTATCCTACTAGGTCCTCACAGTGATGTCTTCTAAGGTCCTTATTATGATATCCTCCCAGATACTTGTGGAAAAGTTCTTGTTGAAACTCACTGCTTGATGAGGCTCTGCATAATTCATTTCTCCTGGTCTGAACATCAGAATCTCAAGAAAGCCATGTAAATGAGGCCTGTACATTATAAGCCAACTGTCTGTGACAATGCCTGGGGTGTTGGTGTGATCCCCCATTCCAATGGCAAACTTCCAAGTGAGTGGACTTTCAAAAGGGAGTGAGAGTGACCTATGTCACTACAGGCAGAATTGGAAAACCATTGGAGTGTTACTACATGTAGTCAGGAGTCAAACACTCCGCACACCTTGTGACCATTCATACGTTATTTTTTCTATTTGTTAGAGGGGAGTTGAGTGTAGACAGACTGACTTCCTGAAGGAACAGGAGTGAAAAGGCTAAGGTTCAACTGGGTAGTGGCTTCTGGATTTGTATGTAAGCAGCTGGACTGACCACATGGCAAAGTACACGGCAAGAGGACCATAAGATTAATGTAAAGGTGTATAACTCCTCCTTGGTGTTCTGGTAACTCCGCAGTGAGGAAACTCGTGCCTCACTGAATTTTTTAAAAAAATTTTTTGACACTGTATTTACATTTCAAATGTTTTCCCCTTTCCAGGTCTCCCCTTTGAATACCCCCTATCCCATCCACCACCCCTTGCCTCTATGAGGATATTCCTCCACCCACAAACCCACTCCAGTCTTCCGTCCCTGGCATTTCCCTATACTGGGGAATCTAACAGTCTCAGACTCAAGGGCCTCTCCTCCCACTGATGGCCAACAAGGCTCTCCTCTGCCACATATATGGCCAGAACCATGGGTACCTCCATATGTATTCTTTGGTAGGTGGTCCAGTCTCTGGGAGCACTGGGGGGTCTGACCAGTTGATATTGTTGTCCCCCCCCCCCATGGGGCTGAAAACTCCCTCAGCTCCTTCAGTCCTTTCTCCAGCTCCTCCATCTGGGACCCCACAATCAGTCCAACAGTTGCTGTGAATTGAATCATGGGTGTTTCTAACTTTTGGGCTAATATCTGCTTATCAGTGAGTACAATACCATGTTTGTTCTTTTGTGAGTGAGTTACCTCACTCAGGATGATATTTTCAAGTTCCATCCATTTGTCTGTGAATTTCATGAAGTCATTGTTTTTAATAGCTGAGTGGTATTCCATTGTGTAAATGTACCACATTTTCTGTATCCATTCCTCTTTTGAGGGACATCTGGGTTGTTTCCAGCTTCTGGCTATTATAAAAATGGCTGCTATGAACATAGTGGAGCATGTGTCCTTAATAGATGTTGGAGCATCTTCTGGGTATATGCCCAGGAGTGGTATAGCTGGGTCCTCAGGTAGTATTATGTCCAATGTACTGAGGGTCCACCAAATTGATTTCCAGAGTGGTTGTAACAGCCTGCAATCCCACCAGCAATGGAGGAGTGTTCCTTGTTCTCCACATCCTCGCCAGCATCTGCTGTCACCTGAGTTTTTGTTCTTAGCCACTCTTACTGGTGTGAGGTGGAATCTCAGAGTTGTTTCGGTTTGCATTTCCCTGATTACTAAGGATGTTGAACATTTCTTTAGGTACTTCTCCATCCTTTGAGTTTCCTCAGGTGAGAATTCTCTGTTTAGCTCTGTTCCCCATTATTGATAGGGTTATTTGGTTCTCTGGAGTCTAACTTCTTGACTTCTTTGTATATATTGGATATTAGCCCTCTATCGGATGTAGGATTGGTAAAGATCTTTTCCCAATCTGTTGGTTGCCGTTTTGTCCTATTGACAGTGTCCTTTGCCTTACAGAAGCTTTGCAATTTCATGAGGGCCCATTTGTTGATTCTTAATGTTGGAGCATAAGCCATTGGTGTTCTGTTCAGGAACTTTTCCCCTGTGCGCATGTGTTTGAGACTTTTCCCCACTTAATCTTCTATTACATTCAGTGTATCTGGTTTTATGTGGAGGTCCTTGATCCACTTGGACTTGAGCTTTGTGCAGAGAGATAGGAATGGATCAATTTGCATTCTTCTACATGTAGACCGCCAGTTGAACCAGCACTATTGGTTGAAAATGCTGTCTTTTTTCCACTGAGTGGTTTTAGCTCCTTTGTCAAAAATCAAGTGACCATAGGTGTATGGGTTCATTTCTAGGTCTTCGATTCTATTCCATTGATCTACCTGCCTGTCACTGTACCAATACCTTGCAGTTTTTTATCACTACTGCTCTGTAGTACATCTCGAGGTCAGGGATGCTGATTCCCCTTAGAAGTTCTTTTATTGTTGAGAATAGTTTTTGCTATCCTGGGTTTTTTGTTATTCCAAGTGAATTTGAGAATTGCTCTTTCTAAGTCTATGAAGAATTGAGTTGGAATTTTCATAGGGATTGCACTGAATCTGTAGATTGCTTTTGGCAGGATGGCCATTTTTACTATATTAATCCTGCTAATCCATGAGCATGTCAGATCTTTCCATCTTCTGAGGTCTTCAATTTCTTTCTTCAGAGACTTGAAGTTCTTGTCTTTCACTTGTTTGGTTAGAGTCACACCAAGATACTTTATATTGTTTGTGACAATTGTGAAGGGTGTCATTTCCCTAATTTCTTTCTCAGCCTGTTTATCCTTTGAGTTTAGGAAGGCTATTGATTTGTTTGAGTTAATTTTATATCCGGCCACTTTGCTGAAGTTGTTTATCAGCTGCAGGAGTTCTCTGGTGGAGGTTTTTGGGTCACTTAAGTATATGATCATATCATCTGCAAAGAGTGATATTTTGATCTCTTCCTTTCCAATTTGTATCCCTTTGACCTCCTTTTGATGTCTAATTGCTCTAGCTAGAACTTCAATTACTATGTTGAATAGATAGGGAGAGAGAGAGCAGCCTTGCCTAGTCCCTGATTTTAGTGGGATTGCTTCAAGTTTCTCTCCATTTAGTTTGATGTTGGCTCCTGGTTTTCTGTATATTGCTTTTACTATGTTTAGGTATGGGCCTTGAATTCCTGATCTTTCCAAGACTTTTATCATAAGGGATACTGAATTTTGTCAAATGCTTTTTCAGCATCTAATGAAATGACCATGTGGTTTTTTTCTTTGAGTTTGTTTATGTAGTGGATTACATTGATGGATTTCTGGGTATTGAACCATCCCTGCATTTCTGGGATGAAGACTACTTGATCATGATGAATGATCGTTTTGATGTGTTCTTGGATTTTGTTTGAGAGAATTTTATTGAGTATTTTTGCATCGATAGTCATACGGGAAATTGGTCTGAAGTTTTCTTTTATTGTTGGGTCCTTGTGAGGTTTTGGTATCAGTGTAACTGTGGCCTCATAGAATGAATTGGGTAGAGTTCCTTCTGTTTCTATTTTGTGGAATAGTTTGAAGATTATTTGTATTAGTTCTTCTTTGAAGGTTTGATAGAATTCTGCAGTGAACCCATCTGGTCCTGGTCTTTTTTTGATTGGGAGACTTTTAATGTCTACTTCTATTTCTTTAGGGGTTATGGGACTGTTTAGATGGTTTATCTGATCCTGACTTGACTTTGGTATTTGGTATCTGTCTAGAAAATTGTCCATTTCATCCACGTTTTCCAATTTTGTTGAGTATAGGCTTTTGTAGCAGGATCTGATGATTCTTTTAATTTCCTCAGATTCTTTTCTTATATCTCCCTTTTCATTTCTAATTTTGTTAATTTGGATACTGTCTCCATGCCCTCTGGTTTGTCTGGCTAAGGGTTTATCTATCTTGTTGATTTTCTCAAAGAACCAGTTCCTGATTTTGTTGATTCTTTGTATAGTTCTTTTTGTTTCTACTTTGTTGATTTCAGCCCTGAGTTTGATTATTTCTTGCCTTCTACTCCTATTGGGTGTATTAGCTTCTTTTTGTTCTAAAGCTTTCAGGTGTGCTGTTAAGCTGCTAGTATGCTCTGTCCAGTTTCTTTTTGGAGGCACTCAGAGCTATGAGTTTTCCTCTTAACACTGCTTTCATTGTGTCCCATAAGTTTGGGTATGTTGTACTTTCATTTTCATTAAATTCTAGGAAGTCTTT
>CM052700.1:148161454-148173228 GCA_028551405.1 Uromys caudimaculatus
AGGCATGGGATTCTTTCAATCTTCTTATATCTGTTGAGATTTGTTTTGTGACCAATTATATGGTCAATTTTGGAGAAAGTACCATGAGGTGCTGAGAAGAAGGTATATTCTTTTGATTTAGGATGAAATGTTCTATAGATATCTGTTAAATCCATTTGGTCCATAACTTCTGTTAGTTTCACTGTGTCTCTGTTCAGTTTGTATTTCCAAAATCTGTCCATTGATGAAAGTGGGGTGTTGAAGTTTCCAACTATTATTGTGTGAGGCACAATGTGTGCTTTGAGCTTTAGTAAAGTTTCTTTTCTGAATGTGGTTGCCCTTGCATTTGGAGCATAAATGTTCAGAATTGAGAGTTCTTCTTGGTAGATTTTTCCTTTGATGAGGATGAAGTCTTCTTCCTTATTTTTTTTGAAGACTTTTCATTGAAAGTCGATTTTATCCAATATTAGAATGGCTACTCCTGCCTGTTTCTTGGGACCATTTGCCTAGAAATTTGTTTTCCAGCCCTTTACTCTGAGGTAGTGTTTGTCTTTAACACTGAGGTGCGTTTCCTGTATGCAGCAAAATGCTGCATCCTGTTTATGTATCCAGTCTGTTAGCCTATGTCTTTTATTAGGGAATTGAGTCCATTGATGTTAAGAGATATTAAGGAATAATGATTGTTGCTTCCTGTTATTTTCGCTATTATTTTTATGTTTGTGTGGCTATCTTATTTGGGTTTGTTGAAAGATTACTTTCTTGGTTTTTCTAGGATGTAGTTTCCCTCCTTGTGTTGGAGTTTTCCATCTATTATACTCTGTAATTCTGGGTTTGTGGAAAGATATTGAGTAAATTTGGTTTTGTCGTAGAATGTCTCGGTTTCACCATCTATGGTCATTGAGAGTTTTGCTGGGTATAGAAGCCTGGGCTAGCACTTGTGTTCTCTTAGGGTCTGTATGAGATCTGTCCAGGATCTTCTAGCTTTCATAATCTCTGTTGAGAAGTCTTGTGTAATTCTGATAGGTCTGCCTTTATATGTTACTTGACCTTTTTCCCTTACTGCTTTTAATATTCTTTCCTTGTTTTGTGCATTTGGTGTTTTGACTATTATGTGATGGGAGGAATTTCTTTTCTGGTCCAATCTATTTGGAGTTCTGTAGGCTTCTTGAAAGTTTATGTTCATCTCTTTAGGTGAGGGAAGTTTTCTTCTATAATTTTGTTGAAGATATTTACTGGCCCTTTAAGTTGGGAATCTTCAATCTCTTCTATACCTATTGTCCTTAGGTTTGGTCTTCTCATTGTGTCCTGGATTTCCTGGATGTATTGGGTTAGGAGCTCTTTTGTATTTTGCATTGTCTTTGACTGTTGTGTCAATGTTTTCGATGGCACCTTCTGCACCTGAGATTCTCTCTTCTATCTTTTGTATTCTGTTGGTGATGCTTGCATCTATGACTCCTGATCTCTTTCCTCAGTTTTCTATATCCAGGGTTGTCTCTCATTGTGATTTCTTTTTTGTTTCTATTTCCATTTTTAGATCTTTGATGGTTTTGTTCATGTCCTTCCCCTGTTTGATTGTGTTTTCCTGTATTTCCTCTTTAAGGGCTTCTAGCTGTTTACCTGACTTCTCATGTATTTCTTTAAGGGAGTTATTTATTTTCTTCTTAAAGTCTTCTATCATTATCATGAGAAGTGATTTTAAATCTGAGTCTTGCTTTTCTGGTGTATTGGGGTATCCTAGGCTCACTGTGATGGGAGAACTGGGTTCTGATGATGCCAAGTTGCCTTACTTTCTGTTCCTTATGTTCTTCCCTTGCCTTTTGCCATCTGGCTATCTCTGGTCTTAGCTGATCTTGCTCTCTCTGACTGTGGCTTGTCCCTCCTGCAAGCCTTTGTGTCAGTACTCCTTGGAGACCAGCTCTCTCTGAGAAGAATTTGTGTTTGGAGAGCTGTGGTACAGGATCAGCTCTGGGGTGCAGACAGAAACCAGAAGGATCCTGTCCTCAGGTGTTCCTTTCTTCCTGTGTCCTGATCGCTCTCCAAGGGTCCCTCTTGATTGAGGAATTTGAACAGAAGTGGTGGTCTTCCTGTGCTCGAAGGTGTGTTATCACTCCTGGGAGACCAGCTCTCTCCTGGCACTATTTGAGTATGGAGCCCTCTGTCACAGGATCAGCTTCCTGCCTGCAGAAGGAAACCGGAAGGGCACTCCTCAGTCCCTGTGTCCTGAGGGTTCTGGACAGATCCTTCTGAGCAGAGGTGCTGGCCTTACCTCTGCTCACAGGCTTATCCACACTGCAGAGAGGGTAGCTCCTTCCCTGCGCTATTTGTGTATGGAGCCCTGTGGCACAGACCACAGGCGTAAACTGGAAGGCTCCTGTCCCAGGCTGCTTCTTGGTCCCCATGTCCTGAGAATTCCGGGAGTGTCCTGCTGGGCAGTGGTACTCATCTTACCTCCACTCAGGAGCTTGTCCACACTCCTGGGATGCTAGCTTTCTCCCAGCGCTATTTTCACCTCATTGAGTTTTACATGGACCTTGTTGGACACAGTTCTGACCCTGCTGGTGTGTTTTAGAAAGGGCTTCACTCTCATGGAGACTAATAGGATTCCAAACAGATGCTGCCTCTTCATGTCTAGTCTCTCCCTTATTCTCGATGTCTTTTGTTGGGAGAGAACAAACTTTCCTAGTCTAAGGCTCTGACTTTCCTTGAAGGAATCAAGTGAAGTTACCCATTTTCAAAACTTTCCTGTCTCAAACAAAAGGCAAGTTTGCTTTTTCCTCTAAATTATGTTCTAAATAACAACAATAAAAAGAGAGATCCAGGAACTGTTTCTTGAGAAAATAATTAAAATAGAAATGAAAGTGTGTTAATTTTGGAAAAAGATCTAGAGGCCAGTTTTAAATAGAACTTACATGCTGGAAGTAAAGCGAATAGATTGAGAGGACTGGGGTGATGCTTCTGCACTCTCAGACTTCTTTGCCAATGTTCCACCATAGTGGTGTTCAAACAACACGCAGTGTTGTCCTTGAAGATTGTGCTGCAGTTTATGGGGCTACAAACCATAACCCTGCCCTTTGTGGCAAGCAGTGTACAGTCTTGTTAGAAGCAGAAGAGCTCCAAATCTGAAACACCAGACAATAAACCTTATAGGTTTAAGGGGACAGACCACTCCATAATGGAAGTGGGTACTGATTGGGATTTGGGAGTCAAAATGGATAGGCTAATGAACTAGAAATCAGGTAAGGCTCATAGGAACAGCAAATATCAAAAAGTCCATCCCTAGGACAACTGGAAACCTTCTGTCCAACTGAGCAACAGGTTATATCTTCCAGCACAGGCAGGGCCTTTTCCAAAATGAAAATTCAAAGTGGCATGAATGGTTGGGATGAAATGTAGCCTTCAGAACAGGCCACCCAATGTGTTTGCAGTGATCATGCATGGACGTTCAGGGCAATGGCAGAGGTGCTTGGAGGTGGCAGCAATAGTGGGCGTGGGATCAGGGGCAGGGATACTGCTATGAAGGATAGGAGATTTTCAAGTGAAAGTCATGTTGCTTGCTATGGTATATGTCCTTAAAGGTACTGTGTCCTTTAAGTCCAGATAGAAAAAGGAAGATTTGGCTCCTGTTATTGAGAAGTGGCTGTGACATCACTGAGACAAAATACATACACAGCAGGTAAGCATTAGTCAAGTCAGTTTTGAATTGGTTGACCTGTGGCTGGACATCTTGTTGGCAGGAACAAAGTAGGTAGCTAAGGAGCCATTTGAGAGAAGATTTTCACATTAGTTTGCAACATCCTGGGTATGACTAACAGAGGGAGTGTTCAGGAAGGGGTAAAGACAGGAATTTGGATGAGGTGACCTCTGGGGGACAGAGTCTGGTTTAAGCCATCCTTAGGGAATGGTTGGGAGATTGTGTGGGATAAAGTCTTTGAGAATGTATAGAGAATCAATGGGTCAGAGTTGCAATGGATAACACGTCTGACTATAGATCAGAAGAATTTACAGAGAGACAACTAGAGCTGACTCTGTACTGGGGTCAAGATGCAAGGATCTGGATACTTGGAGAGGGCTTTGTTCAGACATGATGGCAGGAAAGTATGTCTGGGAATAAATCAGAACTATTGGAGTTCCTAACAGCTTAGAGAGGGATGCTAATGAAAGATTTGTAACTGTTGACATAAAATGCTGGAGTAGTCACAGCCATGTAGGGAAGTGTATGTGTGCCTAGCATGATCTCTGCTTTTCAAATACCCAGGAAGATCATGTATCCATCATGGTATGTGCAATGTGTGGATAATAAATCTGGCAACTCCTCCCAAGAGAAATAACAGGGTATTCACACTTAGCCTTGAGCACGCAAGGAGGAATGGCATAGAAGGGATGGACTCCTGTTGACGCATGAGGACGATCAGATGGAATGGGCAGAGCAGAGAACTGGAGAGGGAAACACAGAAACCAGAGATGAGCTGACTCCAGTTTGGAGCTATTATGACAGGTTCCTGAGATCGAAGTGTGGAGAGATGGCAGAATAAATAGATCAGAAGCAGCAAGTGCTTGGTGGTTAAGAAAACCAGATGCATATGCTTCCACAGCGAATAGGAGAGTAACAGCTAACATCACAGCAAGCTGGAATGATCAAGTCAGTTAGCATGTTTGCCGATAGCAGTGTGGGACTGCACACAGATACACATGTGTGCACACACAGGCTTTGCTAATGATAGTTTGCATGAAACACAACTCTATTCACTCAGCTTGGATACGTGTAAAGCTACACACCTCCCACAATAAGACTTAGAGCTCTTCTATTGTCTCAAATTTCCCTGGTCCTCTGCAGTCAGCTGTAGCAATAGTTCATTTCTTTATTGCTGAGGGATATTTCACTGCACAGTGGATGATATTTGTTTATTAATCAGCTGATAGACACTTGGGTTCTTTCCAGTTCGGAGCTATTATGAAAAATTCTCTATGAGCACTCACATAACTGTTTTCATGTGGACATATTTCTTCATTTTTCTTGGGTACATGCCTGGAATTGGAATTGATGAGTCTGTTGGTAAGTGTGTGTTTAACTTAATAAGAAATTGCCAAAATGGTTTCCATTTCCTACATCCAACAGTGATGCATTCTTCACTTAGGTGAGCATAAGGTCTATAAATTTTATCAATCTTTCAAGAGCCATTTCATGGCTTCATTGACTTTTATCTATTGGTTGCCCATGGTCTACTTCACTGGCTTCTGTACTAAATTATCTTTTTCATTTTTAATTTAAGCTACATATTTTCTTTTCTTATATTATAAAAGTATAATTCTGTATTAACAACCACAGACTTTCTTCTTTTTTCTTTTAAAGTTTTTTTACTTTGTTAAACAAAAGTTCTAATTTATTCTTCTCTCACATATTGTACCCATAAGTTTTCCTCCCTCCGCCCCTCTCAGTACCTCCCTCCCCATCCACTCCTCTTCCATTTCTCTTCAGAAAAGGGCAGGCCTCCCATGGATATCAACCAAACATGCCATATTAAGTTGCAGTAAGACTAGGCAGCAACCGTCATACTAAGGTGGTAAGAGGCAGAGCACTCAGAGAAAAAAGGTCTGAAAAGCAGTCAAGAAAGTCGGAGATAGCCGCCCCACTCTGCCACTGTTAAGAGTCCCACAAGAAAACCATTGTATATAACAACATGCAGAGGGCTTAGGTCAGACTCATGCAGGCCCCCTGATTGTTGGTTCGGTCTCTGTGAGCCACTATGAACCTAGATTAGTTGGTTCTGTGGGCCTTCTTTGTTGTCCTTGACCCCTCTGGATCCCACAATCCTCCTTTGCAGAATTCCCACTTAATACTTGGCTGTGGGTATCTGCATCTGTTTCCATCAGTTGCTGGATAATAAATGATAATCATGTGAGGCTCTTGTCTATGAGTATAGAAGAATATTTGGGATCATTTCATGGACTTTTTTGTGCTAGTCATGTTTGGTTCTATCCTAGGTGTCGATGCTAGAGTGTTCCTAGCCCTCTGTCGGCTCTCTCTCATGGCATGGGTCTCAAGCTAAACCAGTCATTGGTTGGCCACTCCCATAATTTCTGTGCCACCATTAACCAAGCATCTCTTGTAGGGAAGACGGTTTGTAGGTTGAAGGTTTTGTGGTTGGGTTGGTGCCCCCATCCTGCCACTGGAAGTTTTGCCTGGTTACTGGAGATGGAAGGTTCAGGCTCAAACCCCCATTATGAGGAGTCTTAGCTAGGGCCACTCTCATAGTTTCCATTGCACTAGGATTTCAGTTGTCTTTCTCAGTATTCTCTCCCCCAATCTCTGTCAATTGTTTTATTGTTCTAGCTAAAAATTCAAGTACTATTGTCCCAGATGTTCACAGCTGCTGCTGACCATTGTTGGGGAGTTGGACTACAGACTGTAAGTCATCAACAAATTCCCATACTATATAGAGACTACCCATAAGTTCTGTGACTCTAGAGAACCCTGACTAATACAACTATATTGAATAGTTATGGAGAGAGTGTCTTCTTCCTGATTTTAGTGGATTTACTTTGAGTTTCTCTCTGTTTAATTTGATGTTGGCTATAGGCTTTTTGTATATTGTGTTTATTATATTTAGGTATGTCCCTGTATCCTGATCTCTTCAAGACTTTTATCATGAAGGAGTGTTGAATTTTGTCAAAGACTTTTTCAGCATCTAATGAGATGATCATGTGGTTTCTTTCAGTTTGTTTATATGTTGGATTATCTTGACAGATTTTCATAACTTGGAAGATTACCTGCAGCTCTTGGATGAAGCTTACTTGATTATGGTGGACGATCTTTTTGCTGTGTTATTTTATATAGTTTGTGAGTATTTTATTGAGTAAGTTTGCATCAATGTTCATGAGGGAAATTGGTCTGTAATTCTCTTTCTTTGTTGAGTCTTTCTGTGGTTTGGGTATTAGGCTGACTGTGGCCCCATGAAATGAATCTGTCAATGTTTCTTCTGTTTCTGTTTCTATTTTGTGGCATAATTTGAGGGGTATTGGTATTAGTTCTTCTTTGAAAGTCTGGTAAAATTCTGTGCTAAACCATATGGCCCTGAGCTTTTTTTGGTTGGGAGACTTTTGATGACTGCTTCTATTTCCTTTGGGGTTATAGGACTATTTAACTTGTTTATCTGATCTTGATTTAACCTTGGTAAGTGATGTTTATTAAGAACATTGTACATTTCTTTTAGATTTTCCAATTTTGTGGAATAGAGGTTTTCGAAATATGACCTAATGACTCCTTGGATTTCTGCAGTGTCTGTTGTTGTGTCCCCCTTTTCATCTCTGATTTGGATAATTTGGATATTCTCTCTCTGCCTTTTAGTTAGCTTGGGCGTTTGTCAACCTTGTTGATTTCCTCAAAAAACCAACTCATTGTTTCATTGATTCATTGTATTGTTCTCTTAATCTTTATTTATTGATTTCAGCCCTCAGTCTACTCCTCTTAGGTGTGTTTTCTCTTTTGTTTTGTTTTAGAGTTTTCAGATGTACTTTTAGTTGCTAATATGAGATCTTTGTATTTTCTTTATGAAGGTGTTTAGTGCTATGAACTTTCCTCTTGGCACTTCTCTCATTGTGTCCCATGGGAATGTTTGTGTCTCAGGTATGTTGTGCCTTCATTTTCATTGAGTTTTAGGAAGGCTTTAATTTCTTTATTCATTTCTGCCTTGACCCAGTGGTCATTCTGTAGAGAGTTGTTCAGTTTCCATAAGTTTGTAAGCTTTTTGTTCTTAATAAAATCTACCTTTAATCCATGGTGGTCTGATATGGTACAGGTGGTTCTTACAGTTTTCTTGTATCTGTTGAGACTTGCTTTGTGACTGAATATGTGGACAGTTTCGGAGAAAGTTCTGGAAAGTGCTGAAGAGAAGGTATTTTTTTTTGTGTTTGGGCAACATGTACTGTAGATTTCTGTTAGGTCCATTTGAATCATAATATCTGCTAGCTCCATTATATCTTTGTTTAGTTTTTGTCTAGGTGACCTGTCCATTGATGACAGTGGGGTGTTTAAGCCTCCCACTATTAATGAGTGGGTTTTGATGTGTGATTATTTAAACTTTGCTAATGTTTCTTTTACAATTGTGGATGGCCTTGCTTGGGGCATAGATGTTCAGAAGTAAGACATCATCTTGGTGGATTTTTCCTTTGATGAGTATGAAGTCTCCTTCTCCATCTCTTGTCATTAATTTTGATTGGAAGTCTACACTGCTAATATTAGAAAGGTTACTCCAGCTTACTTCTTTGGTCCATTTGTTTGGAAAATCTTTTCCAATCTTTTACTCTGAAGTATTGTTTTATGTTGAGATGTGTTTCTTGTATACACAGAAAGCAGAACGATGGATCCTGTTTTCACATCCATTCTGTTAGCCAGTGTCTTTTTATTGGGGAGTTGAATCCATTGATATTGAGAGATATTAATGACCAATGATTGTTAATTCCTCTGGGTTTTTTTTTTTTTTTTGGTGGTTGTGGTGTGTGTGTGTGTATGCGCATACTCCCCTTTTTTGGTTTTTCTGGTGTGAGACTATTTCCTATGTTTTTATGGATATAGTTAAGCTTTCTTGGGATGAAGTTTTCATTCTAGTACTTTCTGTAGGGATAAATTTGTGAATATATATTGTTTAAATTTGTCTTGTCATGGAATACTTTGTTTTATCCATCTATAGTGATTGAAACTTTTCCCCGATATAGTAGTCTATAGGGGGCATCTGTGATCTCTTAGAATCTGCAAGCCATCTGACCATGCCTTTCTGGCTTTTAGAGTCTCCATTGACAAGTCAGGTATAATTCTAATAGGTTTGCCTTTTTGTTATTTGGCCTTTTTCCATAGCAGTTCTTAATATTCTTTCTTTGTTCTGTATGTTTAGTGTTTTGATTATGATGTGGTGGGGAGATTTTCTTTCTTGGTCCAATCTATTTGGTGTTCTGAAGGCCTCTGTACTTTTATATCTTCTCTTTCTTAAGATTAGGAAATTTTTCTCCTATAATTTTGTTAAAAATATTTTCTGAATTTTTTGAGGTAGGATTCTCCTCCTTCTTCTATTCCTATTATTCTTTGGTTTGGTCTTTTTATTGTGTTCCAGATTTCCTGGATGTTTTGTGTTAGGAATTTTTAGATTTAACATTATCTTTGACCAAGATAATGTTAAACCAACAACCAACTGATATGTTACTTTCTTCTATCATATCTTCTATGCCTGAGATTCTCTCTTCCATCTCTTGTATTCTTTTGGTGATGCTTGCATCCATAGTTTCTATTTACTTACCTAGATTTTTCCTCTCCAGAATTCCCTCATTTAGTATTTTTTTTTTATTGCTTCCATTTCCATTTTCAGGTATTGAACAGTTTTATTCTTTTTTATTACCTGTTTGTTTTTTCTTGGGTTTATTGGTTTTATTAGGGATTTATTAATATCCTGCCATTGTCTATTTGTGTTTTCTTGAATTTCTTTAAGGGATTTATTAACTTTCTCTTTAAGAACCTCTATCGTCTTCATAAATTTAGTTTTAAGGTCACCTACTTGTGCCTCAGCTGTATTGGAATATTCAGAGGCTTCTGTAGTAGGATAGTGGATCTCTCTGGCGGTGCCATTTTGCCCTGCCTTATTTATTATGTTTTTATACTGTCATCCACGCATCTGGGTTTGGGGTAATTATAAGTCTAGGTGCTGATTTCTGAGTTTATCTCTGTTGGATGGATTTTTTTTCCCCCCAAATGATCTTCTGGTCTGAGTGGCCTGTGGTTCTGGTGACCCAAGAATCCCCAGGTCCTGTAGGTGTCCCCACTGGGGTTTTGGGTGCCAGTATTGCCTCTGGGATTCTGGGGTTCTGTATACCTTTGTGGCTTTCGGTAGAGCAGGGAACTTCTGCGAGAATTGTGGATTGAGATATGGAGGTGGGGAGTGCTATTGGGTATGCTAGGCAGGCCCTAAGGAGTATGGGGCTGTGGGCAGGGTCTTACCTGGGGTTCTAGGTACAGGTGTGGTCTTCAGTAGATCAGTGGGCAATGTTCTGTTTTCTAATGTAAGTTCTTAGTGGTAAGTTTCCCTCTGAACACGCCCTTAGCTGTGTCTTACACGTTTTGCTCTGTTGTGTTTACATTTTCACTTTATTTAGTGTATATTTTTCTTAAGACTCATTCGTTGACACCTGCTCATCTGTATTACACGATGTTCAAATATTTTTCCTTCTTCAACTCAAAACCAGATTCTACTGTGGTTAGAGAATATACTTTTAATCATTTCAGTCTTCTGAATATAGAGAAATTTAATTTATGCAATACCATGTGGCTTGTTCTACTGAACACTCTTCATGTGTTTGAGAAGAATGTGATTTTTCTGTTGTCTGCAGATCACAAGTTGTTTTTCCCCCTTTTCTTGTGGTCCTTGGGATAGAACCTGATCTTCCATGCCAGGCAAACCTGAGCAGGGAGCTCCCCTTCCCACCAGCTCTGGTAGCCCTGCTTAAGTCTTCTCCATCCTCACTGGGTTTCTGTTGACTCAGTCTATGAATTATGGAGTAAAGAACTGTGAAGTATTTACCTATAATTTTTTTTGCCTATTTCTTCTTCTTGTATTTGGCTGTCTGAGGTTATATACGTGCATGTCTAATTTATTGTTTGTGCTAATAGTGCTATATCACTATTTTTGTCTTTGCTGTTTTTAGACATTATGTCATTATGCAACATACCTCTTTCTCTTGAGTAATACTGTTTATTTCAACAATCTTTGCTTGATTTTCATATAGCCTTTCAAGTCTTCTATCGTACTTAGTATGTATACCCTTTTACCATGTCCTCTTTTTTTGTATCTTTGAATTTATGTTGCAGTCTACATACTTCTGATACATACATGATCTTTATTTTACTAGCAACCTCTGCCTTCTGACTGGGGTGGCCAGGAAGTCAGTATTTAATGTATTTACTGATGTAGTTGAATTGACATCTGCCATTCTTCTCTGCTGTTCTCACCATTTTTGTGTTAAATATTTAAGAAGAACATTTTACCGCTGATTCTTTATGGAATTTATTTGTGTAATTTTGTGTCTGTTATTTTGTGGTTACAATAGGGCCCAAATAGTTTATTTCCAACTTATCACAATCTTTTTCAAATTAATATAAAAATTCTGCTTGTAAAAATAAGCACTTTGTATGAGTAGAGCTTCATTTGCCTTCTTTCCTCTATGTTAGTGTCCACACATAAATGTACACACTCATCAAGTATCTTTTGTCTGTGTCTAACTTCTACATGTATTTAACACTAGAGCTGAATGTATGGTCACTTCATATAAATATGAAAATATATGTCATTAGTGACCACATACTCTATACTAAAGTCTAGCAATAGAGCACTATACATTTATAATATTTACTTTCAATGCTGTTTTAAAGGAGTTAAGAGAGAAAACACATAGCCATATACATTATATACCTACTTCCCATTTCTAGTTTACTTTTAATTTTTCTTTTTTTTCCATTTTTTTATTTAATTTTTTAAAAATTTATTTTTATTTTTGATACTTTATTTACATTTCCAATGTTTCCCCTTTTCTGGGTCTCCTCTTTGGAAACCTCCTATCCCCTCCCCATCCCCACCTCTATGAGGGAATTCCACCTCCCGCCCACCCGCCCACCCATCCCCATATTCCCGCCTTGACATTCCCCTTTACTGAGGCCTCTAACATCCTCAGGCCCAAGGGCCTCTCCTCTCTCCCTGATGGCCATCAAGGTCATCCTCTGCCACATATGTGGTCCGAACCATGGGTCCATAGATGTG
>CM052700.1:148173728-148264977 GCA_028551405.1 Uromys caudimaculatus
CTAAGTCTATGAAGAATTGAGTTGTAATTTTGATGGAGATTGCATTGAATTTGTAGATTACTTTTGGCAGGATGGTCATTTTTACTGTATTAATCCTTCCAATCCATGAGCATGGCAGATCTTTCCACCTTCTGAGGTCTTCTTCTATTTCTTTCTTCAGAGACTTGAAGTTCCTGTCATACAGATCTTTCACTTGCTTGGTTAGGGTCACACCAAGATACTTTATATTGTTTGTGACAATTTTGAAGGCTGTCATTTCCCTAATTTCTTTCTCAGCCTGTTTATCCTTTGAGTATAGGAAGGTTACTGATTTGTTTGAGTTAATTTTATATCCGGCCACTTTGCTGAAGTTGTTTATCAGCTGCAGGAGGTCTCTGGTGGAGTTTTTCGGGTCACTTAGGTATACAATCATATCATCTGCAAATAGTGATAATTTGATTTCTTCCTTCCCAATTTGTACCCCTTTGACCTCCTTGCTGTCTAATTGCTCTAGCTAGAACTCTCCTTAAGCCTGAGCCATCCCCTTACCATGCTTCACAGTGAAGCTCCAGCTCCAGAAGTCAGTATCATCTTGTCTGCATCCAGAGAGACCTTTATCCATCTCTGTTATTGACTGATAGATTAGCTGGAAATAGAAATGCTAAGCTACTGTTTTTCACCAAGTTTGAGAAGTTTTCTACACCACTTCTTTAAATGTGTCCCCTTTTTTGTACTTTGCTTTTGGCCTCCCTGTTGCATGCTTACCTGTGTGTTCAGTCTTTCTCTGTCCTCTGCTTTGACTATTCCCCATTGATGTGTCTTCAGGTCCACTGGTGATGTTCTTCTGCCACTGACTGTCATCTGTGAGCTCACCTAGTGAAATGGGTATTTATTTCCATCACTGTACCGTTCAGCTCTAGCATTTCTGTTTTGTTCTATTGATAATTTTTAACTTTTGCCTGTTTCCTATTTATTTTCTCAAGCATAGCACATTTTTCTGCAGTTCTTTGAACCTGTGTTTATTTCTGTTTTAAAATGTTGTCTGTAACATTTTATTATTTGCCCCATGTGATTCATTTTATCTTGTTTGGTTTTTAAGTTTCCCTAAGGGTAAGCTATATTTTATTTTATTTTTATATATATTATAATTTGTATTTGGAAAATAGAAAATCTAGATAATACAGTGAAAGAACTGGGGTCTGGTTTGTTCCTCTGAGTGCAGAATGAACTTTTCTGAAATCAGTCTACACAGTATCTCTCCTTACTGCATGGTAACTAATTATTTTTGTTTAGGGTTTAGTTTTTGCTTTTGGTCTGGCTTCTTGGCCTCCCAGTGTCTGTGTGGTTTGAAAATGGACTAAAAATCTGGGTGGAGCTTATGCTATGACTGGTAAGGCTTCTGCCCTCTGTTATATGCACTGTGTGAGCTGTACTCAAAGACATGGCAGCTTCACAAGCTCTCATGCTTAATGCTTTCACAAGTCTCTGGCTTTCTCATATGCCACTTACCACCAGCCATTGATATGGCGTTTTTCTGGACATATCCTGAAGGTATGTCTACTTTCCTGCCTGAGGAGGCTGGTGTTATGGCAGCGTGCTGACACTCCTACCTCCTGACAAAGTTCACTTTCCATGTTTGAAAGAGAAGAGGGAGAATATGGTCTCATTTTTATAAACCTACAAGTTTCTAAAGTAATTGCAAATACTGACTGACCTAAATCTATACATTATTGTTTTTGTCATTTTCAAGGAAATATGAAAATGAACTCTAGTGTAACTTGGCTTAGAGTGAGGCTGTGTCTTACAAATTCATGAGAAGTTAAACTTATCGTAGGCTAAAATGCATCTGGTTTTCCTAAACTACTGAGGACCATAGCTTAGCCCTACAATGCACTATAAAGTAGGTTGTTCAGACTCATGATCATGAGGACTGTTGGGAGCTGCATCTTATCTTCACTGTCCAGCATTTTCAGGGTATCTTAATGTCTACTCATAGCTTATGTGTTAATGGCTTGATCTCCAGCAGATGGTGGTTACTTTAGGATGTGGAGCCTAGCAGAAAGAAATTAGGCCACTGGTATTGTATACTTGCTCTCTTTCTCTGCTACCTTGAGGTGAGCAGACTCCTCTGATGTGTGCTTGTATCATCATGCCCTGAGTTGTCACAGGCCCAAAGACAAGGGGCCAAGAAAGAGGGATAGAAACCTCTGAAACAATGAACCAAAATCAACCCTTTCTCCTGATCAGTTGATTTCCTCAGGAGCTTTGTCACAGTTACTACCATAAATTTGAATCATTGTAAGTTGGAACTCTGTACTGGGGAAAGGAGATGCCGTGACAAATACAAGTGCCTTACTTAATCTTCTGCTTTGGTTGCCAATGTAATGGAAACAAAAATTGAATTATAAAATAATCCTGTCAATTTAATATGAGGGAAGTTTTCCTCTACCTGTACAAACAAGCAACAACAACAACAACAACAAAAACCTGCTTGTGGTAGTTTCAATGAGAATGGCCCCCCTATAGGCACTCACTGTTGAAGTCCCTCAGCTGGCCACCTACAGCTGCCTCCTGCCCTCTGCTCTGTCCTCTGTGCATTCACAGTTAATCTTATTACGGGGTTCTTTAAGTTGTACAACCATAAATCCCTTGAACTAGCTTAATTTAAAATAAGGAGGAGGGACATTTTAAGGATCTGGGGAACTCATCAGTGCCAAAGACAGGAAATGAGAGAGAGCTGAGACTCCTGTGAGCCGGAAGTGGGGTCAAATGGTCAAAAGTCTGAGCAATGGCTGGCTGAGCTGTTACATCTTTATCACATCCTCTCTTTTGACACACTGGCTTCTCTGCTTAAGGTTGAAGGTCTATCTCTAGGCTCTGGCTCCAGCTCCAGCACCATCACAGTGCCTAGTTTCTTCTGGAGTCATTGGCTCTAAGCACTAATGTGGCTCAAGACAAGTCCTGCACCAGGTAATCCTTTAGGTATATTGGAAGGTGGGGATGACAAAATTTGTTGTTACATGGCACCATGTATGAAAGAGGCTCAGATCGAAGCAGGTGGGCTGGTGGTTATGGTCATCCCTAATGCACACCCAGGACTTATGTGGTGGTACATTCATTCCCACGCATGTTCTACGGTGTGCCCATGCTGTCTCCGATGTCATCTCATTCCCATGCATATACTATAATGTACCCATGATATATGTCTCTGATGTTGTATGCTACTTCCCCTTACCTTTGTCTATATTCCATCCATACAGCCTAGTCTCTTTTGACTATTTCAGGACACCAGCATTTATTACTAGTAGTTCAGCTATCTGCATGTGTCACCTCTTTGCCTCCTTCAGGTCTTCCCTTAAAGATGATATTCCTTAAGACCCGCCTTAAGGGTCATATCCCATACACAATGTAGGAGGGCATATTCACACTTCAGGGCCAGTTTTCTCCCAAATGCATAGCTGCAATCTGACTTTCTGACTACAGGAACAGGGTCAGACAAAGGCCTACTGAGGGATACTTGGTGTTGTCAAAAGTTTCAAGGCCAGTTAGGACTTATCTCAGAAGGACTGAGGATCACAAACTAGAGGAACAATTAAGAATCAATAACACAAGAGCAGATGAGAATAAGATGTTGGTGGAGAAACTAGGAAATCTGAATGGAGCCCAGAGTTTTTCTGGAGGAGTTGGTGCACTGGGTCCTTGGTAGAACAAATGTGCCATCTTATAAAATCTTATAAGATGTTAAACACAGGGGATGCTGAGGGAAGTTTCTCCATGCCATCTGGTGGCTTTTCTATAAATGTCAAATATTTTATGCAAAAACAAAAGAGCAGGCTTCCAGCCCCTTCACACTCCCTCTGCTGACTCCTTGATTGGCTATTCTTCATTCCATTTATCACAGTCTGGAAGGGAAACACTTTATGAGTCTTACCTACTAGAACACTAAGTCCATATAACAGGGTCCTTTTTGGTTTGCTGGGTTCCCAGACTGGGATCTACAGCACTTGGTAAGCACAAGTGATTTGGAGTTAATCAGGAGTACAGTCCATAGCTGATGGGATGGTTAGTCTTCATTGCCAATCTGACTAGATTTACAATCACCATGAAAATACACCTCTGGGAATGTCTGTGAAGGTGCTTCCAAAGAAGTTTAACTCAGGAAGGAAAACCCTCCTTTAGTGTGGATAGCATCATCTGTGGTCCAGGTCTGTCTTAGTCAGGGTTTCTATTCCTGCACAAACATCATGACCAAGAAGCAAGTTGGGAAGGAAAGGGTTTATTGAGCTTACACTTCAATTGCTGTTCATCACCAAAGGAAGTCAGGACTGGAACTCAAGCAGGTCAGGAAGCAGGAGCTGATGCAGAGGCCATGGAGAGATGTTACTTACTGGCTTGCTTCCCCTTGCTTGCTCAGCTTGCTTTCTTATAGAACCCAAAACTACCAGCCCAGGGAAGGTACCATGCACAATTGGCCCTCCCATACTTGGTTACTAATTGAGAAAATGCCTTAGAGCTGGATCTCATGGAGGCATTTCCTCAAGGGAGACTCCTTTCTCTGTGATAATTCCAGCTTGTGTCAAGTTGGCACAAAACCAGCCAGTACAAGGTTTTAGACTGAATGAAGCTAGCTGAATACTGGCATTTATGTTCTGTGCATCCTGACTGTGGATGCAGCTCTGTTACGATGTGAAACAGAGAACCCATCCTTCTTAGTGGCTTCTGTCAGGTATTTTGCCACAGCAGTAAGGGACTAATATAATTGGCATCAATGCTTTTGGTTTGCACCCCTTCTGTCTAGCAATGTATTCTCCTGTGTGTGCCTCTGCCAGGGAAGACGGCTGCCATTATCCCTGTGCAGTCAGGGCTGCCTGCTTTGCCCCTTGGCACCACCCTCCTCACGTGCATTTTCAGTTCCATCTCCTTTGGTTTTCAGATGAAACATGGCCTCCACTTGCCCCTACACTCCCAGTTTCTATTCCATGTACTCCCGGTGTCCATCTTCACATCCCTGTTGGTCACGAGACCTGTGTCTCTGAGCTCCTACCCAAGATTATGGTCAAGGTGGCACAATATTTCTTGTTTTCAGAAATGATGTGATGAGAGGCACCCTGTGATTGCTGGTGCATGGATGAGGTCAGAGGCTGACTACAAATGGAAAAACTAGGAAAGACTTGCCTGCAAAGTTGCCTACTCCATTGTGAGCCCTTGTGTAGGTTTGGGGGACTGTGTGTGGAAGACTGAGGTCATCTTGTCAAGTGACTTGGATGTTCTAAATGTTAAAAGTTAGAAACAAAAAAGCCAACTATACAATAAACACAGGTGAAGATAGAAGAGTCTAGAAGAACATTTTGAAGATAGAAGACACACTGTAAAAGTACTAGGATATTGTTACCAAAGGCAGAGTCACTAGGTGAAAGAAATGTTTTAGATAGAGTACTTCTTTCAAGAAGAATAATCCATGGATTATTAGCCATCCTTCCAAAGGCAGCAGAAAGGGAGTTGGCTGGTAGCAACGGCACTTTCAGCCCTGCACTGAGGTCCTGACTATGTGGACAAGTCTTCACAGGGCATCACATTCTTGCACTAGGCCTACCATGACAGTATGTGGCTTGTTCTCTCATCATAAGAGTTATTCTAGGCTCAAGAGTCCTGCCAGGAGTTCCCATGAGCAGCAAAGGGGAGGACATTCTCTTGCTCAACCACGTCAAATCTTGCATGGACCCCAGGGATCTGAGGTTCTGGGCTCTGGCCTAGGCTCTCTTGAGCCCAGGAGAAAGCAGTGGAGAAAGAGCCTGTCATTTGAACTTCTCATAAGCCTTGGACTATAGGTGTTGAAAGGGCACAGAAAGTGCAGATGGGCAACTGAGGCTGAGAAGGTCAAGTAAATGCCACACCTTAGCTTCCCATTCTTGGTACATGCGCCCCCCCCCAAAGAATTCTTGAGAATAGAATTCTTTGGGATGTTTGATCATGATAGTGTAGGAAGTCTGGGGGCTTACAGACTCTTCTGGCAAGACAGAAGTGGCTAGAAGAGTCAGTTTCATGTAACATGTTGTATTTGAGTGAGAAGGGTTACACATATGGAGATGAAGGTGGGGAATGGTGTGAGTCTGGTAGGGAAAGGAAAGAAGGGCTAGAAAGAGCAAAGGTGAACATTGTGTGTATGGTTCCCCAAGAGACAGAAAGGAAGGACTTCAAAGGATTTCCTGGGGTATTTGGGGGAGGAGTCTAAGGGCAGCTTGAGCCCCATATATTGAATGTTTGCCATTCTCTGCTTTCTCACTGAGTAAAGTCACTTTAGAGAACACTTGCTGCTTTATGTCTTGGAGAAGATTCCTCCCAGAGTTCTAAACTCCTAGTATGTCTCTGTTGGTCTCAGGCATTATCAGCATGGTTAACGTCCCTGTGGCAGAAATCAACTGCAGCTTGATCCTGCTTACTGATTTTCAAGTTGAAGGCCATGCCTGGAAAATGAGGTGGTTTGAATAGATCTGACATAAGTGGCTTATGATCTTATCTCAAACCGTCTTTACAAGAATATTACATTTGAAATCATTGGTGGAAGTCGGCCTTGTATCTTCTTGTTTGTTGCTTGTAGTTCTCTTAGAGTTTCTGAAATCACAACCTCTAGGGAACCAACCAGGGACTGTCCATGAATGTGGAGTGCAGATATCAAGCGGCTGGACTTTGTCACCAGAAGTGGTATGTGATGTCCTTGTGATGAATGTGGAATTCCTCAAGTAAAAAATTATGTAGAATTGTCCACTGACCTCCTCTCTCCCCCACCCCCGCCCCAGCCAGAATTGAAACATGCTTCAGGGGCAGTTTCCTTTCCATAGAAGCTTTCTTGAAAAACATGTTTCCTGGTGCAAAGCCCACTGTCCACATTGCTGATGGACAAGTATGTGTTGGCAGAGCCATTTCTATTCAAGTAGTAGGAACACAGGCAGGGGAGTCACTGAGAGTTAATTCGGTCTGTGTGCCACAGAAGACTGTTCCTCCATGACTGTGGATGCTACATACCTTTAGCCAGCTGGCCTTTTCTATCGGAATCTGAAATGTGGCAGGATGATTGTGTGTGTGGTGTGGAGTCTGGGTTGCCTCATTTGAGCCACTGTGCTCTTTAAGGATAAAGAAGCTGCACTGTGGAAGCATCACTTGCCTGAAACAGACTGCTTTGAGGATTCCCTTGAGTACTTCCTGCCTCTTTTAAAAAGAACCCAAAACCCAGCAGTAGTTATTCTATGGTTAGGATTTGGTGGAGAAGATTTGTGTCCATCAGGGTGCGTGTCTGTGTATATTTGTGAATGAGTGTCTGGTCTGCACTTTCCCTGTGTTCTGTGTGTAACCATGTGTACCTCTGTGGATCTTTGTATATACATCATCTGGGTGTGTGTCTGAGTCTCTGTGTTTGTGACTTTGCTGGAGTGCATCTCACTACATGTTTGTATGTACTCTGGTGTATGTGTCTGTGTATTTGTGTCTTGTCTGTCTACACTTCTATGTGTAGGTGTGTGTGTATTTCATGTACAACTGTGTGTTCCTGTGTGCACCTCTATGTATGCCTCTGGGTGTATATTTGTGTGCTTCTCTGTGTCTGATTTGTGTGTCTGCCTGTGTGTGTGTCCTTGCACTTTTCTTCCTAGACATCTGTCAGCCAGGGATTCCCTGAGAAGGCTCACTCTCTGGTGAGTGTGTCGGCAGACAGATCCACCTGCTGCGGGGGTGTCTTTGTAAAGAGAGTTCAGCTTACCTCTTGGTTTTCCTTTGCTTAATTGCAGGTGATGATTCAAAAAAGGCTTCACCTGCTTTTGCCTGGCTTTCATCTTTGCAGACAAAGCAGGCTGGGCTGGGCCTTGATCCAGGCGTGCTCAGGACCGGTATTAAAGGGGCTGGATCAGCCTCAGGCTTTTAAGGGTTTTGGGTTAAACTGATGAGCATGTATAATAAATTGAAGCTTTGTTGTTTGGCAGATTTTTTGTATTTGTTATTCTTTTATCAGCTCAGAGGCTTGGGGTTGGGGGAGGTCCTCCCTTTCCACATTCAATTTTGCTGTGGATTTGTCATTGACTGGGAGAGGCTCTGATAGTACAAACACCTTTGTTATGCTACTGTTTCTTACAAAAGAACCCTAAATCCTAGCATCCAACTATTTTGATCTCCAGAATTTAAAGTAACAGCAGAGTACTCAGAGCAAGCTGGACTAAGGATGTATCTCCCAGTGGCCACTGGTACTCTGGTCTTTCCATGGCATTTCCTCCTGACTTGGGGTGATACTGGGTAACATGAGATGGAGGCTATTCACTTATTTCTGCCTAGAATATTCTCTTGTGGCTTTGTTTCCTTGGAAGTTTTTCCTACTCAGAGTAAACCAAAGAATTCATGAACCATATGTTCCTGAACCATATGCCCTGGAAACAAACACCTTAGAAAAGGTGAAATAGACACTGTCATTGAACTGTCACACGTCTCAGTCCTCAGTGACTGGAAGGAACCACACCAGGCTTTGATGACACTCCACTTCTGCTCTGTGGCAATGGGGCACCCAGAATATGAAGTTATGCTTTGTGCATTTGTGTGCTAGAGAGAGAGAGTGTGTGCGTGTGTGTGTGGGGGGGGTACATGTGAGCATTGATTATTCATTTCAGGTGGAAGGAAGGGGTGTTTTATGAATTCTGTTTCTTTTTGTCCAATAGGTAGGCTGTTGGAGTATCAAAGAAGTCACAGAGCATGCAGGAAGGTTGTGTTGACTGTTCTCAGCCTTTACTCCTCTTTAGAAAGAGGTGATTGAACTCTGCCTGTACATGCTAAAAATGCTCTCCTCTGTTTAATTCTTTGTAAATACAGTGGTGCTCTCCTCCCCTTGAAGCCCCCCCCCCCGCAGTTTCATTCACTGCTGTGCCCAGGCTAATCACATCCCTTGGAAATAATATGAGAAAGTTATGCTGTTTTACTCCATCAGATTTAATAAGTCTGGATGCTTTCCAAGGACTAGGCATTAATCACACTTAAACCCAGGCCTTGATAGTTCATCCAGCCAGAGTATTCGTGTCAGAGACATAAAACAATCTGCTTTAATGCCCACCATCCTCTTCAAATTGAGCACTCGCCTTGTGTTAATAAAACCTGCTTCATACCCAGGGGCTGGACTGGGGGTGGGGATTTTTTTATACTATCTAAAACATTTCATGAGTGATTTTTTCCTTTCCTTTCCTACCACAGTTTTAAAGCTTCATAGTAGTTTATAAAAACAATTATGCAATAGTATAAGCTTAGAATAGGAAGGAATTAGTCATACAGTGGAAGTGTTCTCTCAGAGCATGGCTTGCATAGAGAAAGTAGAGAGAGCGTGGTCCTGACCCAATAGAGCTCTTAGGCTCGGTGTTTTCATTCCTGAGAACAGTGCAGTGGTCCCCTTTCCAGTAGGTTAATGTCTTGTGATTGGCTATATACATTTCCATGATCAGCAGTTCCAGCCAGAGGGAGACAGACAACAACAGAAGCAGAAAACACATCTGTGTGCCTTGCAGGATCTGTAATAGCTCTTTAAAGGAGTCTGGCCTGCTTTTCCATCCCAGGAGGCAGTTTCTCTCTCTCTCTCTCTCTCTCTCTCTCTCTCTCTCTCTCTCTCTCTCTCTCTCTCTCTCTCTCTCCCCTTGTTTTTCTTGTTATTATTGTTTGGTTGGATGTCTTCTTGGAGTAGAGTTACTTTAATATTTAATGAAACTGATAAAAGCTTTCATTTGTTGGCATTTAGCTAGAGGCTGCTGCGTTATGAAGACAAGTTTACTCAGGTAGACAGAAGACAGCAGAAACCATGTCCATGTGGATGATGACCATGGGATTGGCACTGACTGCTAAATTGCTCTAGATTCATGGCATAGAATATGGTCACTGCAGGTGCCTGCCAGGGGCCAAGACAGAGCTGCTGTTACTCTGTGTGTCAGGCCCTAACTTCTCTGAGCAACAAAGGAAGAGTCCTTTTATGTTCAGTCATAACACAGAGGGTTTGAACTCCAGACTTTAGAATGTGGCTCATGTTAGACAGTAATCCCTACAAGGTGCAGACCAGAGCTGTCCCATGATACATTGCAGATAGTGAATCCAAAGGAGTTCTGGGAGTAACAATGATGGGCTGAGGATCCCAGGCATTGGAGAATGAACAAGGGAGAAAAAGCTGGCCCTTATCCATCTGACTCTAAAGTCTCTGCTTTTCCACTTTGGTTCTCTTGATCCTTCATAGCCTCACTCAGTGTTGAATACAAGGTCTGAAACACACACACACACACACACACACACACACACACACACACACACACACTAAAACAAAGCAATGCACAAACATGGAAAATACAACAGGAAGAAGGCAGTTTCTGATCATACAGTAGCTGACTAACTTAGGAAATTAGACTGTTGTCTGCTTTTGTTTCTCTTTTTTAAAAGCCACACTGAACAGGATCTCTCTTTAGAAAACATAGCTCAGGCACACATGGAATTTATCTGTACCAATTGTGTGAATATCTAACATTAGTACCTATCTCGGTAGAGATGTTCAGAGTTAGAATGTGTTCTCTAGTGTCTTTGTCCGTTAGTCATAGATGCAATCTGCATGTGCTTGCTTTTGTACAAATTCAGTGCTTACTTGGGACAGTCCTGCCAGTCAGCAAACTGGTGTGGCCTGGTAGCATGACTCACACACTGAGTTGATGTTCGAAGAGAGGATTGTGTTTCCTGGGTCATTCACTGTTTTGTAGGGGAAGTACAGTCTTTCCGGGAAAAGGTCTTAATTCACATGACATCAGACTATGAAGTAAGTGGCATTGTATGATTCATTCCTCAAGCATTAACTCAAGAAGTGCTCCAGGAATGCTTGCTGTGAGCTGCCAGTTCTGCAGACAAGAGGGCTAAAGGGTGAGCACACAAGTTCATGTTCTTACAGAGTTGGCCTTCCACCATGGGGTGGGAAGATAGCAACTTCTAGTTTAGAGATAGTAGTTAGCACTGACAGGTGCTGGAATGGAGTGTCTAACAGGAACAGAGATGTAGGGGAAGGCATCTGGGAGGCTGCTATCAATCTGAGAAGACCCCACTGATGCAGAACATTCTAGCAGAGACTTGAATGCATTGAGCAAGGATACCTTCAGGTACCCGAGAAAAGGAACATGCTAGAAGAATCAGGAAATGAAGCAAAAGTGTGTATCCAGAGAACATCTAATTGTTTTCCATCAGCATATATGTGTGTGTATATATATATATATATATATATATATATATATATATATATATATATATATATATATATAAACACACACTGTGTATGTGTGTGTGTCTGTGTGCTTTTTCTGTATCAACTGAATATATGCACACCATATGCATGCACTGCCCTTAGAGGCTAGAAGAGTGTCAGATCCACAGAACTGGAATGAGGAAGCTGTTGTGAGCCTCCATGTGAGTACTTGAAACTAAACCTGGTTCTTCTGGAAGAGCAGCCAGTACTTTTAACCACTGTGCTATCTCTCTAGCCCTCCTAAATATTTTGATATGATCAAAATTTTTATGAGTAAGTAAATTGCCTTCCCAGGCAGATATATAAAGCTGGGGATTGGGATTTTACCTTTGCTGTATCTTTTGCCTTCATAAGGTTTAGTCCGTGTTGAACTTGTAACAGGTGCCTGACAAATACATGTGAAATTCAATAGAATTGATGATTTAAAATATTAAATGAATATTAACTGAAATGTAATGGCTGTGCAGCTGGCACAGGGCATTTTCCAAGGGCAGGGAAGACATTTTGACTGGTTCCATTTTTCTTTTTCTGCTGCCTCTCCAATAAGATTTTATATAGTCTCATCAGTTCAAATTAATAATCGAACAGTAGCCAGGAAATGGTCTAATACTAGATATTTAATGGAATTTTTCCTAACTATAGGATGTCTAAAAGATAAAAGTCCTTTCCTTTGAGATTCTACAGTTAAATAGAATCAAGTGGGTAATTACAGCTTCTAACAGTGCACAAAGGAACACTCAGTGTTCTGAGTTAATTTCAACTTCATTGTCATGGTTTACAATTGTCTCACAAAATATATATGTAGCAAAACATCACATTATATACCTTAAATATAACAGTTTTTAATTTATAAATTATACTTAAAAGCTAAAAGGGAAAAAAGAAAGAGAAAGGCCTAGAAGGCTCTGAGGACAGATGAGTGAGCAGCCCTTCGTGCACGTGAGAAGTCTGAGAACAGAGGAGACTTCTGCAAGTCAGATAAAGCTGAGCCCTCTAGGAAGACTCCACCCTATTTGCCTAGACGTCAGAGCATATATGTGACTCTGTCTGTAATATATTACAGTCTTTTATAGAGGCTTAAGGTACCCAGAATGAACTAAGGGCAAAGACCTCACTGAGCTGTCGTAGCATGTGTTCTCTACAGCCTCTGTTCATCCACACTGGACTTTGGCTGATGGACAGGACAGGACAAAGACTTAAAGAACTTCACATTAGCACATCCTGTGAGCATGTCAATGACTGATGAAGGCCGGTGCAGGGTATGTTTTATGAGTGAATTTGAGTTTCTTGAATGTAACCTTCAGACAATGGTCGAGATGCAAGTGGTTTACTAAAGAGCACCCAGATAAACTCATGAGAGAGGACACCCATAAACAGCCAGCTGTATAATCAGCAAAACCCAGTGAGGCTGAAAGTTCTGATTCCTTGTTCACAGATGACTGAAAGTTTCAAACAGTGCAGCATAGCACAGAGGCCAGCAGGGACTGCAGGGGCTTTGGTGTAAGGCTGAATTAGGGGAGAGCATTTGCATAGACATCCATGATGGACACTCAGGCTTCCCTCCTGGGGATGCTGTGTGGAACAACTCAGAATACACTTTTAGGGGTTTTTAAGTCATAACTCCTCCCTCCAAGACTGAGGCTATCTTGGGATTCCACCCATCTTTTCATGTCTGGCTGTCTCCGTATGCCTAGGCTGAGCATGTTTCAGGGCCACAGAATATTTCAGAAAGACAGACTGACTCAGGAAGGCTTCATGTTGTGGACTGTTTGTGGTGACCTCCAGGGTAGACTGAGACACCTGCCTTAGACAATGTTCTGCTCAATGCTGTGAAGAAGCACAGCTTGTGTAGATATGAAAAAATGACGTGCAGGAGGAGAATAAGGGGACATTAGGTATAATAAGCAAGACGGGGTCTAATAAGGCAATCATTAGCACCCATAGCACACCGTCTCTGGCATGTCAGGGACATGGGCAGCGCTGTCCCCACCAGCAGCACATGCTGCCTTTCTCTTGATCCAGTTCTATTTGGTTCTTACAGCTTTCCTCAGTAGATTTTCCACAATTCCAGCATCTCTAATGTCCTAGAATCCCAATTGCAACTTAGGCTTCCCTTTCAAAGCTTCCTGCACACCTCATTCAGAGGCTTCCAGCAGGGAATCTGCTATTTATTGCCTGGCCAGCCAGGCTTTTCTCTGAAACCTTGGTGCAAGCCACCATGTTCTAGTACCTCTTGTAGTCTGCATGCCCCAAAAGCTAGCACATGAATGATGCCAAGGTATGCCAATGTGAAAAGCAGTTGTTTCCCAGCCCTGTCCCAGATCATGCTGCAGGAGGCCCTAAGCACCTGTGCAGGTGAACATTGGACACTTCTCTGAGGGAAACTTTCAGCATTACACCCCAGCAACATCATTTTGGGCACCCTCTTTTAAATAAGTTTGCAGTTTTACATGCTGGAGCCTTTAGTGTTTGAAGTTTCACCCGTAAGGCATGTTTCCTGCTGTGCCAATGTAAAATGCATGGCTAACCTTTTGTGCCCTGCTCTCTGGACAGTCACAACTGCTTTGTCTGCATTTGCTTTCAGGTTACAACACTCTTGTATATATTCTCCTCCTCTTCTTCCTCTTCCTCTTCTTCCTCTTCCTCCTTTTCCTCCTCCTCTTCCTCCTCTTCCTCCTCTCCTTCCTCCTCTTCTTCCTCCTCTTCCTCTTCTTCCTCCTCTTCCTCCTCTCCTTCTTCCTCCTCTTCCTCCTCTTCCTCCTTTTCCTCTTCTTCTTCCCCCTCTTCCGCCTCTCCTTCCTCTTCCTCTTCCTCCTCTTCCTCCTTTTCCTCCTCCTCTTCCTCCTCTTCCTCCTCTTCTTCCTACTCTTCCTCCTCCTCCTCTTCCTCTTCCTCCCCTCTGTTTTACTCTGTTTGGGTTTTGTTGGTTGTTTTTTTTTTTTGGGGGGGGGGGCAGGGTTTCTCTGTGTAACCCTGGCTGGCCTCTGCCGGCTCTGTCTCCCAGGTGCTGGGATCACAGGATTCAAGGCCGGAGCCACCACTGCCAGGCTATGCAGTTTTTATTTCTTTTTTTTCATACAACATATTTTGATTATGTTTCCCCTCTCCAAACTTCTCCAAGATTCTTTCAATCTCCCTACCCACTCAACTTTATGTTTTTCTCTCTTGATCCAAAATTACAAAACAAAAATGAAAATAAAAACAAAAAAACCCACAAAAGACAAAAAATTACTAAGACAAAATAAAAAGCTCCCCCTTAACCCAGAAAACCAAACCAAAATCAAAACCAAAAAACCATGGGTCCACTTTGTGTTGACCAGTTTCTCCTGGGCATAGAGTTTACCCTGAAGTATGGACACTGCACTGGAGAAAATGGATTTCTTCTTTCTGAGCAGGTGTCCGTTGCAAATAGCTTCTTGGTTAGGGGTGGGACAATGTATCCATGACCCCCTCTCAATGCTGGGACTTTGGTTCAACTCTGCTAGTCTTGTGCATGCTGCCACAGGCTCCGTGGATTTGTATGTGCATCAGTCCTGTTGTGTCTGGAAGACACTGCTTCCATCCAGAGTCATCCAGCTTCTCTGGCTCTTACAATCATCCTGTCACCTCTTCCACAAAGACCTCTGAGCCTTGAGGGGAGGAGTTTGATGAAGATGTCCCACTTAGTACTGAGTGCTCTGAAGTCTCTTACTCCCTGTACATTGTCTACTTGTGGGTCTCTATGTTCATTCCAATCTATTGCCAGGATTAAATTTTTCTTATGAGGGTTGATGTACTGATGATTGGGTATCTGTTCCTGTTTTAAAATCTCAGTTTTCATTGTAAATTTGGATTAAAGCAGCTAGCAATAATCATACTATAGTCGGAATATTCTGCTGTTTTAAAATTCTCTCTATTAAATTAATTAATTTGTATTCGGCTTTATTGGAGTTTTCTGGACACAAACAAAATAGTCACATTGTTTGCTAGAAAATAATGTAAATTTCTCTACTCCAATTCCCAGTGGAGTTCTTATTCCCTCTGAAACCCCATGAGTACAGGCCTTCACTGTAACACGTTTTTCTTTTCTTTGATATTAAACAAAGCCTTTATTATATATTTGTCCTTCAAATGACCTGCACTCTTCCCTAGACCTGCCTAAGCTGGTTGACTGTTTTACCTGATAGAGATCTAATCAGACTGTAGAATATTGAAAAGCCAAGCAAGGACCACCATACTGGCAGAGCTTGGTAGTTCTGTGTCCCACTCTGGATTCTGTAAGAACTTTTTATCTGGCACTGAAGCACAGAAGAGGAACCTGAAAAGCTACTCTCCTTCCCCAGGCACAGGTGCAGTGGCAGGCGGGCTGGCCGGCCTCGGGCTACAGCTCAGGGTTGTTCTGAATCTGTTCACCACCTGGTGTGCCTGTGAGGCTCTGCCTTGACCAGTTAACTGAGATGGGAGGCTTGAGTCAGGACTTCATAGTACAGCATTTATCTCTCTTTCTGCTTCTTATTGATAGCTGTGATGTGCCTCAAGCTCCTGCCCCATGACCTTTCGGCCATGATGGACTATATATCCTTAAACTGTGTGCCAAAATAAGAGTCTTCTCCTTTAAGTTGCTACTGTTCGAGTGTCTTATCACTGTAGTGATAGGAAGTTCAGAATATGTGTGGCTTTGGCTTAAGACATAGGCTATGGCTCCAATCCTAGGGACTAACTCTAAAATCAGGCTACATTTGTGTCACTCTGACCAACGTGACTGACAACCTAAGGGGAGAGGTCAGTTTGCTCATGGTTTTCAACTTTAGTCCATCCTGGTAGCAAGGCCTGATATTATAGGGCATGGGCATGAAGCCATGAGGCAGAAGGTCCTCACATTATGGCTGGCCTAGGAAGGAGAGAGCAGCCCGAGCTCTTGGCCGACCTATGTGCTCTTCCAAGGCTCATCCCTACTGAGCTACTACTCTCCAGAACAGCACCACCATGTAGAAATAGCAACCAAAATTTGAAGGTGTGTGGGATGCTTCAGATTGAAACCTGTAACAGTGACATGCTGAAAGCTGCTATTTTGAAATGCAGCCCCTAATTAGTATCTGCTTTGGTTCAATATAATTTTAAAACTGTTAGTGAACTGAACAAAATAATGTGGTCTTTGAAAATAATGTTGCTTGTAGAAAACCTCTAGCTTATAGTAAGATGCTTTCTTTTTAAATATAAAATATTTGATATTCACATATGTGTATAATGTATGTTATCAAATGTTCCTTCTATCTCCCCATTCCAGTTTATCTCTTAGTAAGTTGACTTCCATGTTTTCCTCCCAGCCTCCCTTGCTCTCACTGAGTCCGTTTAGTACTGACTGCATGTGCACAGGTGTGGCAAATCTACGGAAGCCTGAGGAGCCTCTCAGGGCTCACATCCCTGAAGAAACCTGACTGTCTTCACAGGCAGCCATCAGTTGCTAATAGTTCTTCTCATAGGAGTGGAAGCTCATAAACTTACCCATGCTGGGATTTTGGTTGGTTTAATCTTGTGCAGGTCTTTTGCATGCTGTCAGCTACTAGTAGAATAATAGTATTACTTTCTCCTATAAGTTCTGAGACTTAACCACAGGTTTTTGGCTCAATTAATATTGCCAGGCAGGGCTGGGCAGTGGTGGCACACACCTTTAATCCCAGCACTTGGGAGGCAGAGGCAGGTGGATTTCTGAGTTCGAGGCCAGTCTGGTCTACAGAGTGAGTTCCAGGACAGCCAGAGCTACACAGAGAAACCCTGTCTTGAAAAAAACAAAACAAAAACAAAAACAAAACAAAACTTTAAAAAAAAATATTGCCAGGCAGGAGATCCATTCTGTGGAGTGGGCTTTAAATATAATTATAAAGTTGTTGGTTATCTCCATAACATTCACCACCATTGCACCATCGGGAATATCTTGCCAAGCCAGGTGTCACTCTAGCTCACAGGGTTGACAGATGGATGAGACTTTGGTGACTTTTCTTTCCTGGAAACATGCCTAGAACTGTGTATCCCTATAAAAGATAGTCAGCAGGGATAAAGCTTTTATGTCAGTACTAACTTGATTTCTCCATTTTCTATGATTCAGACATGTGGTGCCTTAAGCAATAGGATATTACTATGAAATTCTGGACTGTATCTAGTAGCAATGGCCACAGCCTATAAGTTTAGGGGACACCAATGAGACACTATTGACCAACAACTCAAAAAGAGGTAACTTGGCAATGACCGTCTCATTTGATAGTTTATGGTATCTTGGGAAGGCATTGTCCCCCTGTTATAGGGTATCTCTCTCTCTCTCTCTCTCTTTCTCTCTCTCTCTCTCTCTCTCTCTTTCTCTCTCTCTCTCTCTCTCTCTCTCTCTCTCTCTCTCTCTCTCTCTCTGTATTTGGAAGCTTCTATGTAGTAGTTTTTATATGGAATTTTCAAGCATTTTGCTTTTATAATGGTTTATTTTTATTATTTTAATTATGTATAGCAGTATGTGTTTTCAGGTGGGTATGTGCAGATGAGTTTAGATGCCCACAGGTGCCAGAGGCATCAGACCCACCAGAGCTGAAGTTACAAATGGTTGTGAGCTGTCTAATGTGATGCTGGGACCCAAACTCAAGTCTTCTAGAAGAGCAGCAAATTCTCTTAATTGTGGAGCCATTTTTCCAGATGCTTTCAGTGGTTTTTAATGTAGATCCATTCTACTCTGCCCTGTTACCCTCCATCTCATTCATTAATCCCCTCCTCCTCTTCATACGACTGAGATTCTATCCCCCCTTTCTTTGGAATCCATCCCTCGTGGCCCTTACTGTATCTTCTGCCTTCTATGGCTACTCCAGTTTAAACACACATGTCTAAAGATTCAATACTATCATCAACATATGAGAGAAAACTTGTCGTTGTTATCTTATTTCATTCAGAATGTTTGTTTCCAGTTTCATCTATTTACCTGAAAAGTTCATAATTTATTTTTTACAGTTGAATAATATTCTATAAATGAATCATATTTTTTATCCATTCATCAGTTGATGGGTATTTAGGCAGTTTCCATTTCCTGGCTACTGTGAATAGAGCAGCAGTGAACATGGATGAACAAGGATCTCTGTAGCAGGATATAGAGTTCTTTAGGTATGGGCCCAAGACTGGCAGAGCTGGATCATGCGGCAGATCTATTTCCAGCTTCCTGAGGAACATCCACACTGATTTCTTTAGCAGCTGCACCAGTTTGCAATCTTACCAAAAGTGAATAAGTCATTATAAAATAAGTCATTTTTAAAAAATCATTTGTCATTAAAAAAATCCTACCCATTCTGAATAGGTTAAGATGCAATTTCAAAGTAGTTTTAATTTGCATTTCCCTCATGGATTGCACATTTGAAAGCAAATATTTCTTGGATATTTGTACTTCTTTTAACAGTGAAAATTGTTTTAAATTGTTTTTTCTTGATGTGTAGCTTTTGAGTTCTTTGAATATTCTAGACACCAATACTTTGTCAGATGAGTAAAGTGATAAAGATTTCTTCCTATTCTGTGGGCTGCCTCTTCTCTCAAATGATGCTGTTCACTGTGTAAGAGCTTTTCCATATTACAAAGTCCAATTTCTAAATTGTTGGTTTTAAGGTCTGTGCTACCAGGGTCCTGTTCAGAAAGTTCTTTCCTGTGACAGTGAATTCAAGTGTATCTCTACTTCCTCCTTTTTCAGACTGAGGGTATCAGGTCTTTTGTTGATATCCTTGATCCATCTGTAGTTGAGTTTTGTGCAGAGTGAGAGAGGAATAAGACAAGGTGTGGTTCTTAATAATTGTAGCTAGAGTAAAGTTTTTCTAGCTAGCCAACTTGAATTTGTTCTTAGGACAGAGAAAGTTCACTACAGCGCTGTGATTGAAAGCTGTATGTTGGTTGCTAAGGATTGGCCATGCTAAGGAGCTCTGCACACTTTCTTTATCAAATACCTTCAACCTCCTCAGAAGAAACTGGGGACCTGATGTTGCCAAGTAGCAGGTAAGGATGGATAGGGGAGGACTCCTTAGAGCCGGTGTGTAGCTTTCGGAAAGTCACTCTGCTACCTTAGCACCTGTCAAATGCCCCTTGTCAAGTGACACCAAAATACCTAGAGTCCCAAACTGTGACAGCCACCTAGATTTGTTACCTTTAAAACACTCTTGAGTGGCTTTCTTTCCTAGATCTCTGCTCTTTTTTAACTTTTAGTTTTTACTGTAAAACATAGATTTCTCTAATAGAAAAAAATCTGTCAAGAAAATTTCAAGACATCTCAGAATTTATGTATCTACCACCAACTTTTTACACAATAGACAGATAATGGTAATTGAAAAATTTGAATGATCTTAATATTGATTTAAGTTGTTAAATGCTTTTTTTCTAAGGCCATCATGAGTATCAGGAGGTTGACAGCAAGGAAAGGTCAGAGCAAAGCAAGACCAATGCCCATTAGAATAAACAGTAAAACTCTGTTGCACTTTCTGTAGTGTAGGTCATGTGGTTGCATGAAAGAGACTCAAACAGGCTTGGGCAGTCAGCCTATAGGACTCTGCCATCTGCAGTTCACAGAGCCTCTCTTCTACCCACTCCACTCTATGCCTGCAGCTTTCCTATGCAGATGTTCTGCATTCCTGGCATCTCCAATATCCTGGGGTCTCTATTGCAGCTTGGGTTACATCCACTCAGCTTCACACACTGGCTTTTTAGGGCTTCCTTGTAAGGAGTCTAGCCCTGCGGTGGCCTTTGGCTTTTCTCTTAGATCTTTGTGTAACTCTTGATTTCTGCATACATGAAAAACCAACACTACCTGAAGTTGGACACGTTCCAATGCCTGCCTGGCATGCACTTGAGGTGGGTTCTAAGTTCTTTGGCTGAGCCTGGGAAAACATTTCCCTTGGTTGGCCCTTTTTCAGCAGCATCCCCCCAGGCTTCTGTCTTTTCAGATACATCCTTTTTAAGGGAAAATGTTTTGGATGCACATGCCTCTTCATACCTAGTAAGGAGCTTTCCTTAGTTCCTCCTCACAGGGACGCAGCCCTTCTTCTTTTTAATTAATTAATTTTTTTCTTTACTTACATCCCAAATGCTGCCCTCTTCTTGTCTCCCCTTGCAGAGTTCTTCTCCAGTCCCCCTTCCCTTCACCTCTGAGAGGGTTTTTCCCCATCCTTCCACCCTGGAGCATCAAGTCTCTAGAGGATCAGGTGCATCCTCTCCCACTGAGGCCAGACAAGGCAGCCCTCTAATACACATGAGCCAGGAGGCCTCGGACTAGCCGATATATGTTCTTTGGTTGGTGGCTTAGTCTCTGGGACCTCCCAAGGGTTCAGGTTAGTTGATATTGTTGGTCTTCCTGTGGGGTTGCCACCCCTTCAGTTCCTTCCATCCTTCTCCTAACTCTTCCATAGGAATCCCTGACCTCCATCCAATGGTTGGCTATACGTATCTACATCTGTTTTAATCAGCTGTTGGGTAGAACATCTCAGAGGGCAGCTATGCTAGGCTCCTGTCTGCAAGCACAACATGGCATTAGTAGTAGTGTCGGGTATTGGTGCCCACCCAGAGCAGAAACTGAAGGAATGGCAGACACAGTTCTTCATTGATGGCATGAATCTCTGTAGATTGTAGCCACATAGTTTGTTCTGCCTTGTCTGAAACTTTCCTTGTGCTCATGCTCTTTTCCTGTATATTTTTCAAAACTGTCTTCTCTGCATTTTGCTACAAATTCTCTCCATTATAATGGCTCATTATAAAAGCAGCTATTGAAAATATGCCTGAGTGTCTACCTCATCTGAGTGTGTGTAGAAAGCAGGTTTCTTCCTACTTTAAACATGTGCACGGGTATCTCCATCATGTAGTTGTCTTTATAGTTCAGTGTTGAGGCTGAGTGTTCACAGCTTAGTGCTGTGGAGGACCAGTGCTATGTTGCTGGACTGTAGAGTGTGAGTGTTTTTAGTCTAGTGTAGAGGGTTGGAGAGTGAGCATGCTCCTTGGCTGAGTGTGGAGGACACATGTCTTGCTAGTTTGAGTGTAGAGTTACCTGTGGAGTGTAGGGATATAGGTGTCTTCCTGTCTTCTGGACTGTGAGGTTTCCTGAGTGAGCTGAGGTCTGTGTGGAAGAGACAATGGATATGCATCGTCCTCCATCTCAAGTCGATGATGGTCAAGCACGGTCTGCAGGGAGGGACTTGCCAGGGGCTTTTCTCCACTTTTATATGTCTACTTTGAACCACCCTTTGCATCTGAGATCAGAATAGCCTCAACGACCACTAGTTTCCATCTCCCACAGAACTTTTTTGACCTCTAGAATTTTACACCATTGTACACTGTATTTCTTTCCTTCTTAATAACTTATATTTCCTTTTCAAATAGAGAGAAAATTTTCATGATATTTAGAACAAGACACTAAAATAGTTTTAAAACCATTTCAAAATGAAAGCACTTAAGTAGTACATGCTCTTATGGAAAATACAGTTAACCAAATACAAGAAAACATTTACTCCACCTCTGCCCTAAGTGGTAGGCTGTTTAATATGTTGGCTCAGTAAGCAACTTCCAGACTATTCACCCAATTGTTACTATAATGTAAATATCTATGTGTATGCATGCACATATGAACATATATTCACACACATATTTATAAAGTGCAAACACTCTTGGGGGTGTTTTTGATTTGGTTGTTTTGTTGTTTGTGACAGGATCTACCTCTATATCCCTGGTGGGTTTGTCTGCCTCACCCGACCAGGCACTGGGATAAGGGTGTACACCACCACACTCATTTCCCTCTGTTCTTCCATTTTTCTTTATTGGTTAAATTGCAAATCCGAGACTGTGCCTTAGCTCAATTAAAGCAGATTGTCTTGGGGATAGGCTTCTGGGGATAGGCACTTAAATAGCCCTGTCTGTACACTGTAGCTGTCTTCAGACGCCCCAGAAGAGGGCATCAGATCTCATTACGGATAGTTGCGAGTCATCATGTGGTTGCTGGGATTTGAACTCATGACTTTCGAAAGAGCAGTCAGCGCTCTTAACTGCTGAGCCATCTGTGCTCAGCTATTAAAAATAATGACTTCATAAAATTCGCAGGTAAATGGATGGAACTTGAAAATATCATCCTGAATGAGGTAACTCAGTCACAAAAGAACAAACAGGGTATGTACTCACTGATAAGCGAATATTAGCCCAAAAGTTCGGAATATCCAAGTTTCACTTAACAGTAACTGCTGGACTGAGCATGGGGTCCCAGATGGAGGAGTTGGAGAAGGGACTGAAGGAGCTGAGGGAGTTTGTAGCCCCATGGAGGGAGCAACAGTGTCAAGTGGCCTGACCCCCCGGTGTTATAGCAAAATTGGCTGCATTCTGAGATTTGGTAAGAGAAATGATAGCACTTAGTTCTCATTAGACTGAAAATGTATAACTATAAAAATGTCACCTCCCAATCTGAATCATTAATCTAGTACATGAAGGGTTAAATATTTTTGTTACACCTTGAAAATGTGAATACATACTCCATATTTGGGAATCTTTTCTCATCGTCTGTTATGTGACTTTTCCTAGGGATATAGAAACAGCAAGCTGTTCACCCCAGACAGGGCACCTGAAAGAGGCCAAGGAAACGATTCTACCCAAGTCTAATCTTGGAAAATCATTGAGTTTGCTGAGGTTACTTACAGGAGATAGGTGACTTAAGGCTGCTGGATCATGGGAATGCTCTCCCCAGCATGGGGTGATGACTCTCAAAACTTGTGTCCTTGAAGCGCTGTACACAACTTGAATGCTCCTCCACAGAAGGCTCTTTTTGCTGGCCACTGTTCACTGTATTTTATAACTTTGGGGAGACACCTTGTGAGTCATGTAAGCTCTGAGCTTCTTGAGCCTTGTCTTTAGCCTCTTGAATACTCCGTGCTTTCCCCCTGGATGGAGTTTACTAGGATGAAATGGCTGCACAGTCACGTAGCTCTTCTTTTTCATAGCTGCAGAGCAACCTCCCAGTTGTCTCCTGGGTAGGGACACACAGGTTCAAAATCACATTTCAGTCCATGAAAGACCCTCATTCCAGCCGTTTGGCATCCCTCTGTCTGTGCATAGATCTCCATGGAACGTGGAGAGTGTTCTACTTTGTTGGTTAGGAATGTCTTACTTCTTAGGCAAGATTTATTACAACCTAAAAACTTGTACCATCTGGACCTAATATTACAGGATGAACATCTCTGCTGTCAAGCCAATGAACTTTTAAAAGCAGTTGCTCTATATTGATGCCTATTGTGGAAGTGGGCAGGCAGGTAAGGATTGTGGACCTGTTGGGAGCTGCAGCTCAGAGAAGGACCTTAGGTGGCACCTGAGTGGTCTATGGATTCAGTAATTGAAGATCTTGTCAATGAGGGAGATTAAGGGACTTGTCCACCAATCAACCAGCTGTGCCGCCCGAGAGTGGGTATGGAGAACCAAAGGAGAAGGATATGGAATTTAACTAAAATGAGGTTCTGCATGCTCTATTGGTTCCAGATCTCTTCTCTGTCTTCTTGCTGTAGGGTGGTTGTGGTGTGATTTTTATATAATGAAGCTTCTTTTTGAAATGCCTTACTTGGCCCAGAGAGAAATGGCAAAATGAGTAGTGAGTTCATAGCAGTGAATTTTGGGTCTTTCATGGATTGAAATGTGATTTTGAACCTGTGTGTCCCTACCCAGCAGGCTATTCCTGAGTCATCACTATTGTTCTGGTGCTCTAGTTTAGCAGTTCTCAACCTGTGGAACCTGACCCTTTTGAGGTCACATATCAGATTGTGATTATGTTATGCTAAGACTCGTAACAGTAGCAAAATTACAGTTATGTAGCAAAGAAATAATTTTATTGTTGGGGGTCACCACAACACTAGGAACAATTGTATTAAAGAGTCACAGCATTAGGAACGTTGAAAATCACTTTCTAGTTTAAAACTTTATTTTGGAGCATTTTGATGAATTAGAAATTACAAATCTGAGGATAAGAACCAAACAAGGTGGGACAGTGACTTACATGTCACTTAATAACCCGGGAATCTCTAGCATGGAACAAATTCAGTGGTTATTCATGTAAGAAAAGCAACTCTTGCTCTCAGGAAGTGGAGGCAGGAGGATCAAGAGTTTAAGGCCAATCCTCAGCCACAGAGTGAGTTTGACTCCTCCCTGACTCATTTCTAAGAGACAACAAAAACAAAACCATGTGAAAAGCAACACTGGACTTCTCTGCTTGCCTCTTAAACTGGGACTCTATATTCTAGAACTTGGGGAAGCCAGAAGAGAAGGCTGTCATCTAGTGCCTAATTGCAGGCTCTGGCCTAGCTCAGTTGCTCTCACCTCCATTCAGTCTTCTGATGGCATGGTGAGATTCTCATGCATCCTGGACCTCTCCTTTGCATGGTGCTTCTGTCAGCATGGTGATTTCAATCATCTTTCCCCCTCCCCTTTCCTGTGTCTAGACTGCATCACCTGACTAGGGAAATTCAGTGTCTGATATGCACACAGCAAACCTTTCTCTATCTACCATCAGCCATCCTTCAGCCATATGCTCTGGAGTCTGTCACTCAGGTCATGATGATTTCCTCCTTGATGAGTCAGCTCCTGTCTTGAAGCTCTTTGAGTAATGAGGGGAGTAATGTTAGCACTGCTACAGAGAACTGCTGTGCTCACAGGCATGGCTGTGTATATTCAACAGCAACACACAGCTGCTGCCTTCTTAGGAGGTGTCAGTCACCCATGGCCCATGGCTACTGGCTTTGTAAATTTGAGACTTTGAGAGAAGCCTAATTCTGCTCCTGCACTGAGTATAAAAGATCTCAGGTCTCAGTGCACAGAGAGCTGCTGCATGTTTAGTGTGTTTTCTGTGAGTTCAATGATGTCTTCTGTACTACTCATTAAAGTTTGCTTCCTCCCTCCCAATCCATTGGATTTTAACATGGCCTGACTATGCTGTTTCAGATCTTGGGACAATAAATTAGGTCACTAAGGAGTACCTTGGACTGTGCTGGACCTAGGATGAAGCTATCAGGATTTCCTATGAAAGATGTCCACATGCTTTGCCAGTTTGGAGAAGGTTCCATCTCATCCAAACTTGGTGGTGCTTGGCTTTGTGGTATACCAAAATCAGTATACCACAGTCTTTTAAATCTGTGGACTTGGTGAATGAAGTTCTTCAACTTTCAAATATGAGAACACTCTTGCACGTCTGAAAGACTCCAAACCTGACCCCAGGGAATTGTATTTTCTTACTAGCTGCTATGGAATTTGCTGCTATTTTATTTAGGACCTTTAGCAGGCATATTCACAGGTGAGTTTGGACTTGTCTAAACTGGGCACCAAGTTTGAACTGGCCTCCTGGATAAGAGCAGAGCTTGTCTTCTCTCATTCTCTAGGACAGAAAGATGGTGCAAGATCAGAAGTGTGTTTCCTGGAACTCTGTTAGTTACTTTTTTACTATTACTCTGGTTTCTTTAATAATAAAAGCTTATTCTGGAATCCAAGGCACATACTCAACACACCCAAACACCCAACTACATACTCACATCTTCTCATCTAGACACACACTCAACACATTGAAAACAAATAGCCCCATACTCATCCTCCGTACACACTTACGCTTGTCACTAACACACATACAAGCACCCCAAACAAACACATATGTCTTAGTTGGGGTTTCATTGCTGTGAAGAGACACCATGACCAAGGTAACTCTGATAAAGGCAAACATTTAGTCGAGGTTGGCTTATGGTTTCAGAGGTTCAGTCCATTATTATCATGGTGGGAAGTGTGGCAGCATGCAGGCAGACTTGGTGCTGGAGGAGCTGAGAGTTCTACTTCTTGATCCAAAGGGAGCAAAGAGAAGATTCTTTTGCAGGCAGGTAGGAGGATAGTCTCTTCCACACTGGGTGGAGCTTGAGCATAGGACCTCAAAGCCCACCCCCACGGTAATGCACATCCTCAACAGGCCACACCCACTCCAACATTGCCACACCTCCTAATAGTGCCACTCCCTGGGCCAAGCAAGTTCAAACTACCACACAAACACACCCCATCCACACACATTCTTACCCAAACACATACTTCAGAATACATAGATACCCAAACATATATTTATACATGACTCATGTCCAAATACACACCTCATACATTTATCCAAATATATACAGTCATCCAAATGTACACTTACCCCCCAACTCCATATTCACAGACACTGAAACACACTGATCATTTGTTGAACTTATATGCATTGGGGTTTCCTCTTTTGTAACTATTGACTGAGCAGTAGAGGTGGTAGGTTTGAATTACATCAGCAATGCCTTTGGTCATCTATGACATGGTAGTCAAGCATACTGTTTACCCAGCCACCATATCATGTTCTGTTGGAGGGGCTCCTTGCAGGTGTGGGGGTAATGTCAATTCAGCATCTTTTGTTGCTCTGATATTGGGGAACTATCATCTTTAGATCATGAGAAAGCCCAAGCATTATGATAAGTCAATTACAGTCTACACAGTGAGCTCCCAGGGCACCAGGAAGTACTATGTGTACTTAAGGATTGTCTGCATCATAGCTAGTCCTCTGCATCAAGGAAAGAGCTCTTGTCACTGCGCATGGGGAAAGGAAACTTTCCTGTCTAGAGTTCAACATGTGGCAGGCTCTGGTCTAGAAGTGTAAGGGGCACACACAAGTGTTTTGGCAAGCCCCCACTGCTTTGAAACAGCATGTGTATGTAACTCTTCTGCAACTATGCCCAGATTCCCACAGAACAGACTTCATTCCTGTATATCTCACACTTTAAGACTTCTGGGAATTTCTTGGCAGGTGGACAGAGCTGTTTCCATCGTGACCCAGTGCAACAATGCTTCTACACAGAATCTAGTTTATCATATCCTTTGCAGGAGGTGTCTCCCTCTTGGTTGTTGTGTTTTATGAAAAAGAGAAAGAGCCAGAATATGTTTGATAGAGCATGGTATGGTGAAGTGAGACTGGCACCTCTGCAGCCCATGCTGAGGCATCCCTTCCCCATGAGGTATCAGCCTCAGGTATAGAATGGAATAGAGTTTATTTAGGGCATGGAAATGGGAGTTGGGAAGGGAGCAGAGACAAAGACAGAGACAGAGAGAAGAAGAAGAGGAGGAGGAGGAAAAGAGGAGAGGCTGGTCAGAAACGTGTGGAGAGAGGGGGGCGGGGTAGAGAAGAAGAAAGGGGTCAAGAAGAGAAGAGAATCAGAGAGAATAAGATAGTAAGAGGGTGAGGAGGGACAAACATCCCCTTTTATAGTAATCCAGGCCTACCTGGCTATTGCCAGGTAACTGCTGGGCAGAGTCTAGAAGAAATGGTAACATTCCTCCATTTTGGTTTATTTAAAAAAGGAAGAACAGAAAGAGGTGATGGTGAAGCAGGAATGGTGACCATTGTGATCTTGAGCTATTTCCTGCTGACTTTGAGGTGATGTGTCTCTGGGAAACCTTTGAAAATGGACATGGGGGACATTGGTCCAGTCTTAGGACAGTTGGCTGTTTTCTTGCTATTCAGGGTCTGTGGAATTATCTGCAGGTAGAAGAAGCAGATACAGTAGGAGCATCTCTGTCTGTGAGAATAGATTGGAGCATCTGTGAGTTGCTTCTCTGGAGCTGTCGTGGATGTAGATTTTGAGTAAATGCCTGGACTTGGCAAGATGATGAAACACACACACACACACACACACACACACACACACACACACACACACACACTCTACATTAGAGGTAGAGAATAAAGTTAAGTACATTTGGGAGAAAAAAAATTCTCAGGTATACATTTGAAGCCCTTAGATCTTGGTGGTTGGGGTGAGGGGAGTCCCAATCTCAGGGAACAGGAAAAGAATCCCACTTCAGGAATAGGTAGTAAGTGGAAACTTAGGCTATTGATTGGCAGCTGTACTTATCTGGATGGAGTCTGTTTGGTCCATGAGAGGTAGGTCTGAGTGGGTTTCCTGGAGTTTATGTTTATAAAAGATAATAGGTTTGTTAACTGCATGAACAGTTTTTAAGATGAGCTCATGGAAGAAAAAAAAAAAAAAAACGTTTGTGGAGCAGGAGGAGCAAGACAGGCCTTTTCCTTCTGTCTAGGAGACTGAATATACTGAATATACTGAGAAACATTTTTAAGTTTACCTTTACTAAGCAATCAAAGGAAACTCAAAAATTAGATGACCTTGTGAATATGATAGTTGATCATATAATTTAACATGAGAAACACTTCAAGTCTAGAGTTAAAAGACAATCAAAGGAAATTTAAAATTTGAACTTGTGACGATAACGGCTGGATTGTGTAGTGGAATGCATTATTAGGGTAGGTAATTTGTAAGAACTCTGCTGATTGTTAGAACAGTGGCATAACAAGTGGAGGGAAGATGAAGCGTTTAGTCACTGGAAACTGAGTTTAGATAAAGAAACAGAAGCTTGCGTCTTTGAAAGGTTACATCTAAACTTGTGTATTGCTTATTGTGAAGTTTGTAAGGCAAACGTATCTGTCTTTGATAGGAGATCTGGTAGTCTTAGCTAGTTACAAATTGACTAATGAGCTAATAAGGTGGTGGATTATTTTAGTGTAAGGAAGTAGAGGTCTGTTTTCTAGCTGTCAAGCTGCAGTTAGCTTAGCTGTCAATGTAGTCAGAAATCTGGGAAGAATAAATTATAATCAAGATGTCTTTAATTAAAATGACAGAGTTGGTCAGTAGTCCACTACCTAAATAGTTCCCAGGTCCCTGTAATCTCCATCTCAACTTGGGCAGTGTCAGTCTGGCCATAAGGCTCAGAAGAAGTTTTTTTCCCATAGAATAGGAACATGGGAGAAATGACTCACCTTATCTTAGGCAATATGACACATTTAACTCTCTGGGTATCCTCTGTCCACAGTGTAGGCCAAGCCTGGGCAGTAGGCAAGGCAATGTGCAGTGTTTCTCAGTGGTTCTCATACCACAATTCAGACAGTCTTGTCACTGTATCCATATCTTCTTGGAGACCTTGGGGTTTGGGGTAGGGGAATCAGTGTTAGGTTTTGGGAGTCTCTGTCTATCATAATAAGCGTAAACATTTAATGTTACATTTAGCAGATTTCCGACAAGATTGAGAGCCAGTATCTATTAAGCATGTCTGAGTTAGACAATCTGTATTTGTTTAATTACTTGTACTGGATGTATATAGCAAATAAAGAGAGTACATTGTGACTTAATGACAGTAACAAAAACAAGGCTAAACATATATTTAAGGCAGTGATTTTTAACTTTTTTACTGTTTAAAAATCATTATTTACCAAGGCAGGATAGAATGAAAATCTTATCTTAATTGGAAAGTGTCTTTGGAGACCTTAAGCCAGGCTGTACTCCTAAAGGCAGCAAAGTGGGGACTGTTCATAACAAAGATGGAGGATGGCCATGGGACTACCCTTAGTTAAGATGACACTGAATTGGTATCTCTACCGGAGGGAAATGACGTGTTTGTTATATCTTAGAACCGAATGGCAGAAGTGGCTAAGTATCTTAGAATGGAACAGCAGAAGCAAGACAGAGACAAACATAAAGATGAACCTAAGTGGCACAGTGTGAAGGACATGGAATGGCAGCAGAGTACACTGAAAGCACAGTGGTGGAGATAGAGTCAAGAGGGCAGTCAGGAGTGGAAAGCAAGCAGCAAGAGAATGAGGGAGTGGGAGAAAGCCTATGGATCACTGGTGAGAGAGTTGTAAAAGTTTTCCTTTTAAAGCACCAGTAAGTAGCCATTTAGAGTTATTGTGTTACGGATAATGGCATGAAATTTAGCCTGTGAATTAGACCAGGAGGTGTGGTGGTGAAGACATTCCATTCTGTGTGAGAGTAGAAGCTAGTGACTTGCCAGTTCTGGTATCTTGAGGACAGCCAGGCCATATCAGCAGGTCATCATGAGGTGAACTTGGGGGTTGAGCTCTGGGCCAGTGCCCTGAGCAACTTGGGAGAACTGTTTACCCAGGCCTAGGGTTTCCCAGAAATGAGAAAAGGAACTGACTCAGAGAAGAGGGAAAGGTCTCACCCAAAGGAAAATGTCCTAGAATGAGGAGTCATCGAGGAGGCCAGTCATAAGGACTTGAAGACCTCCATCCTCGAGGACTCTAGGGTGGCTATGAGCTCAACAGACCTCCCTTGGGACTAAGGGACATTTACACTAACCAGTGGGGGAACAGAGATTACCAATTTGCCAGTGTTTGGATGGATAGGTCTAACTAGCAATCTGATATGACTGGAGTTCTTTGTGGTGGTGGGAGATGTGAACCTGCGAATTTCTACTCCAAGTCTCAAAGCACCAATGTTGTGTTTTATGAAAAAGAAGGTGAAAGCCAGGATATATTTTATGGAGAGAGGTATAAGGTGGGAGAGGAGCCTCAGTGGCCCTGGCTGAGGCATCCCTTCTCCCTGCAGTACCAGCCATAGAACAGGTATAGTATGGAATAGAATTTATTTAGGGCATGGGAAGAGGAGTTGGGAAGGGAGGAGAGAGAGAGAGAAAGAAGAAGAAGAAGGAGGAGGAGGAGGAGGAGGAGGAGGAGGAGGAGGAGGAGGAGGAGGAGGAGAGGAGAGGAGGAGAGAGGAGAGAAGATGAGATGAAGGAAGAAGAGGTCAACCAGGAACACTTAGAGAGAGGGTTGGGGGAGGGAGAGAGAGGGCGAAAGGGGTCAGGGAGAGAAGAGAGTAAGAGATGGAGGAGGGGGCAAATAGCCCCTTTTATAGTAAGACAAGCTTACCTGGATGTTGCAGGTTAACTGCTAGGTGGAGCTTAGAAGGAATGCTAACACTTGTGACATGGGAACCGAAGGGAATGCTCTAGGTTTGAGTACACTTCCTAATTCCACAACAAAAGAGGCAAGAAAAGGTCCAATTATGTTTATCCCTATTAAATTCCAAACTAAATATAACTTATCTTTTATAATGAGGTGAAATTTACATGACTAATTAAGCATTTAGTGACTATTAGTGATTAACCCTTTAAAAGTGGACTGTCTCGTGGCCTGTGGTACATGTGCACTAACGACCAGCTCAGGTTCCCAAACCTTTTCATTGCCCCAAAGGAAACCTCTCCCCATGAAACTGCTGCTCCCCTTCCCTCTCCTCCAGCTTCTGATAACCCTTAACTTTCTCTATATTTCTATGGACTTACCCATTCTGAACATTTCCTATAAATGGAATTATACAAATGTCATCTTTTATATATGGATTTGTTTTTTATTCTGTAGGATGTTTTCAAGATTCATTTACATGCATATAACACATATAAATAAACCAGTGCTTTGCATGATTAAGTAATATTCTATTGTGTGGCTATATGGGTACCTATGCACCCTTTGGGCATATAAGCTGTTTCCACCTTTTTCTATTATCAACAATGCTGTTGTAAAGGTTTATGTATGTTTTCATTCAAACAAATATACATTTCAAGGCCTTTGTATATAGACCTTGTTATAAAATTGCTGAGTTATGTGGTAAGTCCATGCTTAAAGTTTTGAAGGACCTGCAAATTATTTTCCATACTACCTGTTCCATTTGCTGTCGCTATCAGCAGTGTCAGAATAGTCTTAAATTTCCATGTCTTCACCAACATTTGCCATTTTAAAAGTAATTGCCATCTTTGAGGGCTATAAATGCACCCTCGTACACATCAGTTTCTATATCTTTCTATTTGTATCGTCACATATTTTGCCTCTATACACACAAACAGATAGATGCACGTGCACACATACATATGCACACACTTTGGGTCTTAGACTTTGGTGTAAGATCTCAGTGAGAGTTGTTTGATTATACCTCAGCTTTGGATGTAGTCAAATGGATAGTAGCCACCAGAGAAGAAGACTAGAGGCAAACGTCAGATTACCCCGAGCACTGAAACAGAATACCAGCTATAGTTCTCCCATGCCTCTTGTAGTTGCTACACACCATCCCCACTCTGTCTTCCCTATGCCCCATAGCTACTACTCAGCCCCCAACTAAGGTATGTGTCCCTCTGCTCAACCACAGGACATGCCTGCCATAAGATTCAGTGGAAACACTGGCAAGTCAGGTGTAATTCTACTAGATCTGTCTTTGTATGTTCTTCGTCTTTTCCCTTGCAGCCTTTAATATTCTTTCTTTTTTCTGTAGATAGTGTTTTAATTATTATATGGTGGGGTGAATTTCTTTTCTGGTCCAATCCATCTTCTCTTTTAAGTTAGGAAAATTTCCTTTTATGATTTTGTTGAAAGTATTTTCTGAGCTTTTGAACTGGGATTCTTCTTCTTTCTCAATTTCATGACCGTTAGGCTTGGTCTTTTCATACTATCCCAGATTTCCTGGATGTTTTGAGTCAGAAATTTTTTACATCTAACCTTTTCTTTGATATGTGTATCCATTTCTTCTATGGTATCTTCACTGTTTGAGATTCTCTTCCATCTCTTCGATTCTGTTGGTGAAGCTTGCCTCTGTAGTTCCTGTTCATATTCCCAATCTTCCATGTCCAGAATTCCATCAGCTTGTATTTTCTTTATTGCTTCCATTTTCATTTTCAGTTCTGAAACAATTTTATTAACTTCTGTTGACTGTTTTTTTTTTTTTTTTTTTTTTTTTTTTTTTTTTTTTTTTTTGGCCTCTTTAACGGATTTATTCATTTCTTTCTGGATTTCTTTAAGAGATTTATTTATTTCCTCTTTAAGGACTCCTATCTTCTTAATATAGTTGGTGTTAAGGTCCATGCCAATCTGGCTTACAAACACTAAGAGACCACAGATGCCAGTTTTTATTATACCCAGGAAAGATTTAAATCACCATAGATAGAGAAAATAAGATATTCCATGATAAAGTCAAATTTAAACAATATCTATCTATAAATTCAGTCCTACTAGGGAAACTTCAACTTAAAAAGGTTAACTATAGCCATGAAAACACAGGAAATAAATAAATTCATATCATCAAAACCAAAATAAGAAAAACACAGACACACATACAAACACTACCACCACCACCACCATCAACAATAACAACAATAGAACAGGAGCTAAAAATCATTGATCATTGATATTTATCAGTTATCAGTGGTCTCAGTTACCCAATTCAAAGACAGACTAATAGAATGGAAGTGAAAACAAACCCATCCTTCTGTTGCATACAAGGAAACATCTCACACTCAAAGAAGAAATCTCAGGATAAAGAGTTAGAAAAAGTTGATTTAAGCAAATGGGCCTAAGAAGTAAGCTGGTATAGCCCCTTTATATCTGACAAAAAAGGACTTCAGAGCAAAATTAATCAAAAGAGATGAGGAAGGACACCAAATACTCATCAGGGAAATATCTACCAAGGTGACATTTCAATTCTTAACATTTGTGCCCCAAATCTAAGGGCACCTACTTTTGTAAAAGAAGCACTACTTCAATTTAAATCCCATATTGACCCTCATACACTGATACTGGGAGACTTCAATACCTTTCTCCAAAACTGACCATAACTCAGACACAAAGCAAGTCTCAATAGGTACAAGAAAATTGAAATAACTCCTAGCATCCTATTAGACTATCATGGATTAAAACTGGATGAGACCAACAACAGAAAACAACTCTACTGAATGGGTCAAAACAGAAACCAATAAAGACTCTTTAGGGTTTAATGACATGAATCCCCAACATACCCATGTTTATAAGACAATGAAAGACGTGCTAAGAGAAATGTTCATAGCTCTAAAATTGGTGAAATCTCATACTAGCAACGTAACAGTAATTCTGAAAACTCTAGAACAAAAAGAAGCCAACACACCCAAGAAGAGTAGCTGGCAACAAATAATCAAACTCGGAGCTGAAATCAATAAAATAGAAACACAGAGATAAATACAAAGAATCAATGAAACAAAGAGTCTTTTTTCTTTTTGAGAAAATCAACAAGATAGACAAACCCTCACCCAAACTAACTAAAAGAGACTATCCAAATTAATAAAATCAGAAATGAAGAGGAGAGAAAACAACAGACACCAGGAAATCCAGAGGACATATTTTTAAAACGTACTCCATCAAATTGGAAAATCTAAAAGAAATGGATGAGTTTTTCAATACATGCCACTTAATCAATGTTAAATCAAGATCAGATAAACAATTTAAATAGATCTATAACCACTAGTGAAATAGATGCATTCATTAAATGTCTCCCAACAACAACAACAACAAAAAAGCACAGGGCCAGATAGTTTTAGTGCAGAATTCTATCAGACTTTCAAAGAAGAATTAACAGTAATACACCTCAAATCATTTTGGAAAATAGAAACAGAAGGAACATTACCAAATTCATTTTATGAGGTGACAGTTACCCCAATACCCATACCATATAAATACTCAACAAGGAAAGAGAATTACATACCCATTTACCTTATGAACAGACATACAAAATACGATAACACACTCACAACCTGAGTCCAAGAACACATCAAAAAGATCATCCACTATGATCAAGTAGGCTTCATCCCAGAGATACAGGGATGGCTTAACATATAAAAGTCAGTAAATAGTATATAGGACACCAGGAGAACATGGCCCACAGAATCAACTAAGCAGGACTCATATGGGCTCATGAAGACTGAAGTAGCAAGCACGGGGCCTCCGAGGGTCCGCTCTGTTTGTTATGGCTCTTAGCTTGTTTTGTTCCCTAACAGAGGGAACAGGTGTGTCTTCAACTCTTTTGCCTGCTCCTGGGATCTTTTCCTCTCGTTGTGTTGCCTTGTCTAGCCTCGATTTGAGGGCTTTTGCCGTGTCTTATTGCATCTTGTTTTGCTCTGTTCAGATAGTCTCTTGGAGATCTGTTTTCTAATGGGAAATAGAAAGGAAGTAGATTTAAGGGAGAGGGGAAGTGGCAGAGGAAGCTGGGAGGAGTGGAGGGAGGTGAAATTGTGGTTGGGATGTATTGTTTGAGAGAACTTATCTTTGATAAAAAATAAACAAAACAAACCTATCCAATAGATAGTGGTTGTCACCAGTGAAGTAAAAATCAAGATGGCATATGTTGCACCTTCACAGAGTCTCTCTGGAGGGAGACCTCTGAGTCATATAGTAGGTGAGCAAGTGATCATAGCATCAAGGGCTGGTGTGGGGACCATATCATGAAAGGGAGACACAGTTCCCTGAGGGCATGCCTGAGGGCATGAGACTTCTTCCAGATTGGAGGAGGGGTGTGTGGAAGTGGTTTGCCAGGTACTGGGCTGGACAGCTCCTGCACTAAGGCTGGGGAAGTTGCTCTGGGTACCTGAGGAGGTCATTATCACTTTTTGGATTTAGAGCCCAATCTGTAGACACTTGGGGAAACCATAGAGCTCTGTGGGCCTCAGTTTTCTTTGTATTGTAAAGAAGTTAGCTCAGATTCTGTACAACCTACCTCACCCCATATCCTAAGAGTCTCTAACTGTATTGTGTACAGAAAGACAGTGAAGTTGGGGAGTTTCTATTTCCTTAGCCCTCACTTCTATCTCACAGTTGTTATGACAGTCCTGACTGTGCATGTGAAAGCTTTCTCTGAGTGGTATGAAATGGGACCCAAAGACCAAGCCCCTGGACATTTTGTTATGAAGCTTCAAAAGCCGTAGGGAGTGCCTGCTCTGCTCTGTGGACTGCTGGAGGCCACAGCAGAGCTTCTGGGCTGAGAGAGTGTAGGTGGTCTGAAAACACACACACACACACACACACACACACACACACACACACACACACACACACACACACACACTGTGGGTCCACAGCTGGGTGGGGCTTTAAAAATCACAGAGAAATAAGACAACACTATCAAAACATTAGACTCTGTTCTCACAGCTAGCTGGAGGCAGCAGACTTTTTAGTAAAGATTTCTAAAGGAGTGCCCTGTCAAACATTCCCTGCTTACATGACATCTCCTAATGAGGATGCTCAGTAGGACAGGGAAACTGAGATGGCAGTGGATCCAAGCTTCACATGTTTATCTGCCCATGCATGACCCATATTCAAGGACATTATCAGGTATACTGAGGAGGTAGGTGCGTGTCCATGTATGTTTTCTGCTGCTGTAACAAAGAGTCTTAGGCCAGAGGTTTATGGGGTGTTTTTTGTTTGTTTGTTTGTTTGGCTTGGAGGTTGAAAGTCTGACAATATGTGCAGTGTCTACTCAGCACATCTAGTGAGGGCCTTGGGCCTCATCACAGAAAGTATAAGAGAAAGAGAGGGGGCAGGGGTTGTGTTACAGGGCCTCTCTCCTAATCGCTTACTATCCATTAATCTGTTAAAAATCACATGATCTGTACTCATGACTTTGGGGATTACATATGAATATGGATAGGGAGCTTGCAAGACACAGACAAGCATGCATCAATCCAGTTGACTAAGTGTGAGATGGGAAAGCATGAAGGGTGGAGCTGTGGGGGCATTTAATGGGCAGCCCAGCTAAGGGAGTCAGGGAGACAAGATGGCTTTTAGCTGAGTTTCTCTGGATGAGAAGATGGCAGTACGATGGGAACAGGCAATCCTGAAGGATGCACTTCATAAGTAATGCAAGAGAAGCAAGAAAGCCACATCACATCCTGAGAGAGCAGGCAGAGTCAGCTTCACCTGAGTAGCCAAAGACTCTAACTGGATGTCAGGAGAGGGCATGGGACTTTAACCAGCTCATGGTCTAAAGGGGGAAATAACACAACTCAAAATTAAAAATGCACATGGTGGTGTACACTTGTAATCCTACCACCATGGGGGCTGAGGCTGAGCATGAATTCAAGGCCAGCTTGGGAGGCATGATGATTCATGACTGAGCTTTCTTCACAAAGCAAGTGACATGGAGATGAAAACTGAAGTGAGAGTTGTTTGCATGTTAGACTGAAACCAAGAAGAAATTAGAGCCAAGGATAAGACTGGCCAGGTAACCCTGTACACCACTCACAGCTCCATACCAGCAGTGACTGGCCTCCCTTCATGGTGTCAGTGTGGCCAGGCATAGTGGTCATTGTCTTTTAGACCAGGGTCTCCTGCAAGGACAGACTTCTTTCCCATGCTGTGTGTAGACAGACACACATTGTAAGGTTTCTCCTACCTTGAGAAGCAAATATATATTCTGCTTTGGAGTGTTTTTGGATTTATTTCCATAATTGCTTTGAAGGATTAACTTCCCTTCAAAAAAGGAAAGTTAATTTGAGGGGTGGAGATTAACTGTGAAGAATTAACTTTCAATTCTTCAAATCAACTTTACATATATGACTCAATGGGACATACTCTGTGGCCTTGGTAAAGTACTTGTATCTGGCGTTTTGATGACAAGTGTTAGTAGCACTTCCACTTGGGAGTGTAGAGGAGGGATCAGTGGGAGTTCCTATGCTTGGGAGCTCAGAGTTGACAGCAGCATCACATGGAAATTACTTGCTGTGAGAGCAAACAGTTTGCACGGTTATCTTCTGGTTGGGTTTGTCATTCGTGATTTAATGTGTTGAAAGGCAAGTAGCCTGTGTGTGTGTGTGTGTGTGTGTGTGTGTGTGTGTGTGTGTGTGTTTCATGTTCTGCTCCTCAGATAACAAAGAATAATTAGTACTTCAAGTTGCCTAAACCAGCTCTTTGTGGGCACCAGAGGGCGCCAACGTAGGATCTTTACTGTGTGTTAGCACATTATTTTAAAAATGAATTTAGAAATTATGACTGCTAGTGTTCTGGGCTTACTAGAATTTGTTTTACAGTTCAGTTTGTGAACAAGAGGTTCAAAGACTGTGATGAAGGTCTGTTCTCATCAGTGGCTCTATGTTCAGGGAAAGTGGTAGGGAAGCAGCTCTCCCCAGTGCTGTATGCTGCGAATCTTGGATGCCTTTGATCCCCTTATAACTTAAAAAAAAAACAAAAAAACTTTCTTCCTTGTAACCTGTTGAAAAGTGATTTCCTAACAGCTACTTGTATTAGAATGTTAGTGGCTATTTTACTGGAGGAGTAAATACAGAATGATGTTTATATAAATATTTGGGTTGCTGGCAGAGCCTCTTGGCTCTTGGTTGGCGACAAACCAGTGAAGAAAATCTACAGGCACCCAGGGTGGCATATGCCTTTAATCCTGGCATTGAAGGTGGGCAGAAAAATCACTGTGAGTTTGAGGCTAGCCTGGTCCATAGAGTAGACCTAAAAGAACATCTTAAAAGAATACAACCAGGACCTGGTAGATGGCTTAGGAGTTAAGAATGCTTATACTGAGCCTGCTGACTGTGGAGTTTGGTCCTTGGTAGGGTGGAAGGAGAGAACTAGTTCCTACAAATTGTACTCTGTTTTCCAAACATGTGCTGTGACATACATACTCATATACACATCCACATGTGCAGTACATACACACACACACACACACACACACACACACACACACACACACACACACACACACACACACAAATAATCTAAAATCCCAAATCAAAACAGAACGCCTCACTTGCTTTTCATTTATTTAGGGCTACCAGTGTTCTCTGTGTCTGAGCAGATAGCCACTGGATGGGCTGAAGATTCTTTATCCAGACAAATCTGGCTTTCCTTGAGTGCATAAGAGTAGTACAATTAAGAATGTTCATCATGAGCTTACAATGAACAGTGAAGTTCTTTGGAACTTTGATTTGAACTCTGTGCAGTGTGAAGCAAAGGGACAGGGTGTGAGGTGCACATGCACGCAGTCCTGCTGGACTTGATGCACCCCAGTTTAAAAGCGTTGTTTAGCCTGCAGCTAATGCAGAACAATACACACCACAGGTGCTTCAGACAATCAGGCCAGCTTCATTGTTGAAAGTACAACTTGGGTTCTGCATTCTTTCAGATGACCCTTTATTTTTACCAAAGTACCTCTCCTGCTGATTTCTATTTTGAGGTTAAGAGGAGTCTTTTCTTTCTTAGGCAAGACTGTACATCCCTCTGGTCATAAGACAAAGGGTGCTGTGTGGAGGTGAGGCAGCTGCTCAGACAGAGTGGCAAAGAGGAGTCGGGCCGCTCTTTTAAAGCCTGCTGCAGGGCAGCTAGGATGGGGTGGGCATGTGTCAATTTACTGAGGAAGGCAAACTCCTCTGTGAGAGGATGGATAGCTGGGAGGGGACACTGGAAATGAAATTTATAGGATATGGACCAGTGGAGGAGTCCTTGAGTCTAAAGCCCTCGAGAATGGTCAGGGGTTGGGAACATGTACAGCATGTCCTTCTGTCCACCCTCTGTATTCCCTTTGTTTAATTTTCCCCATTTCAGGTTTTTGCAGCATGACCATGAGAAAGTGTACCAGGTTTCTTGTACCCAAACTCCTTATCTGTGGTGACCCCCTGTCAGGATTGTTAACGATCTCTTAATTTGCAGACCACCACCCAAGTGAATAACCAAGAAGGATGGAGACCATGGCCATGTGACAGGCTTCCTGAGGGAGAATGATATAAACTCACTTGCATATTAATTATGCTCCTTGGAGGCCATGTCTTCACCCTGACCATGCTGTAAAGAATTAATAACTGTCCCTTGCAGTCTCATTACAGTGGAATGAAGGCCCACATCTTTCAGCCTGGAAGGAAAGTGTGCCCTTTATTGTCATCCGACATTTATTCACTCCATCAATTATCCAGCAAGTGTTGATTAAGTGTGTTCTAGGGTTGTCTTGGGCTGAGCCTTCTACTCCATCACACAGACTTTGCCCTTGAGAGAGCTGTGAAACTGCTCCTCTGGCCAGTTCTGTGCTGCCTGCTGGTTCTATACCCTTGGAAGCTTCCTGACCTCTGCATAGCCTATAAAGAGTTGCAGGTAGTCTTTGGCATGTGGGAGGAAACTCATTAATGAGGTTTACAGTCACAAAATTTAGGTGTTGAGAATGAACTGAGGAGGAATAAGTTATGGAACCATTTCTTGTTTCAAATACATGATTCTATGCCAGGATGAATAATGTGTGACTTTGGTCTAGGCAGGGGTTGTGATTCTTGCCTATGAGGCAACTGCAAACTAAAGGCAGCAGAGAATAGCACGAAGCTAGGTAAGAGCCCACTTCTTTTACAGAGCTGAGACCAGGCTCAAGAAGGCAGCAAGAACTGCTAAGATGGTCAGGAATAGTGAGTGCTCAGCAGAAATTAGAGAGACCTCACAGAATAATGCCCAGTGGCATAGGAAGCCAGATGAAGTACTGGTGGGAAGAAACAGAATTTCTGCCACCTGTGGGTGAGAGGACAATTTCCCTCACTTTCCAACTTCTCCCTCGGCTTCTCAGTCATCCACTAGCTTTCTGGTCAGGTCAAACTAGTGATAATGAGTTAGAAGCTCCTATAACCAAGTGCTACTCAGTGACTTTGGGAACCTTCTTATCCCAGCTGCTCCTGTGCAGTGATATTCATATGTAGCCACCATGTGCACACTTCTGATGGGGAAGTGAGTCACTGGCTAAGTGGATGCTCCCTAGCAGCTGCTGGTCCCCACACCCCACTGTCTGCTTGACTGCAGCCTTCCTCCATGGGCTTCCTGCCCTTGTTGCTCTATCTCACTACCCCCATCCTGGAGAATGGGAGTCAGCAAGAATGCCTGATCTTGGCAGGAAATGCAGTCTTTTGTTGTGTAAGCCAGACAGGACTATAGAGTTGATGACTGTCGCTGACTGGACTGGGGAGCTTTTCTTTCCCGTCATCCACAACTTGTGACTTCAGCTCTTCTCTACGTCAAGAATTCCAACCATTCCAGGCAGGAAAACCACTTCAACACTTAAGTGACAAAAAGCAGTGCTGACTGGGAGAGGGACCAGTGTCCAGAGGGTACTGTCCTTTTCTCCCTCACACAAAGCAGTCATCTAATTAGCTGTTTACTATGGGGCAGAGCTGGCTACTTGCCTCTGTCTTATAGAGCAGGAATGTGGCTTTGGCAGCTTATTTGTCATGACCAATCCATCGTGAGAGAATTTGTAGAATTTCTACGTTTTGTGTTTCAGATATAAGACTCAGTCCATATAAGGAGTCAAAGACTAAATGGGCTCAGGTGACATAACTGCAGCAGCTTTTGTCTCAAAGAGATTGGAAGAACAATAAAACATGGTCACTACTAAATTATGCTGTGGACTGAAGAAGATTTCTGCCATTAATTGGATCTAGGCCCTCTGACCTTTCTACAGGAAGCAAACTAAAGGTATAATAATTTTTATAAAGATGAGCTTTCTGTACTTCCAGTAATTTTAAAAAGAGGACTGAAATAATTTCTGGACTCTGAAAGAAGTCTGACTTGACTGTTGTTGAGATAAATAGAGCTCTGATCACCAAGATTTTCCTTTTCTTCTCTCCCCATCCCCCAGCAAGTGAGGCTGACACAGGTCACCTGAATGATCACCCACATTCACAAACAAAAGTCTAAATGGTCATATGTATACATCTGCTGATAAAGTTTTACAATCTCTTGAAAATGTAGTTACCCAGAAGTAACCTGCACACCTATCAAGCCACAGTGCATGTGGGCAGTGATGTTTCCTCCTCAGAGATTTACAAAACTCTGAGGCTACAGTGTAGGAGGAGAAGAGCCAAAGGGTTTCCAGGTCACCTGGCTGGTGAGAGAGGAGGTCACCTGGCTGGTGAGAGAGGAGGTCACCTGGCTGGTGAGAGAGGAGGTCGCAGAGCTTCAGCTTTTTCATTGAGTTCTGGGTAACTTTGCTTTTGAGTTCTGGCTGCTTTACATGTCTTTTGTTCCATGTGCTGTCTGAGTCACTGTTGGTCTAACTCACTCTGCTGAGCACCGTCAGTTGGCTCGAGATTCTTATCATTTTCTAACTGGTGTTTATCATTGACTGATAGGACTGAGGAAGGTCAGTGAATTGGTTCACAATGTCACTAACATTATAAAAAGACCAGATTGTTTTACTGCAGTTAGCAGTAGAGAGCTGATCAGTGCCAGGTCTGTGTGTGGCCCACAGTGGACATCTGGTGGTAGCTCATCTACTGAGAGACCTGCATACAGCTTTAAGATGCATCATGTGATGATGGAACAGGCTTGGCCATGAGTAAATTATCTTTTTTTAGTATAAACTTAAATGAATTCCCAAATAATTCAACATTCAGATGTAAGCTTGTGGCTTGTAGAAAGCTGCACAGATCTCTCGTTTAAGGGAACTGTGGGAAAACATGAACCAATCATTTTGTTCGGCAATTATTGTAATATACAAAAATCTGTTTCTGTGCACACACTTTTATACATTTGTTTCTATAAAATAATTAAAAAACATAGATGCATTTTTATGTGACTTCTTTGTTCAGCTGTGGAAAGATAATTAACTATATCCATGAAGTAGTTTAAAGTAAAGCCATGCAATAAGCAATTATTCATTCTTCTGACTGTCAGGGTTGTTTGTAAGTGAGGTCAATAAGATGTTGACTACATGGCTGAATGCTTTGTTTGAAATAAATATGTGTGATCTTTGAATGAAGTTATTAATGATGTGACAAAAATCTCGAAAACCGCTCATTCCAGTGGTAAACTCTAACAAAAGCCTGGTAATAACAAGTCAGTTATAGGGACATGGACTTTGTATACACAGTACCCCCCCCCGTGTGTGTGTGTGGGGGTGTGGGGTGTGGGTGTGCCTATGCATCTATGAATACTTGCTCCTGTGGGTACATGTGGAGCCAAGAAGTTGGTGTCAATATAGCTTCTCCACCGTATTTTTTGAGGCAGGGTTTCTCACTGAACCTGGAGCTTGACATTTCAGCTAGACTGGCTGGCCACTGAGTCCTCGGGATCTTGCTGTCCCCACTCCCTAGTATTGGAGTTACAAATGCATGTGGCTGGTTGTGTCTGGATTCTATGTAGGTGTCAGGGATCTGAACACAAGTTCCTATACTTGCTCAGTAGGCAGTTTACTCACAGGACCATCTTCCTAGCCCAACCTATGGATTTTTTACTTCAATAATACTGAATAAGACAATCCATGGTATTGTTTGCCCAAGACCTTGTCACAATAATATGTGGCATAGCTGGTAGTTTCTCTGGCAAAGGTGGCATACTTTATCATTTTCATTCCGCAGGGTAGATGGTAATGATCTAAAGATTTCATTGTAGGCAGCACCTTAGGTCCACCACTCCAACTACACAAGGAGCTATTCGATAAGAGGTAGGTTCAGCAGGCATGGCTATGTGAGCCGAGCTATATGCAGTGATGAAGGCAGGTTGGGGATGGAGCAGATGCTTCATTTGGAGATTCTCCTGTTCATGAATCACTTGGGTAGACTGCATTTAGGGTCCATTTCTTCAGATAAAGGACGGACCATCCCCCATGTTGCTCCTACACCCCACTAGCAAAGCTGGGGTAACTGCTGTGTTGTGCAAAGGAGAGAGACAGTGTCCGGATGGGTCTGTCTGGTCCTGGGGACTGACCTTTCTGTTTATTTTGGGCCATGGCGCCAACTGAGAAGGGATATTCCTCTGTTCTACTGTAATCAGATTTTTCAGGTAACAGGAGCTGTAGCCTTTTTCAAAATAAGTTGACAGAAATTATTTTTTTTAGCAGAAAACTGGAATAAACTCTTCTGCGTTTTTATAGCTTAGGTGGAGGGACCACTTAGTACCTTAATGAAGTCTGATTGATCTCAGAGCCTTAGGTAAGTGTTTCACTTTCTAGTTCTGAATTTATTTGGCTTCCCAGGTGTTTGCCTGTGTTTCTGAGCACATGAGCTCATTTTGTATTTCTATCCACTTAGAAAGAAGAAGACTCCATCTTACCACCCCCGAGCTTCCACTGATGCTCAGAAATGATTCACTTCTGGCCAAAAGGCTCTCTCTCTGTCTCTCTCTGTCTCTCTGTCTCTCTGTCTCTGTCTCTGTCTCTCTCTCTCTCTCTCTCTCTCTGTCTGCCTGTCTGCCTGTCTGTCTTTCTGTCTTTCTCTGTGTGTGTGTCTCTCTGTGTGTGTCCCCGTGTGCACATGTCTCTGTGTGTTTGTGTGTGCACTGTGTTCCTTGAAGCTACACACAGTTTTCCTCTTGTCATGTGATAGCTGTACCTGTGTCTCACATGTGTTTCATTGTCTCTAAGATTGGAGCTGCTTTTCCAAGGCCAGGAGGAAAGGGGCCAGCCTGGATCCTTCGCTATGCTCTGTTTCAGACTGTTAGCATTATGAAAACATCAATCTTGGTTTGAAGGGAGATAATCGGAGCTTATTCTGATTAAAAGGAAGCAAAGTATTTTAAGTGGCTGGTGGGTGAGGGGAAGGCAGGTAGCGGTGGCATCTGATAGGTGGGATCTTAGCTGGTGTTGACAGCTGAGGTTTAGAGAAAATGCTGGGAGCAAAGAATGTTATTCTCTTCCAAAACATCCAGCTATTTGTTTGAATATTATGGGCACTTCTCAAGAGGAGTTCTCAAACCTGTTTGGACCTTAAAACACTCAGTTCTTCAGTTCAGGTTTTTGAAGCCTGTGCAATTCAGTAGCAGTGGTGGTGGTGCCTTGTTAAAAGGATGCCCTGCCCTAGGAGTAAAATGTGATAGTTCTGTTCTTACCAACTTCCTCAGCCAGGCTTTAATCTGTGTCTGTTAAAGCTCTTTATTATTTATCCATATTTTTGCTTGTGAACTTTTGAGAGAGCCTGGTAAACCAGTCATTCCCAGCTTATTAGGATATCTTATTCCTTGCACACACCTGTCATGTAGATCTCTTTTTAATATAGACATAAAGGAACAACAAAAAATATTTAGAGAACAACTTCCTCTTCTCTCAGGTGTAATAAGCTTGACTCATTCATTCTTTCATTCACTCACTGAGCGGAAGGGTTCTTACCTTCCAGATAAGGTTTTGGTGTTTTCGGTTATAGCAAATGTAGAAAGGCCAAACCTAGCTTCCATAGAATTGGATTTCTCTTGAGATGAGACTGCAGTGGATAAGCAAATGAGCATATCAGCCATCTGGTCAGTCAGAGAGTAAGGTCAGTGTCATGACAGATACCTTGCAGCAGGTATGTGGGTAAGATGGGGTCCTAAGCATGGCCTGGATTTCACCAGACAATGGCTGAAGATGTCCATGGCTGCAAGGATATGCACAACCAAAGGAGGCTGAGGGGAGAGGCCTGGGACCAGAGGGATGGACAGACTCACAGAGTGAGTAGTATCTCCATGCCTTTTGTAAGGAGATGGGAGCATTTCTGTGCCACACTGGGGAGGAGAATGGTCAGGTTTATGATTGAAAATCATTGCCCTGGTTTTCCTTGTTTTGATTTTGGCAAAACACACACACCTTAGACTCTACCATGCCACCATCTCCAGTATACAGTTCAGTGTCATTAGGGTATTTGCTCTGTTGGACAGCCACTATAGTGCCAATCTTGAATTCTCAAACTCAATCTCTGTACCCATGCTGCTGATGCTACTTTCTACTTTCTACGAACTTCTCTAGGCACCTTACAGACGTGGACCCATGCAGTATTTGTCCTTTGTGATTGGCCTATTTCACTGGGCATAATATCCTCAAGGTTCTTATATGTTGTAGCATGTGAACAAATGCCCCTATTTCCAGGGATGGAAACATATTGTATAAATAGATCACCTTTGGTTTACTCATTCATGTGGCTATGGCCTCCTGAATGACTTCTACTTCTGTCCTGTTGTGAGTAATTCTACATTAGTTGGAGTCCCTGCTTTTCTCTTTAAGACTAGCATCACAGACAGAATACAGAGGTCCAGTCCCTATAACAAGGGGCAGTGCTCAACAGTGATGCTGTCGATACATGTTTTAAAAAATGAGACTGTCTATTTTGCTTCTGGATATGGAGACAGAAGAAGAAGGGACAAAAAGGACTTCAACATGTCCAGTGTAAGGCCTGGAAGGCCTTTCCCTTGTGGAGATGGGTCTAGGAGTCGCAGGTGGGGATAGAAAGCCAAAGACCTGGGTTTGGACCTTTGTAGTCTGAGCTGCTCCCTAGATGTCCAGGTTGGGGAGTCAGCAAGCAGATACATGAAGCCAAGCCTCCAGGAATCTCTGGGTGTGAATACAGGCAAGCATGTGACAAATGATCTTCACTTGTATATAAGACTAGAAGGCAGCTATATACCTATGAACACTGGACCAGGTCCTGACCTTCAGATGCAGCTAAGTACTTGGGAAGTGCCTGGGAAGATGCAGTGCAGAAAGGAGGACTTGTTGCTCAGAGGCAGGGTTACAGAGCAGCTCTTCCACTCCTCCACCACGACATTGATGCTTCAGTGTTTTCATCTGTCTCCTGAGGCTGTGCTTTGCTTCCCTGTCCATTTCTTCCTGCTGCAGGCAAGCTGATCCTGAAGGCCAGTATCTCTCTCATGATGTCATTAGCAATTTCCATTTTCCAGTCACAATGATGTCCACCCCAAAAACTCCAAGCCAGTCAGGAGCCATGACACATGATGATCCACACGCTTCAGCTTAAGACCAATGAATAAAATCTCATCCTAGGAAGATATCCGTTGTATTTGATTTAATAGAAGGCTTCCAGCATTTCTCACATGAGGGTGACAGAACACCACAACTGACATAGTGTCCTCAATATGAACCCTCTTATAGCTGGAGTAATCTCCCAGCCCCAAGAAGTAGCCTCTGCTCAGTAGTCAGTTCAGCTTTTTTATTTGTAAAGACTTAATTGTAGTGTGTGTGTGTGTGTGTGTGTGTGTGTGTGTGTGTGTGTGTGTGTGTGTACCTGAGTGGTACCTGAGGATGCTAGAAGAGGGCATCAGATCTCCTGTATCTGGAGTTTATAGGCTAGCCAATGTGGGTGCTGGGAAGGAGCAGTGTGCAGGCTAGTTTTATGTGAACATAACACAAGCTAAAGGATTCTTTTAGAAGACTGAACTTCAGGGAGGAAAACATCCCCCCCCAGATAGCCTGTGGACAAGCTTTTGGTGCATTTTCTTGATTGGTGATTGACACAGGAGGGAGAGCCCAGCTTACTGTAGCTGGAGCCATCTCTAGGTTGTTGGTCCTGGGTGCTCTAAGAAAGCAGGCTGAGCAAACCATGAGGAGTAAGCCAGTAAGCAGCACCCCTCCATGGCATCTGAATCAGCTTCTGCCTCCAGGTTCCTGTCTGGAGTTCCTGCCCTGAATATAAACTGAAAGATAAAATAAACCCTTTTCTCCCCAAGTATTTGTTTTATCACAAGTATTTATCACAAGTATTTTATCAGGGCAAGATAAACCCTAATGAAGACAAGCTGTAAGTGTTCTTAATGATTGAGCTGTCTCTCCAGCCCCTCTTTTTCCTGTTTTAGATGACACCATAGCAACCAGTAAGTCTGATCTGCTTTAGCTACACCCCCCTCTATCTAAGTCTTCCCTCTTTCAAGGGTAGTCCAAGATCAGCCCTTTGTGGGACCTCTTCTTAGCCACTGCAACCTGTGTGCACACTTCCTTTCTAGGAATGCTCACAGCATTTTGGTCCAGCATTAAGTCACTTATGATTTTATAGGAACTTCTTGCTTGCCAGCTCAGGTTATGAGGACATCTGTGGCAAGGAGGAGTTCCTGATGTGTTTGGTCTTCCACCCCACTTTCTAGCCCAGTAGTAGGTAGGTGAGAGGGAGCATCTGTGGAGAGGGCATAGGCTTGCTTTTTGTACATCTTATATACTGCAGTGTCTCATGTGCATGGTTTGTATTAAGAGAAACAAAAAGCTTCTGGGGAATGCATCCTATCATTTTGGCCACTGTGGTGTATCTTGGTGCAAATAGTGGTTACTGATGAGTGCTCAATCGTAAGATGCAAGCTCCTGTGTGCTCCCATGCAAGTATGCATTCATGTGCAATCTAGCTATGGACTGCACCAGGATTCCAGAGCTGTTCATTAAGGATTGTATGCTAAATGAAGGAGAATGCTACCCCTACTTCCTGCCCACTTAGGAGTTTTCTCCAGGGTCAAATATTTATGGACTATGGACATTGGTAAGTTGGAGGAATTTTGTTTTAGTTGGCTCAAGTATTACTGAGCAATGTCTGAGAATTATGTGTACATTCTGTTGGTTTGGAGCAAATGTGAAGGCTTCTGGATATCTGGTAGAAAACTGTGGGGTGCAAGTGCAGAGGCCAGGACCTCTTCATGTTGCACTGAATGTGCCTGCTGTCCTGGGCCTTACCATGGCCTTGTAGCGTGGTACCCCAGGCTTCTCCAGGAATCAGGGGCTCATTTTGTCACCTCTACCACCATGTTAGGCCTCGCAATGACCCTGTAAGGTGGTACCCCAGATCTTAGTGCATTAGCAGATGACTCTTGTTAGCCCTGTCCCTCAAGGGGACAGACATGCCTAAAGCATTTCTCTTCCTTGTAGAAATGATATCCACAAACTGATGGAGCAGGTGTACAGAGCCCTGGCACTATGCCCACTAGGGAGACTTCTAAAGAGCTGGTCTGGCTCAAAGCTCATGGTGACTAAGGCCTGGTTACTTCTTGTCTTTCCCTGGGATTTGATCCTAAGGTCTTCTGCACACATCTCACATGTAATCTTCATCTCAGAGTTTTCTTTCCATATGGGTTTGTTCAGACAGCCCCAAAGGCATCTTCTGATCACTGATCTACTGACCATGCCTTTGTGTTTGCCAGCATGTGTCTGATAAGCTAACACTTTGACCCACCAGACTGTTTTCCACCTAGAATAGTCACAGATGTAGCCAAATTGTACTAAATTATAATCCATTCTAGATGTGGCAGTTGGTGTAAATGAAGTTAAGCAGACCCTGCACTGTGTGCTCATAGGTGTTCGAACACACCCGTGTGGCAGTGGCAGGGGTCAGTCTTCAAGATGAGGCTGTATGTTACCAGAGCTCCTGCTTTACAGTATGAGCCACATGAGCTCTTTCTGGGTCAGAGTGCCGCAAGAGGCCCTGAGTGCTGTGCCAACCTGCCATGGGACTGGCTCCACACTATGGCATTTATTCTCCAAGTTTTAGTTCGGGCTGTTAGCCTTTTCTTATTTAATCTTACAGCCCATCCACTAGAAAAATGTTACAGCAGAATGGTGGGGCAGATTGTATGGTGAGGCACATGGGGGCAGGACAGGGGTTTAAAAGGATGCTTTTGTAAGCCTTAGTGTTTTCTAACACCCTGCCTGGCTGATGACAGGCATCCTGCAAACATCCTCAAAGAATAAAAGGAAGCTGGTCCGGACTCTGGGTCTCAAGCTTGAGCCGGGCAGGCCTTCAGTGGTTGTTACCAAGGAAAGGTAGGCATCTGCAAGAATCTCTTTCAAGACTTTTGGTCTCCTGGGAATTCTATCCCTGAACAGTAACCTAGTGGGGATCAGATTGCAAGGCAGAAGTCATCTTCTGAAGGTGAATAGAGTTCTTAAACTTTTATTTAGTAACCTCCCTTTACAAAGCTATTTTTTTTCTCTAAGTGAGAAACAAAACCAGAATTCTACCTGGAGTTAACCCTAAGCAAACAGTGGTGTGCACAATGGATTATGGCATCTGAAACCTGAGCAGGCCCCACCCTTAGCAAAGGGCCAAGCAGCCAAGTTTGCCTTTGATGCCCTCGCCCCTCTCTGGCTGGCTCCACCTGCACCAAGATCACTCTCCCCGAGGTTGTCTCCATGAACTTCAAAGCTGGGACTCCACCCACAGAGCAGCTCCACCTAGCCAGAGATGCAGGCAGAACCTTTCAAGGAGCCAAATTAGCAGTTTCAAGAATCAGCATTAGTTTCTTCTTGCTGCTGGTTGACTTTGAACTCTCTATCACAGTTTTCTTTCTGCCATTGGCTTTGAACTTAAGTGCTCCGGTGCCTGAATTATCTTGTTATAACTGCACCGACACCTGCCAGATAGCTGCTGGAATACCAGTTACTCCTTGCCCAAGAGAAGCACATGTCCATCCTCCCTATCTTTATCTTATTAATACTAAGCTGCTGGGAGCTGAGGAGGGAGCACTTAGAGGTAAAGATCACTAGTAGTTCTTGCAGAGGCTCCAGGCTCAGGTTCTAGCACCCATGTGAAGGCGCTCAACTTTCTGTAACTCTAGTTCTAGGGGATCTGATGCCTTCTTATGGCCTCTGAGAGCACCGGACACACATGGGGATCTGATGCCTTTTTCTGGCCTCCAGGAGCACTGGGCACACATGGTGCTCATATTTACACTCTAGCAAAACACCCACATGCAGAAAGTAATTAGTAAATATATTTTTAAAGCTAGGCTGATAAAGACTGGAAATATTGCTCAGTGCCGTAGCACCTACTTGATGTGCTTGAAAACCTTTGGGGGGTTATTTTGGGGCTGGAGATGTAGTGCAAAAGCAAAGCCACATGTTTTGTTTTAAACAAGAATTTAGGTTGCAGGAGCATATTGTCCTCTGAGAAGCTCCACCCAGAAGCTGACTCAGACAAATGCAGACACCCACAGCTTGGGGACTCTTATAGGAGGAAGGATTGAGAGCCCTGAAGAGGGTGGGAACTCCACAGGAAAACCAGCAGAGTAAACTAACCTGGACCTTTTGGGCTCTCAGAGTCTGAATCACCAACCAAAGAACATGCATAGGCTGAACTTAGGCCTCCCTGCACATATGGAGCAGATATGTAGCTTGGTCTTCATGTAGGTCCCGAACATCTGGAACGGGGCTGTCCCCAAAGCTGTTGCCTGTCTGTGGGATATGTTCTTCTAGCTGGGCTGCCTTGTCTGGTCTCAGTGGGAGAGAAAGTGCCTAGCCTCCCAGAGACTTGAAATGCTAGGGTAGGGGGATTACCCAAGGGGTCCCAACTACTCAGAGGAGACAGGGAGGGAAGATGGGGAAAGGATGTTGGGACGGGGTGACAGGGAGGGAGCCAGTGAGCGGGATGTAAGGTGAATAAGCAAAATAACAAAATTAAATACAAAAAAGGAGTTTAGGTTGCAAGGACAGCGATAGGAAAAGAAAAGACTGGAGAAAGCCAGACTCATCCTTAAGGCTTGCCTGGGATTGGAGCTTTTGAGAAATGGTCCCCACCTTTCTTGAACCCTTGAAAGCCTTCTACCTCACCATGATCTCTTTTTCATGGTAGCTTGACAATCATATTCATGCCAACTCATTACACTTTCAATAAATGAGTTCCCAGGGTTTGTTTTCATGGGGATTTAGGAAGAAAATAATTCTGGCAGTTTGATGTTCTTTTCACAGGATATAAGTACTTGCCACTCTTTCAGTGTGACTTGCAAAGCCAGACCCAAGTACGTAGGGGCTGTGCACACACACCTGAGCAGTTCACTTGCCAAGTGTAGAGAATACAGTTGCCACTTGCCAGAAATGAACAGTTACCTAAACTCTGTGCTTGTTGAGTGCAGAAATGTCTGGAAAGCAGCATGGGAATTCCACCTAGAATTCTTGAGTTAGGCTTGTCCTTGTCTCCTGGATGTGGACTGCCAACCACAAAAACTGAGGCTCTGCCGGGGGTAAGCAGAGTTCTTTGGGTGAGTCTACAGCTAGCATGATGGGATGGAAATGTGGTGGAAATGTGATGGAAAAGGGACTAGAGTGTTTGGAAATATCTGGATTTGTCCTGATTCAAAGACATTGGGTGGATTAATTGTTCTTACCAAAAAGTTCTTAATCCATTCCAAATCTTCAACTATCCCATTCTCAAAGGCTCAGCTCAGATTTTTCTTAGTGAATGTATTTTGGAGATTCTCCCTCTGGTCTCATGGTGGATTTGTGTTGCAGTGAGGGGTAGTAATGACAGTATGACAGCGACTGTTCTAAGAACCCAAAGTCCTGTGTCACTATTTAGCTTGGTACTTGTCAGGAAAGAGCTAGGTAAACGTGCATTCTCCTTTGGAACTGGCCTCAGGATAAGGAGGTGAGTCACTGGGTCTCACTGAATAGATGCTTTGCCTGTAGGGCATGTGGGGACAGTGCTGGGATTCAAGAGAGGCCCAGGGATGGATTCAGTGCCCAGAAAGAAAGAAGGATGACTCTGGAGTCACAGTGCAAGGCCATTTCAATGCTGAGGGCTGGCAGATTTCAGCATTTGGAGATTTTTCTACAGACACTGTGAAGAGCAGTGTGTCAGACTGGGAATGGGTGTGGTAGGGAGTTAAGTCACCCTAGGAACCTGAGATGGTGAGACAGACAGATCGTTATATTAATAGCTTTCTGATTCTGTTTCTTAATATTGTAATTTCAATCCTAATGACTTCAGCCATAATTTCTTCTCCAGTAATTAAAAAATCTAGAAAGTTCTGGGCCCTCAGATTAAAATCTCTGCAGCACAGGTCTTCCTCATGCAAGGACTCTTCTCCATGCTCCTCTGGCAGGCCTGCAGGTTATGTCTCTCCTTAGCCCTGGCTCATGATATAGTCCTGTGATGCTCGTTACTAAACATGCAGCCCATTTGCTTTTATTCTCCATGTGGGGAATCATTGTGGCCTTCTCTGAGATCTCACTTCTCTCCTGTTGATGCTACAGTCTGTTTTTTGATTGACTGATCTCCCCAGGGGACTGTCCTCCCCACTTGACCCTGCCTGTGCAGAGAGCTGGGCCTCCCCTGTCCCTACCCTAAGTGTCTTTTCCTCCTCCCTAGTCTTCAGAGGTCTGACTGAAGTCACTGTTTCCCACACATGTTGATGTTTATGCTTCTCACACAGATCCAGGGTAGTTCCAATGGCCTCCACTTCACTGTTCTTAAGCCCTCCTCTTGAAGTGACATCTCTTTTAGGGCAGAGTCCATAGCTTTGCATTTGCATTGTTGGCTCAGAGAAAACCTAACTTGTACTGCACAGGGGCCCACTTAAAGGAAGGCTGCACTTTCTCTGTAAAATAGATGATAATTGATAGCTTCATCTCCTTAGGGCAAAGGTGTGAGTGGAGAAGACAGTGCTTCTGTTTGAGATGGATTGGCCATTCCCCTATGAAATCCACCTGCCAGTCATGTAGCTCTGTTCTGCAGCTCATCTGTGCTCTTTCTTAGATTCAAACATCTCTCCATCCTATGCTGCCATGCACTTCAGACTCAGAGCAGCAGTTCCCACATCCCTCACAGTTTATCTTGGCCTCTTGTTTAACTATCTGTGTGCTCTACTCTCTAAGCCCTCACTGTCAACTGTGTCATGACTTTCACACTGGCAATCCACATCTGTTAAAAGCAGATTGGGCAGCATTCAGCTATTAAACAAACTACATTGTGGCTGATGGCCGTAACCCATGGGGGCCTTAAAGTCATGCCCTGGAAACTTAAACCAGGCATGAATTCTGATGGCTTGGCTGGGAATTGAGAAGGAACTTCAGGTGTATTGAAGATTGGGTGAGAAAGAAATGCTCTTGATGTGATCTTGTCTAGCAGGCAGTGGCATCTTTTGGCATCCTGTGTTACCATGCTCTTTCTCAGCTAGAATTTAGTGTCATAAAAGCTGGAGCATGTACTTCCCCCAGGTGAGTCTATGGGCATCAGCCAGGGTTCCCAGGGGAGTTCCCCTTCTGCCACCTGCTGAAGAAACACATTCTGTGCACATGTAACAGGCAGAAATACCTGCCCTTGTCACCTACAGAGCCTGATTGTCTCACTCCTTCACCAAACATCGTGTAGGTTTTCCTGAGGGCCAGTGTATGGGTGACTAGTGGAACTGGGGAGACAAATCCCATCTTTGCTTTCTGAGATTCCCTCTGCTCACCTCAGTTCAAGTACTTTGGGCTCCCTTCTTCCAAGTGGATGGTCTCCTCCAGCTTGGCTTTACAGTCTTTCCACTGTGAGCTCTCACATCGTGGCATTGCTCCCATCCCACTCTTATGGCTGTGAGAGCAGCATGTGTTTCATTTTGATGCTCATACAGGTGACATAGAAGCTCATACAGGTGACACAGAAGCTCATACAGGTGACATAGAAATAGCATAAGAGTCACAGCTGCACTCTGTGTACCATGAAGATAATGACATGGTTTCTAAGACCTTATGCTACCTACTTACATACATTTTTTCTTTCTTTGTCTTTAAAATGTATCTATGTATGTATGTAGTGTATATATTTATGTGTGTGTATGGGCACATGTATGCCACTGCATATGTTTGGAGTTCAGAGGACAAGCTCACCTTGCATCTTGTTTGTGACAGCCTCTTTTCTTTGTTGTGCAGCAGGCTAGCTGGCCTTCTTCTATTTCTGTCTCCCATCTCAGCATATGGGGACCAGGATTCCATCTATGCTACCACACCCAGCTTTACTGAGCCACCTCTTCAGCTCCTGGCTTCATACTGCTTTGGTGAAAGTTTATCAAGTGTTGTAAGCTGTTACTACTTTTAGTAATTGAGGTGTCCTTGACTTAATGTCCCTAGGCTTCTCGGTTTCCCTAAATGGATTTTTAAGATATTGGGATGAATCTTTAAGGAAGCTTCCAACACCAAATGTGGTTCACTCAATTACACAGCACTTTAATGTGACCAGAAGTATAGGAGATCAAAGCATGAGCCTTTCTTCCTTCATGTTTATTTGATAATTGTGGGCCATTAAAAAGTTGGATTTGTTTTAAGCCTCTGAGCCCATAAGCATCTCATCAGCCTTCTGCCTGCCACCCTGTTGGTAACAGGAGCAAATGTCACTGCTATCAGACAATGCACTACTGGCTGAATGCAACACAGACCTGCAATCCTGAGAGTTTTTACTTATTCTCATATATGCCATTAGCTTGCTCTTTGCCTTTGGAAAATTTTCTTAACCTTGCTGAGCCTCAGTTTCCTCATCTGTAAAGAGGGAATAATAGCTATGATCCACCCATGGGATCTGTGGGACTCAGAAGATAACGCATATAATGGTGTTTGGGAAAGGATTACAGTGAAGTCATAGCATATTTACATTTGACTTATGTAAATTTGACCATATGGGTCTGGGAGAGAAACAGAGTCTATAAGAGCCGAAACCCAGGCTTTTCTCAGTCTCTCTGCTAGAGCCAGTCACGTGACCACAGGTATAGGTCTACCTGACACCATGTGGCCTCTTGCTGGGCCAAGTACACTGAGTGGGATTTTCCGCCTCACAACTTCTTTATATGGCCATGAACTGCCTGAAATGTTCGTGTGCCTGCTGCAGGCTGGTGGACTTTGTAGGGAGACTGTAATCAGAAACCCATCCCTTTTTTGGGAGATTTATGCTAATTATCCTGAACTTATGCTTTTAAAGCCATAGAAACTTTGGATTGCTGAGGAATCTTAATAGAATTTCCAAAATGAGCTTTGTACTGTGGTCACCTTCCCAGTGGAGCTGAGTGGTCAGTCAGGCCATTAAAGATTTGAGGAAACTTCTGTCAGTGTCCCTTCACCTGCTCTTGTTGAGTCTTCAGAGTAAGTGAGCACTTCCATCCAGATTCTGCCACCACAGAGGTGCTGGGATACCAACAAAAGAGGAGCTCAGAATCATGAAATGAAAAGCTATCTTAGAAGTAGAGTTTTAGTGTGTGTGTGTGTGTGTGTATGTGTGTGTTATGTTCATGCTTATGTGTGTACATATGTATGTGTGTACATGCATCTGTGCATGCTTGTGTGTGTGCATATGTGTGTATATGTATGCATGCATTTGTGCATGTGTGTGTGTGTGCGTGTGTGTGTGTGTGTGTGTGTGTGTGTGTGTGTGTGTGTGTGTAACAGAGGTTAACTCTGGGTGGCATTCCTCAGGAGCAGTCTATTTTATTTTCTGAGACAGTGTCTAACTCTGAACCTGGGGCTCAGCAAGTAGGCAAGCCTGGGTGACTGTAAGCTCCAGGATCTCCCTATACCCACACCCCCAGTACTGCAGTTGCAGCTGACATATCACCACGTCCAGTCTTTTATGTGCATGGTGAGAGTCAAACTTAGATCCGTGTGCTTGCAGGGCAAGCTTATTTACTCACTAAGCTATCTTCCCAGTCCCCAAGTTTTTATGTAAGCTAAACAAAACAAAACAAAATGAACAAATGAAAACAAAAACAAAAAACAAAAAAGCAAGACAAATAAACAACAGAAAACCAAAACCAACAACAACAAAGAAAATCAAGGAAACAACCCAGAGTTATTGAACTTCTTCATGGGTGTTTTGTAAAATGATTGTGCTTTTGTTGGTTTAGATATGGGAGGAATGACAGTGTTTGGGGAAGCCCAGGTCTCCAAAGCTCTTTACTAAGTGTTCATTCAATTAAATACATAGAAATTTTAGTGATCCCATCTTTAGAATCAGAATACAGGAGACAGAAACTTACAGAAGCGTATAGTGGTCATTAGAGTTTGCATGGGATACTGGAAAGCATAGGGCATTAGAGTAGATGCTGCAATCAGGACCAGACAGAAAAGAAAACAGGTGCAGGGAAGACATCACCAGCAGAGACCAGAGTCACTTTGCTTCTTGTCTTGTGTATGAGGACAGAAGAGGACACGTTCTGCACACATGTGACAAGTTCAACCAAGGACAAGAGCAGGGCACATAAGGATACTGTGGGATTTTCACTCCGAGCGAATTAATGATATACTTCCTAGAATCACAAGAAGTTGTAGAACTTAAAAAACATCCACAGTGGCCTGAGTTGGAGTTCATTCTCGCCTTTAAAAGACGGTACCATCTGCTGTTCAGTACACAAATAACATAGCCCAAGCCATAAGGACAGACACAGTGTGCTGGGTGAGGGAAGGAGAAATTACTTGCACTCATGTGGTTTAAAGGCTACAAGCATTTTAACACAGTCTTGTGTCTGTGGGAAACACAAAATATGGGAAAGTGACACTTTCCAAATGGCATGAGGTGATTCATTGTAAGTCAGAAATGAATGCTAGTGACCATCTTAACTGCACATATTCTTAGGTCCTTAGAATCCTGTCCCTTTGAGCAGTGAATCAGGGCACTGTGTCCCTCCCAGGAAGGGACTTCAGTTGTTTGAAGACCTCCTAGCAAGGAGTCTCTAAACAAAGGCCTATGCCAGAAATGGCCAAATGCATGCTGACTTTCAGCTCCTCTGAGAGTTATACACAGAAGATAAGGGCTATCTGCTTCAGAACCATCCCACCCTGCAGGAGAACCCCCTGTGATCACGTAACTTTGGCATTTCTTTCCCAGCTCTGACATGGGGCTGAGGTGCTCAGACACTGTGTACACTCATGCACTAGAATAGGTTCATGTCCACAAACCAGAATGATCCAGTGCCATGGTCATAAGGATAGATGATGTACAAAGTACCCAGAGACTCATTCAAAGCGCAGCACAGCATGGATGTAGACCCTGAGGGAAGACTTCTTTCCTCTCAGGGAGTGTGATGAGATCGCACTGGTCTGCCTACTCCTCCCAGTGTCAGCTCTGACACCAGCAGGGCAGCCTACTCCTCTCTCATCATCTGAGTCTCCAACCTACAGGAGGTTGCTTGGCTGTTCTATGTGCTTCTCGGCAACTGCAGGTCTCTCATTCTCCTTTAAATGACCATGTTGGTTCTTTTGTTGTGCTTTTTCCTGTTGTGGAAAATAAAAAGAAGCCTGCTATGTCACACAAGTTCAGGTACATTAGGAGTGTGATTCTATATGTCTGCTGAAGTTCTGATAGGTTTGTACACACAGTCAGACTTAGAGGTGTTTGCTGAGTGCTTGGATTTGAGAGTATCTTCCAAGATGTATAGAGATTCATGCCAGAATCAGCTGCTTTAGGGAATCTAAGCCCAAGTCTACACACAGCATGCCTCTGAGTCTCTGTGACTGATTTTAGGCGATTGGAAGTGTCTTCAGCCACTGGTGGTATAATTTGTGCTTTATACCATGTACAATGTCTACACATTGTGTCATCACTGTCTCTTTTCTTCCAAAGCTGTGAACTCTCAGATGAGCACAACAGGAAGAAAAGATAAATGATCAGCTTACACAGGGTTGGGACACTGTGCTCCCTGAACACATGCCACAAAGTACCAATATAAGAATAGGGACAGGACACAGCATCGGGTGATCATTGTGGACCTCCAGAGGATGTGACATGGAGATGAGACCTGAATGTCCAACAGGACCCATACCTATGAAACCAAGGCAAAAAGTGCCAAGCAGAAGGGCCAAGTTCAAGTATCGTTTTAGGAGCATAACAGAAATGAAGGTGCAATTATGGTTCACAACTGTATACAAAAGCCATTTGAGAGAATGATATCTCACCAACCCAACATTGTCAGAAGTGAAGTTGGGGTGATGGTTCAGCAAGTTAAGCACTCACTGTGTGAGTGTAGGGCCCAGTAGTGCTCCCAGGACCCACATAAGTGCCACGTGGGTATGGCAGTCTTCCTGCAGCCTCAGAGCTCAGGATATGAGGACAGGAACCCCCTGAGGAAAGCTGCTAGCCAGACTAGTCAAATTGGTGAACTGTGAGTCCAAATGAGAGACCTGCACAAACATGCATATACATTCAATAATAAATAAAAAAGCATCATGGCCCAGGAGGGATTTATCCTTACAAACCACCCTATGTAGTGCATACATTCATAGACTAGAGATGACCCCAGGGGTCACAGAGAGAGCATCTATCCACTTATGGGGAAACACCTCAGAAATCAGGGCTAGAAAGACATTTCCTTAGCTTCCCAAGGTCTGTGCAGACAAAAAGGAAAAGTGAGCAACAGATTATGAAGAAAAGTTAGGCTGTTTATGATTAGGATCAAGACAAGAGTGATTGACATTCCATGTAGTCAACACATATCCTATCAAAGGAATAAGACAAGAAAAGTCGATTAAAGGATATGATGCAAGCGTGTGAAGAAAGACATAAAGCTACCATTCATACATTGTAATTATATACACAGAAAGCCTAGCAGAACCAATGGATTTATTAACATAAAAGTCTTAGTAGAATACTGGACTAAACCGTGGGGCTGGAGAGGTGGCTCAGTGGTTAAGAGCACTGGCTGCTCTTCCAGAGGTCCTGAGTTCAATTCCCAGGAACCACATGGTGACTCACAACCATCTGTAATGAGATCTGATGTTCTCTTCTGGAATGTACCATATATGCACATAGAAAACTCATACATGAAAAAATATTAACCCATGTTTCTCAGTATAGTTCCCTCGTTAATAGAAGACAATTAGGTTACATAATATAAAGCACTATTCAGAATAGTAACGTGTGTTAACTGGCAAAGGATGCAAAAGGTCTTGATGAGAAAACAGAGGCTCAGCAGTGAATAGCACTTGCTGGTCTTCCAGAGGACCTGTTTGGTTCCCAGCACCCACACGACAGCTCATGACTGACTGCCTATAACTACAGCTCTGGATCTGATGTCCTCTCCTGGCCTCTGTGCATCCACCAAACGTACATGGCATACTTAAAGATACATACACACACACACACACACACACACACACACACACACACACACACACACACACACAAATTTTAAAAAATGAATGGAAGGAAGAAAGGAAGAAAAGAAGGAAGTAAGGAAAAATTAAAGTAGATTAAATTTAAATTAATTAAACTAATTAAATAGATTAAAATTAAAGTAGATTAAAGTATTAAAGTAGATTTTGATAAATGAAAACATACACTTAAATATATAGGACAATTAAACATTATAATATATTGGTATGTTTCAAATTAATCAATTACTTCAATGTATTGTTTTATTTTATTTTAGCTATACTATTACTGTCAGCACCACCTGTCTAGAACTTGGTATGTAGACTAGGCTAACATTGAACTCAGAGGTCTACCTGCCTCTGCCTCCTAAATACTGGTATTAATGTAATCTGAATGTAACTTCTAGTAGGATTTTTTTCTTCTTGGAAGCCAAGAAGCTTATTTGTGTAGAAGTATAAAGGCTCCTATGTTACCTGGACAATTGTTTTTTGGGGAAAAAAACATATTAAAGGGGGGATGTTTCTGAAGTACATATAGAAGGCATTCAGAAGCAGTAATGAGCATGGAACCAGACTAACTTAAAGCATATGTGCTAGTGAGAGACTGAGGAGAGATGGCCAGTGGGACAGGAAGCGAGCTCAGAAACAGGCCCAGTGTGTCACTTGGTATCTGACCAGAACAGCTCCACATCTGGGAGAAGGACATGTTGCTTAGAGAAGATAATATTGGCTCTACTTTTCATACCAGTTATAGAGCCAAGCTATCCTGGGGCTGAAGGGATGGCTTAGCAGTTGAGAGCATTTGCTATTATTTAGAGGCTCTAGGTCTGATTCCTACAACATTATAAAGGTACCAGAGAAAATGCTGTAGGATATCTTTGTGATCTTGAGGTTAAAGACATTTTGGGAATACTACAGCTGTAAGGGAGAGAATATTTGGAGGGGTTTCCTTCCAGCCAGGATGTCTCTTTAGGGAAGGAACATCAGAAAGTCTTCTGTGACTCCTAAGCTAGAATATGTTAAAGACACATGTGCAAATGAACTAGGAAAACATAAGAACTCAAATAGAAAAGCAGGCAAACGATATGTGAGGAATTTCTTAGGAGAAAAACCACAAATGGTTAAAAGGTCTGTTGATGGTGGCCTAGACGTAATGAGCAGCGCTTCCACACGTTTTCTGCCTAGATTCCTTTTCATGGATGATGCACATGTCCCATTTGCTGGGGATTTTAACTTCTTCCTTTCCTGGGCTCTACCCACAGATACAAAGAATAGCCTGGCCCAGGACACACCTTCTAGTTCATATGAGGCCACAAGGCCCAGCCTAGCTGCTGTTTGGGACAACTTCGAAGCCTTGGCGTTGCCATGCTGCTGTTTTGCTTCTTTTCCTGCACAATCCTGTCACATCCACACACCATCTTACATCTCATGAGGACATCTTGGAATTGGCCAGAGTTCTCCAGAGATTATGGGAAACTGGCTCAGAGGGCTGTGGTGATCAACAAGTCCCACCATCTGTCATGGGCAAGCTGAAGATGTAGAAAAGCCAGTGGTACAACTCCAGTGTGGACCTGACAGCTTGAGAACCAGGGAGCCAACAGTGCAAATCACAGACCAAGGCTGAGAGAAGACCCAGTGTTCCACATTGACATTCCATCTGAAAGCAGAAAGGAAAAGTCCTCCCTCCATCCCTCCCATCCTCCCTCCCTTCCTCCCTTCCTTCCTCCCTCCCTCCCTCCCTCCCTCCCTCCCTCCCTCCCTCCCTTCCTCTCTTCTTCCTTCCTTCCTCCCTCCATGTCCCATCTTTCCTTTCCTTCATCCCCATTTCTCCTTCCTTCCTTCTTTCCTTTCTTATGCCTTCCCTCCTCCTTCATCCTCTCTCCCTCCTCCTGCCCATCTCCCCTTTTTTCTTCTCTCACAATGCTGAGCCTGGGTTGTGAGGTCAGAGTGCTGTGTGGTTAGGCTTTGGTGAGGGTAGTCTTCTGGGTTGCAGGTTGCCAGCTGCTCTGGGTCCCCACATGGAGAAACCAGAGCTAACGGGTTCTCTTGACCCCTTTCATAAGGCCGGTAACCCCATTCATGAATCTCTATCCTTATGATCTCATAGAATCAAACAAGTTATACATCCTAATACTGTTCTCTTGTGTCAGGTGGGATTTTCCTGTAGGGATCTGGAGGGGACAAGATTTTGGTTCACTGGAAAGTCCCATGCACAGGTTTAGAAAGTTAAGAGCTTCTCATTGCATGTAAAATTCTTTCCTGCCCTTTGAAGCATAAGCCCAGAGGACACACCCTCACACGGTACCCAGACAGGCAGTGTTATGGGTGTTCGACAGGTCCATCCTAAGCACGATGTGGATGGAGACACCACCTTGATCATGGGCTTGCTTCTTCCAATGGTGAACTGAGTTTAGTGCAGCAAATTACAAGTGGCAGCATTGAGATAAGAGTGGAACAAAAGTTGCATGACAGAAGGATCCTATACTGCAGGGGATGTGGCTAAGTGGTCACAGTGTGTGTACAATGAACGGACGGGTGACTAACCTTCTATCAGAATGCTGCAGTTGGGTAAGCAAGCGTGGAGCACAGAGGCGTCTGTCATTCCACTTACCAGCTAGGGTGGGCCAGGCATTCTGTTAGCAATCTGTACTTATACAGTAAAGGTAAATATTCACAGACATCATGTCATTTGTGTTCACATATTTCATGATACAGTAACCCCACTCCAGGGTGTGCTCCAGAGAATGTCTAGTATGGGCTTATGGTTTTATGTTTGTTCTGTTATATGTGGTCAGAGGAGGCAGCCTTGGGATCCATCAAATTGGGGATGGCTGAGTCTGGCCAGTGGATCCTGTAGAATGTGTGGTAGAAGTAAATGGTGACACCAAGTGTCATCGAACCCTGAAAGACAACAGTACCACAGCAGTAGGAGATGGAATAAGACCCAGTTTATTGTCATCCATATAAATTAATCCCCCTCTCCAGGCATTGCCCACTGAGTGCCTTCCTTAACTCCTTTCTCCTAGCAGAACATAGGCACACAACTGTTACTAATATGATATTTTCCACCCAGTTTTTAAAACTAATTTTATGTTTAGGATTCTAAATCATAATACAACATGTAAAACAAAGCTACACCACAATCTAAGTATATTACTGTCATAGCCCCATGCAGCTGTCTGCTACAGAAGAAGGTATGTGAGGAGCTGTCTATGACACAGTTCTTCCTGGTGTGGTGGATTGCGTTACATGAAGATTCTGGTTTGGAGTTTTTGGCTGAACATTTCTTGGAAATAATGGATTAGAGGCTCCTATTTAGAATTTTCATAATTTAAAAATGGGTAATGCGATTAGTAGAGATATGGTCATGAGAGAATTTTATATATATAATGACTTTAAATCTGTGTGGGAGAGGGATCAGAGTAGAGTTTAGGATGAAGAATCTAGAGGAGAAAGGGGCTTGTTTGCTCAGTGATAACAATACTCACCTGTAGGTCTCTTATTGTCTGCCCTTCAGTTTATACTAAAAGGAGCTGCCCCTGTTGTCCCTCTACTCCTGCCTCTTCCACTACCACCACCACCATGGCCATCTCCATCTCCATCTTCACTAGGACCCGTACCTCTGCCATAACTACTGATACCTGCACCATCACAGCCTCTAACCAACACTGGCATTGCCCTCCCTGTCACCTCCACCATCACTGCCACATCGAACCTATTCCACACCATAGCTACTAACAACCCCACCACTGTGACCCCCTCTCCATCTACCACTGCTACCTCCATTGTCATCACTACCACCATGGCTATCCACCATTATCACTATCAACACTGCTCCTGCTGCCCACATCTGCTACATTCTACAACTATCTCCACCTCACCCATATCCATTGTCACTACCGCCATGTCACCATAACCACTGTCTTCTCCACTATTACCATGTCTACCTCCATCACCATGGCCACCACCTCCATCATCACCATCTCACCACTTTCACCATAGCTACCTCTGCCATCATTAGAACCACTGTCATCATCTCTACCTACACCACGACCTCTACCCCAACTGCCACACCTCCACTGACACAAACTCACCATTACCACCGCCACGATCACACTCCCACATCATATCTTCCCAATTCAGTTATCATCACCACTTCTACCTCCACCATCTCCTCTTCCCTACCAGCAATGTCATCATGATCACCATCATACCAATTCTATTTCATCACCAACACCACCATTGGAACTATCTACACTACCACTACTACCATATCGCAAAACTAAACCACCAAGAGAATTGTCCGAAGGGAGTAGCAAACACAGAAAAATAGAACAGCCTGTCCTGTTATTAGTGGTTGTAAGAACTGATGAGCTGGACTCAGACTCTGGGAGAACTAAAATACCAGTGAGCAGCACACCGAGGAGGGAAGATGAGCTGGGAAGTGAGCCACTGAGGCCTCATTCAACACTGGTGGGCAGGGCTGGCCCCAAGGCTCTGCTTGGCTTCCCCATACACTGGTGCACTAGGGAGAGGTAAATCTGGTGAGGGCACATGGCATCTCTGCTGATCCCACATAGACCAGCCTGCTGTCTACCCGAATCCCGCTCTGCTGCTCTGAACACAATCCATAGTTTCACAGGCAAAGAGCAGCTTCAGCTTTCCTGCCATCTTTGTCTGGAAAGAGTCTCCTTACAAGAAGCTCAGCTCAAGACCCTCTCTCTCCAGCTGAGCCACAAGAGGAGCCAAGTCTTCACCCCATAGCTTTTAAGGCAGTTTACTGATGTTACATAAACTGAGAACTTTGCTTGTGTAATTCTCTCTATCCTCACCACTCATACCTTTAAACATCCGCTGATGTTTGTCATGTTTTCACTTAGTCAGTGATTAGGAAGCCTGTACACACTTAGTGTCCTTAATCTTCTTTCCTAAATCAATCCTGGAAACCAGCCCCTTAATGTTGTTGCTCCTGCTCATCTCTGAACCTCTTCCAAACTGTCTCTTTGTACTGAGTGCTTGGCCCTCAAAGCTGGAGGCTCTGGGGTAGGAGCCCAGATGCTGCATACCCTGCAGCATGTGTGTGCTTCAGTGCAAGGCCCCACACACCCATTTCCTCACCGTTTCCACGTGCAGACAGAAGTTGGATTTCTGTACTCTGTAAATTTAATTTTTTTCTTGCAGGATTAATGGCTGCTCTTCTTTCAACTTATTAGAGACTAAATACTAGTGTGGAGGAGAGGTTTTGGTATATGAAAGGAACTTGCACAGAAGTCTTCCCAGTGTCCAAGGGCTCAGCGTCTCTTGTTCTCAATCCCCACAGTAATTGTATTTGACATGATGCAGGATACAAGATGCTTTCCTAAGAGTCTGCATGTAAGATCCTGATAGCAGCCCTGAATACTAGGGATGTCACCTCTAAGTGTCCCATTCTGTAGTTGCTACAATCTGAGGCCTGGAAAGAGGGATGTCAGTGGCCTAGGTCCAGAGCACTTGTTTCTGTTCTTGGGTCCCATTTGCTCTCACTGAACCTCCCTTCACAGGGCAGCCATATTCTTCCAACTGCATGAGTGTGTACTGTGAGCTTCTTTCCAGCTCACAAATCTGTTCTTATGCTCTCTTTCCAAACTAATTCCTATAATACCCTAATAGGTGTTCCCAGTTGGCCAACGTGTTGCCATGTTCTCATTTGTCCTCTCAGCATGGCTTTCTGTTCACTATAATATCTATAACTTATTTATATGATGTAAATGCGAACAGGAGTTTCCAAGCAAGCTACATGACAGTTTGTCAAACTCCACTCTGATTAGTTCTAATGTAGGGCTGGTGTTACTTTCCAGTCCCAAAATAACTGACTGCCAAAGTCTGCATTTCATGTGAAGGGCTGGGCGTGGGCAAGAGTGTGAAGGCCAGGCCAGTCTGGCCCTATGCCAGGGTTGGATGGCAGGAGCCATCTTTGCAGTTCTCACTGCACAGGCTGTGCCTGGATGTCCCAGCTACAGGAAGTAGAGAGCTAACGATGATAGCTTTCTGATACCTCATGTGTACAGACAAGAGTCAGAGTGGCCTCTGAGGAGGTGCCAAAGCAGCCTCCATTGCCATCCTTAGCCTCTGCCTATTTCCTGCTGCAGTGTGTGCCTGCAGGTCCCCAGGACTTTACATCTTTATAGCCTTTGCTTTAAGCATCCTTCCGTGCTTGCTTATCACAGACTACTGTTTCTGAGACCTGGGTTCTTACTCTGGGGTGCTGCCTCCTACTCACACCTTCAGACTTGAAGGTTAGTCATTGCCTGGTCTCTGGGATTGATGGGACTTGAGCACTAAGCTGGTCAGCAGCTGAGCTGTGAGGTCTTAGTGAGCAGGCCCATGCTTTCTCTCTCCATTCTCAGCTTGTGGAATGAAAGACTGAAAGATAATGATTCTCTGGCTTAATTCTCTCTTATCTCCCATACAAACTTAGAGCATTCCAGTATCAAGGAAAAGGGAATGGTCTAACCAGAAGCTGTTCCAAGAAGGATTTACTTGCTGTAAAAGGACTTTGATGTCCACTTACACTTTAGGCTCCAAAATGTGCTCATTTTATAACAATTAAACCCATTGCTTCTTCTCTGCAAGAACTTGAACAAGCCAGAGGGGCACTGCTGTTGGTGCTATCCAAAGAGCTCATGGTTGTGTGAGCCTCACTGACAGACATGAAAGAGGTGGAGATAGAGGGATCCCTGCTTTAAAGTTTCCTTCTCAGAGCTTGTGTGTTGGGATGAGTGGAGTTCCCACTTCAATGTGCTTTCCTTGAGCTGGGACAGCACTAAGAGAAGGTTCTCAAGGCAGGATCCTGGATGAACAGTAAGCCTGTAATATCAACCGATTAAAAGACTTCTGTTGGGGACTGGAGAGATGGCTCAGAGGTTAAGAGCACTGACTGCTCTTCCAGAGGTCCTGAGTTCAATTCCCAGCAACCATATGGTGGCTCATAACCAACTATAAAAGACTTCTGTGAGATGATGGGGCTGGGGGGAGGGGCTGGGACAGGGCATCTATAGCCAGGGAACACCAAGGCTTGTTGGAAGTTACCACAAGGGGGAGGCAAGTGTGGGGTTGACTTTCCCTTGGGCCACCTTGCCCTCAGCTCTCCATCCTGAAGATTAGGAAAGCATGCAATTTTATTGCTTCAAGTCTCTGAGTTTGGGGCTATTTGCTCTAGGTAATGACTATAGAGTGGCTCTCTGATAGACAGAGAACAGGAGTCTGAGCTGCAGGGTTCCTCTTGAGACTCTGACTCTCTTAAATTACTTACTCAGACATTCACCACCATGCTTAAGGTACCTCTCTGGTCCTATTGGGGAGAGATGTGGCATGTGTCTTTGGGAGCATTGCCTGATTTGGTTGGTTTCTTATCAGCAGCAGACAATTTGGTTCTAGCCTGGTGTCCAGGTAGGTGAGCCCATGAGACCTCGATGAGAAGTCTTCATTGTGCTAACTGCATGTGATGGGTAGCAGTTGGCTCACACTGGAATAATTTGAACAGACTCATGTTGGTCCCCAGCTGGTAGTTGGGGGAGATTGTAGAACCTTTGGGAGTAAGACCTGACTGGAAAGGGTAGGTCAATGGGGACAAGACTTGAGAGCTCTAGCCCAGTCCACTTCCAGTGCAAACCCTCTGCATGCGTGTGTGTGTGTGTGTGTGTGTGTGTGTGTGTGTGTGTTTGTGTGTGCACTGCAAAGAGTTGTTACCCAGCTTTAGTTAAGACTGAGTCCTGGCATCCTAAAGACCTAGGCTGATTCTTTCTTTTGATGCCTGTGACTTGTTGGGGAGCTTTGAGGTGCTGTGATATGCATAGGAATTTTCTTTCTGAAGTTCATGCCTTTCATGTGAACAAGGGAGTCAGAATCCAAGAAATCTGAGGCTTGGGCTCACTCTTTGCTACTCTTTCAAGACTCTCATTTGTTGCATGCTTCTGTTCTGTGTTGCTTTGGAATTCATCTATTATTATTAATCTGGGTGAGCACAGACAGAGTTTAGACAATGGCGTAACTGTGCATACTTCCTGGGGCTTTGGGTAACACATCAGTATGTTGCATCATCACAAGGCACGTTTGTGAATTAAGAGTTGCTTCCCACTCTGTCGGGGTTGGAAGACACCTACAAGTCAGTTGTCCTTAACCCATCACTCATTTGTGTTTGTGATATTGTTTCACTATTTCATTAAAGATGACTCATTTAATGTGAATACTGGGATTTCTTTAAATTCTAGCCCCAAATAGCAAGATCATGGGGGTGAGACTGGCTGGGATGGGTGGGATAATTAAAAATTTTGGATTGCATCTTTAGACACTAAGTAAAATTGGAAATGATGGTGGGAATTTCAGATGCTGAGGAGTGGGGCAAGGGCCAGAGAGAGGCAAACAGACAGAGAAGCTCTTACCAGAGGACCCCACTGTAGCCTGTTGTTGTACGAGTGTGAGTGTAAAATGGTAGACCAGGGCTGCCATTAGTAGCCAGTGTTAGCCCTGAAAGAGACCTGTAACAGGATGAGTGGACTGAGACATAATTGCAAATGCCCTAAAGTCAACGTTTGGCAAGTTTCCTGAAGAGATAAAAATAAAGCAGAGAGCTAGGGATGCAGTTCTGAGGTGGAGTGATCACTCAACATTCATGAAGCCCTGGTGCCTAGGGTCCCATGGGCCAGCTTGGACACATGAGACCTCATTTCCAGCAGGAACAAAACAAAAACAAGAAACCAAGAGCCAAGAAACAAATAAACAAAATGCCAGAACTGCTTCTTAACGGGGAATAGGGTTATGCTTCCACCTGGAGGCTGAGAGTTGTGTCTGAGTGGAGCTACGTACAGCTTGATTATCCATGTCCAGGAGCTAAGGCGTCCTATAATCTTAATTTTCTAGGTGTTTTCAAAGTACAGAGTGTATTTCACTTCCCTTAAGTTGAACGTCAAACGTAGTTAGCAAATTATCATCCAAACCTTGGCATCACGTGACCCCAGCAGTCCAACAACCTGAACTGTAGCCTGCTGTCAGTGGTAGAGCTCAGGGAAGGTTGTACCTTTTCTTAAGAAAACCAGAAAATGAAAAGGGCAGAAGCTTCCAGTGCACCATGCTGTTAAAACTACTCCATGTTTTCCCTCTCGCTGGGTGATCAAAACTACCATTGGCTAACTTAGTAGCAGGAGGAAAAACAGAGCATCTTAGAAATGAGGTCATCTTTTCAAGTGTGTGTGTTAATGATCTCTTTCATTTGAAGCAATCATAAAAGCAAGTAATACCTAATATCCTAACACCAAATTGTCAACCCAAGTTGCTGGGGAGTAAGTGGGTGTCGGGCTTCATGATCCCATGCATGGTAGAACACTGCTGATAAGATGTATTAGCACCATTATATAATTTCGCCAGGTAGCCAGGAAACATGTCAGCAACTTCATCTACATTTAGGAGCTTGTTTGCTCAGTGTTGGGTTGCTCACTCTGGAAAATAAGAGCAATTTGGAGAAATGCATGTGCTTAGTAGCTGTGGAGCAGCTTTGCCTGTGAACACCTCAGGCGTTCTGGAACATTCTGGCACAGGAGGCTAGTATCCAAGGTTTCTCCCTGCAGCCAATGGAGCCACATCTCTGTCTCACAACTCTAGAAATGCTAAGCAGGTAATTAACAAGTCATAAGGCACAGGTGTGCCAGGTGAAGTTTGGTAAATTGCTTTTGATCTAAATTGAGATGCTTTGGGGATTTAACTTCTTAGACAAAAAGGGCATAAATAAATAATCAGGATTTTGGGACCTCTAACACCCTCAGGCCCAAGGGCCTCTCCTCCCCCTTATGGCCAACAAGGCTCTCCTCTGCCACATATGTAGTCCGAACCATGGGTCCCTCCATGTGTATTCTTTGGTTGATGGTCCAGTCTCCAGGAGCATGGGGGGGCGGGGGTTTCAAGCCAGTTGACACTTGCTCCCTCCATGGGGCTGCAAACTCCCTCAGCTCCTTCAGTCCCTTCTCCAACTCCTCCATCTGGGATCTCACACTCAGTCCAACAGTTACTGTGAAGTGAAACTTGGGTATTCTGAACTTTTGGGCTAATATCCACTTATCAGTGAGTACAATACTGTGTTTGTTCTTTTGCGACTGAGTTACCTCACTCAGGATGATATTTTCAAGTTCCATCCATTTGCCTGCAAATTTCATTAAGTCATTGTTTTTTAATAGCTGAGTAGTATTCCATTGTGTAAATGTACCACATTTTCTGTATCCATTCCTCTGCTGAGGGACATCTGGGTTGTTTCCAGCTTCTGGCTATTATAAATATGGCTGCTATGAACATAGTGGAGCATGTGTCTTTATTACGTGTTGGAGAATCTTCTGGATATATGCCCAGGAGTGGTATAGCTGGGTCCTCAGGGGGAGGAGAGGCCCTTGGGTCTGAGGGTATTAGAGGCCCCAGTATAGGGGAATGCCAAGGTGGGGAGATGGGAGTAGGTGGACGGGTGGGTGGGTGTGGGAATATCCTCATAGAGGCAGGGGATGGGGGAGGGGATGGGGGTTTCCAAAGTGGAGACCTGGAAAGGGGGAAACATTTGAAATGTAAATAATGTATCAAAAAATAAAAAAAGTAAAATTATATTCAAATAAAAAAATAATCAGGATTTTAAGGTTGGAACTTGCTAGCAAACTCTAAAATGTCTTAATGCACTGGAGGAGGTGGAGTAAGGAAGTGGGTGGAGGCTGGTGTGGTGTTGGTTCTGCTAAATAGCTGCACTATGGTGAATGCCACATGGTCTGGAAGCCAAATGTTTCCTACGGGGCATGGTATGTTCTTGATGCCTCTAGTTCCATTTCTTATATCCTAAGAAGTAGCAAGTAAGGAGAAGTCAGTCTTACTGGAACTGAACTCTATGTCATCCAGATATGGCTAGTCAATCAGCAGAGTGTAAGACTGTAGGAGCTGCTGTGAAACCCAGCATCCAGGGTCCGTTTGTGGGACACATGAGCTCTAGTTGCTTATCTGAATCTGGTGCCTAATCCTCTACAGAGAACAAGCCATTCACCCCTACGGCCCCCCCCCAAAAAAACAGATCCCCCCTCTCTTGGAGGTGGGTCTCTTCCACTGTCATCCAGTCCCTCCTGGTGTGTTGGAGCTAGTCTTTTAGTTTCCATCGTTGGCCCCTTGCTTGGGGTAGGATTTGAGCCCTGGCAAGTGAGCACAAGGCTGAGGAGGGAATTGATATTTGGGTGTCCAGCTGCTTCTCTGTTAGTCCCTGGCCAGGTTGGTAGGTAATAGCTTCTGTTAAAACCATCAGGGGTTTTAAAAACAGCTCACTCCTGTGCACCTGCAGCTGCCAGGCTGCTCTCTGCAATGGTCCTGCTGCTTGGAATGAGTTCTGGTCAATGTTGCCTGTGGGAAGCCCTGATCCTATCTTCCCAGCATGGGTTGGGAAGTGCTCAGACTTCTGAAGGAACTCACCTCCTGGGTCTTGTGTATGTAGAAGTGTATATGGCTTGTTTCTTATCTTACTGATCCATTTACTTAGCAGGTGGTAGAGCCACACTAGGACTAGAGGACACAAAAATCAGGAGCTTGTCCTTGTCTGTGAGAGAAACAAGAGGCAAGCCATCCTACATTACACCTTGGGTTCTGCAGCAATGCCCTGTGGAGGGTGAACAGGGCACCTACAGACCTCAGAGGGACCTCACTGTGTAACTCTTCTGGGAGAAGGATAAAGTGAAGATGTGAAGAGCATTGTGGGTAGTGTGCAAGTCTGGGTGTGAGTACACTGCATGGGAGGAGGGCAGGATGCCTGGGAGGAAGGCAGGATGCCTGGGTCAGTGCTTGGCAGCTGTGGGATGCAGTCAGAGAGGCTTGTCAAGAAGCTGGGAGGGGACTGGGTATTGATTTGGGGGATTTTGGAGAGCTACTGTAAGGGGGCATGGTGATGGTCTCAGATGCTTTGATGCCATTGCAAAATGGCTGGGGTACCATAGCTCTTCCTGCTGTTCCATCCTAACGGGAGCTGTTAAGATGGCAGTGGTGTTGGGCTGGAGAGATGGCTCTGTGGTTAAGAGCACTGACTGTTCTTCCAGACGTCCTGAGTTCAACTCCCAGCAACCCCATGGTGCCTCACAACATCTGTAATGGGGATCCAATGCCCTCTCCTGGTGTGTCTGAAGACAGTGACAGTGTACTCACATGAAATAAATAAATAAATAAAAAATCTTAAAAAAAAAAAAAAAAGATGGCAGTGGCATTGGGGACAGTAAGGGATACACACTAAGATGAGCCCAGGAATGGATCTGTCAGAGCTTGTGGGGGGTGGACTGGCTCTGGGCATGATGCTGAGGTATGTCCATGGAGTAGCACTGATATATTGTCTATGTGACCTCGGTGCATACATGTCTTTGAGGCGAGCTCTGCCCTGCCAGTCCTTTCTTGGGACTCATTGGTAGAGCCAGCAGCTAGACCAGCTGTTGGAAGGAAGAACTGGACACGCTTGTAAGTAGCATCACTAACCTGTTCGTGAAATGGGTGGGTGCTGGAGTCTCACGGGGATTCAAAGTGAAACAATTAGGTACGAAGGAAGAGGCGCCAGCTGTTGAAGATACCACCTACCTTCCTTCTGGTGAGTAGGTGGCTCCTTCCTCCTCTCTTCTTCCTCCTTCCTCCTGCTCTTGCCTTTTTTCTTCCAATGTTATCTTCCTCTTTGTCATCCCTCCTTTCCTTCCTCTGTCTCGTTCCTCTTCCTACCCCTCCATCCCTCCATTCCTCTGTCCGTCCCTTCCTTCCTTGCTTCCCTCCTTCCTTCCTATTCCCCTGTCCCCTTTCTCCCTCTTCCTTCCTTGAGTAGAGGCAAGTGGGGCACTTCACCAAGAGTGTCTGTGAGGAGGGTACCTAACTCCTTTCATGATTAACTGTCACAGCTAACATCACAGTCAAGTGACCCTAGAGTTCTTAGGCAGACATTTCAATCAGCAAAGTGTTGACTTTGTGTTGACTTGCTCTCAATCCCTCCCCCTGCCCTCCTTCTTCTTTCCCAAGAAAAATATGCATAAGGGGAAGGGGTGGTTAGCCTCAGCATGGCTGGAGGGCATTTGCAGTTTCTGTGTTGTGCTACCTAAGTCTTCTCCTTGTCCGCCATTACCCTTACCCATCCTTCTACGTGAGACTTGTGTACTGAGGACCTAGCATGGTCACTTCTCTCAAAACAGCCTGTGACCTCATGGATGAATGGCCAGTGGGCCACATACCTATATGTTCATTGGAGTAGGCCTAGAGTGACTCTGGGCTAGCAGTCTGGGTAGTCAGATGGGGAAAGGCCAGTGCTGACTGCAAAGGTACAGGGGAAACAGGAGCCATCACCTCCATCAGGGTCATTCCTTGGGGACAGAAATCTTCACACAAGTTCCTGTTCCCACCAGGATACTCAGTGTAAGTGTTTACATGAGAATCTTTACTTTTATCAAAATGCTACTGGTCACATGACTGCTATGTGCTAACAAAGTCATAAAATGTCTCTCTGTAAGTAACTTATGGGGCTGGAAAAATGGTTCAGCTCATAAGTGCTTGCCAGACAAGCAAAAGGACCTGAGTTCAGTCTCCCAGACCCCACGTTAAAGGCATCAAAAGCAACAACCATAAACCAAAAGCCAGGCACAGCAGCATGTGCAATGCACTTGTAACCAGTGCTGGGGAAGTGGGGACAGAAGGATCCCTGTGGCCACCAGACAGACAGCAAGCTCAGGCTCAGTAAGAGAGCCTGTCTCAAAAAGGAAAGTACAGAGCAATTGGAGGAAGAGAGCCCTCGCTGACCTCTGGCCTCCACAGCATGCGCGCACACACAGCACAGCAGAAGCGTCCACCAGATATGCAGGAACTGTGCACAGCCACCCACTGCTGAAACCCGGGTGCTCTTTTTCACCCCTCCAGTTGTGCTTTCATTAGGAAGCCATTGCTCAACTGAACTCCAGAAAGACCTCTGGCTGCATATGGCACTAAAGAACTTTCTGGAACTCTTTAAAAGAGAATCTTTTTTTTCCTCCAAAATGACCAGTATCCCCTGTTGAACACTGTTCTTCTTGTAAGTTATAAACAGACATTTACAAGCCAGTTGACAAAAAAGTTTCACTTTTTTGCACGATTTTCCAGCCCAGTGTTGAGTCCAGTAGGCACAGGGCAGAACTGTGAACTTCCCTAGGTGTCTGAAGGCATCTCACAAGCCTGCCCTGCCATTCATTCGAGAGGTTGCAGGCCCCGCTACAGGTTCTGCCAAGGCACACTTCACATCTCTAAGAACTTTACTTTCTGTGTTTTCTTCTAGGCTACCCTTCTGGCTCTCAGCTGTAATTCCAGCCTGTAGATTAAGGTGCCTTGTTTTGGGAATTGTAGTACTTTATTTTTAAAGTTATTTCAGAAATTTCTACTAACTTCTAGAAGTCATCATGCATAAAGTGTTTATTTTAGGACTTTCAGTGCTGCATCTGAATTTATATATCTCAGATGTGCTGCATTTGCTGAGTTAGCGTCAGTGAATCTCCCTGAGACAGAGGTGGGAATGTGCCACCACCCATGACGGAACACATTGCTACAGTGGGACAGAGCGCTCTCTCTCTCTCTCTCTCTCTCTCTCTCTCTCTCTCTCTGTCACCTGGGAAACTCAGCCCCATGATACAGACATGGAACCTGCCGCTGTCCACAGTCTACTTGACCTTAGAACAACAGGCTCATTTTCATCTCCTTTTCCCAAACAAAGCTTTAAATCTAATAAGATGAAGGAAAATAACTGTCAGCAAAGTGCTTCTCATCTAAGCAATGTTCTTGTTTGTGTTTTGTGATTTATAGAAGTGACGACGAATTCTCGCTGGCTGGTATGCCACTGCTTAAGGCTCCTCCCCAGAGAGCACTCTGAGAACCTTATAAAACATCCTAGACACAGAAAACATGAATTGTTATAGGACTGACTGGCCCACAAGCCTGCCTCAGCCCCCAGGATGGGGCTTTCTATCTAGTGGAGCTGGTGACTTCACTTTCATCTGAGGTGTGGCCATGGTCTAAAGCAGCTTCTTCTCAAAATTTGACTTTCTTGTGTTAGTTTGAGTGGCCCTGGAAGGGAAAAAATTTTGTTTTTGTTTTTGTTTTTTAATGTTTTACTATTTCAGTCTTTCAGAAAGAGATGATTCTGGGGCTGGAGAGAGAGTTCATTTGGTAAAGTGCTTGCCAAGAAAGCAATAAGATGTGGGTTCAATCTGGAGCAGGCATGTGAGCACACTGGGAACACAGCACACACTGATAATCTCAGTGCTGAGGAGATAGAGACAAGAGGATCTCGGGGGTCTCTGGCCAGCCAGCATAGCCTACTCGGCAAGGTTCAGGAAGAGACTCTGTGTCAAAAATACAAGATGTATAGCCCTGTAGGCTGACCTCTGACCTCTATATTACACACACACACACACACACACACACACACACACACACACACACACACACACACACATATCAGCAAATGAGGATCTACTACAGAACTGGATCCAGAGTCTCTAGGGTTGCAGGCAGAAGCAGTGTGAGACTCTGGGGAGCCTACCTCAGGCTGGTGCTCCAGTGGGCATTCCTCTGTTCCACAGTTCTTTGAAGGATGATTTTAGTTCTCATGGCATGGGCTAAGTGTTCCTCTAAAGGTTCTATGTTAAATTTAATTTTCATCGTGTGGTATTAAGGGATCTTAATTTCACTGTCAGGTGTAGTGGTGGGGCCCTTAGGAGCAATTAGGTAAGGCCATGGGGAGAGCTTCCTATTAAATCCTGGCAGTTCTCTAAGAAGAGGAAGACATAGCCCATGACTCTTGCCATGTGACATTCACCATAGCTGGACCTCTGCCAAAGGTCACTGCCAGAAGTGGCCCCTCCACCTTGGGTCAGAAGTTGAGTTGATAAACCCCTTTTCTTCATACAATAGCCATTGTCAGACATTTTGTTACAACACAGACTGGCCTAGTGCAGGCATCTTACTTAGAGGCCCAAGGCTCACATCTGGCTCAATTTGTAGCTCAGTCCAGTACCTGGAAACAAATTGTCTTCCTAAGCCTTTTTATAAGTGTTTATTTATTCATAACTTTAAAAATAGATTTCCATGATCCTGACTTTGTGGTAAGAAAGTCAAATGTTACAGCAGGCTTGTGAAGAACAGTACGCAGGCCCGGAAGCCCCACTCAGACACAGCAGGAAAGGGCCCCACAAGTGCCTAGTTCAGGGTCAGGGCAATGGTGACCAATGTTGAACAACTGCCAGTCTATCAACATATCAACTATCTTTAATTTTTTGATGTGCAACCTTCCATTTCTTATTTGCCCTTCTTCCATCCATTCCCCTTGAATTTCTACCATACAGTGAGATGAAAGGCATTTGGCCGGTGGAGGGCGCAAAGTGGGGACTTGTAAATATGTGAGAGTTGAATTAAGATCAAAAATAAAATGTCGCGCTGCTGACAGAGTCTCTCTGAGCTCTGCCTTCGGAGACATCTCATAATTAGGACAAAGGGATATTTGAGATTATGCCTTAAATAAACTGGGGCAGAACCACTTTAAGCCTCACCAACTATCTTTAGCTCTGAGGCAGAAAACATGATTTTAGCTTTGGCACAACGTAGGGGAAATAAGGCTGGGAGACCTTCAGCATCGGGACCTCAAGGCCCATGTTGGAAGAGAAGCCTTTAGGACCACACTGCAACTCTAGGGGCCAGGCTGGAGCTGTGTACAACAGGAGACAGGGTGAGGTGCATTCTTACCTTGTGCTGTTTGCTTTTTCCTAGGTATTTCATGAGCAAAAATCTGTTAACCCCAGAGAGGGAAATGACAGTAGACCACAGAAATAATCTCATCTGTTTAGCTGGTGAACTATCGAGTTTGTTGGGGTTACTTACTGGGGCACACGCTCAAAGCCCACCTCAGCCTGGGTGACCGGTCAGGAAAACAGCATTTCTAGAGTTTCCTCACAACTTGCAAGTCTGCCCTTGTCTCCTCCCCAGCAACTGCTACTTCTTGTATACCCTTGGGGTGGGGGTCATCTGAGTCTTGTAAGTTTCTTTATTTCCTGAGCCTTGTCAGTTGCCTGAGCTGCTCTGATCCCTAGAAGAAGGAAAGTGTTCTTTTTGAGAAAGTGGCTACACAGCTGGGCCAGAGATGAGGTCTCAATGGGTTCCTTCCCAGCATGCTCATGCCTTTCTCTGGTAGGGTGAATTAGAGACCTGGGCTCATGTATGGAAAGAAGAGTGAGGGGTAAGAAACTCTCACAACCAGATGTGCTGGAGTTTACAGCAATCTGGATAGAGGGACTTTCTGGTCTTATCTCCATAATTTCCACCTGTGAGAACCAAGGTGCTGAAGGCTGACTGTGGGGATTGTGGGAACAGGGACATGACTTCATCCTTTTTCTGGGTCTTGCCAGCAAAACCTTCTCACAGAAGAACACGATGAACTGGGCAGACAGCATCTTATGGGATGCCAACTTGGATTTTTCTTGAAGACAATAAACCAGGTCTGGGCAGTACGTGCATTATGCCTAAACCATAAAGAGTTTTGCTGACCTAGGAAAACCCAACAAAATCTGATGAAGAAAGGACAGAGCTAAAAGAATTAAGCTTCAGAATTTTCCTTCATTTCAATAACATACTTTTGGTTCCTAAGGCAGTAGTAGTCTTCATTACTTACTAGTTTTGTGTCCTGGAAAAACCAGGGCATCTACCTTGATACCTGGTCTCCTTGTCTATGAGGAGGGGTACTAGTATCCATATTCTAGGTTTCTCTGAGGACTTTATGATTGGGGGATCACCACCCAGTACAGAACGGTGGCTGTGTGGTACACTCGTAGAAGGGTAATTCCAGGCTGTCCCTGACATAACGATTAGTTAAAGGAACTGCAGCCTGTCTACCATGGTGACACATCTCCAGAGCCTGGGGTGACTGGGGTGACTGGTGCTGACTATGATGTCTCTGACTCAGTGAGGTCTGCATCTGGCTGGAGCCTTTTCCGTAGGCTCTCCTGTAATGAAGGCATGAGAGGATGAGAGAAGCAGGTCAAAGCCACTTCATAATAACCCCTCCGGCAACAGGGCAGGAGCCATCTATGACAGCCTCATTGCACAGCCTGCCTGCCTGCCTGAACTGCTGCTTTGGGGATCCAGTTTCCAGCATGTGAACTTTGGGGATACACGAAAATCACATCAGTCTTCCCTAACCTCTTTTAGTCATCTTTGAAAGAAGGTGACAAAGTTGACTTTTTTTTAAATTAATGGTTTTAATTAGACGTATTTGTTTTATTGTGTGTGTGTTGTCTGTATATGTGTATGTGTACATGCACAGTTGGTGCCCACAGAAGTTAGAAGAGGATACTAGATTTCCTGGAACTGAAGTGATGAATGGTTGTGAGTCACCATTGGGTGCTAGGAATTGAAATCAGGTCATCTGTGAGAACAACAAGTGCTCCTGACCACTGAGCATCTCTGCAGCCTAGGGTGACTGGGTTTTGAAGGTGCTAGTTATGAAAGTGCATTGGTGGGCAGGTGAACACCACTATATACTCAGAGCAGCGTGTTCCACACTCTTTATTAACCTCTAATGCCTTTCCTTCTCAGAGTAGAGCACCTACTTGTTCAATTTGATTTTTGTCTTCGATAAAACCTCATAGCTCAGGCTGGCCTTGAACTCTTTTTGTAGCTGAGGCTGGCCTCCTGATCCTCCTTCCACCTCCAGGTATGCACCACTAGGCTCATCTATAGTCAATCACCTTTAGCTGGGGTTTCCTCTGACATGTTGCTTTCTTTATGTCTTGAAGGTTAGGTTTGTGTTGAGCTGTGAATGGTTGCTTAGCCAGTTGTGTACTATTAAAATGCAAAGGCATTCAGGCACAGTGGGTCTGAAACCTGTACATGTTTTCCCTTACCTGCATCCACCCTTACCTTACTCTAGTTTCTTACATTTATGGTCTTCGCATGGATTACTGCCCCCATCCTGTATTACCCCCTCTTACAGAAAGGCTCTGTTCAACGCTTTCCATCTGACCCTTGAACTGTTAGTGGTACCTGACTTTTATGGCTCAATTAAAATGCACCAACTCACGGAAATGGCCAGCATCCCCACAATGGGACCTTCCCTTCCTCTTTAAGTGACAGGACACAGCCTGTAGTGTTTTCAAGGACACAGACCCTCTGTCCTTTTCCTTCTAGGATGGTAGGTGCCCTGAAGAAAGTGACTGTCCCCCTCATGTTTAGAGGATTATCTTGATCTATAAATGAATGTCGAAAGTCAACACGTGTGTTTATGTTTATTTTCCAATTTAATAACTGTGAGGATACTGTGACTAGCACCTCTGGCAGATCTGCTTTCATAGCATATACAGACCACAGGTTGGTCTCATTTTCCCTAGCTAAGTGTAGCAGACTATGTGGGGGTGATGTGGAGACGTCATGGGAGTCTCTTCTATCTCATTATGGCCCACCCACCAGCCTGGCACAACACAGGTGAACTTTCCAGAGTTACTCTATCAAAAGACAGGTGTCACTGCAGGACAAGTACTCCAAGCTTCTCTCCAAATGCAACTGTGTGGTTTGAATGAGAAACACCTGCCATAGGCTTGGGCATTTGAACTCCTGATTTCTAGTTGGTTGCAGTTTTTGAGGAGGTTTAGAAAATGTGGGTTTGCTGGAGGATGTATGTTACTGGAGACGAGTTTTATAGCCTGATCCCACTATTAGTTATCTATCTATCATCTATTTATCTATCATCTATCTATCATCTATCATCTATCTATCTGTCTATCTATCTATCTATCTATCTATCTATCTATCTACCTATCTAACTATCTATCATCTATCTATCTATCTATCTATCTATCTACCTACCTATCTATCATCTATCTATCTAATCTATCTTTCTTATTCATTCTTGCAGTTAAATATGTGATCACCATGAGTAACTCTTACCTTTTTGCAACTATAGCTAAGATAAACACTTCCATAATTTGCTTTTTGTTATGACATTTTATCACAGCAAGCAAAAAATAAGTAATGCAACAACTCCATGGTTTAGTTGCCTAGTAGTCAGCTTAGACAGCTGAGCACCGTCTTGGAGAGAAGGATGTGTCTGGGGTGTGGTGTTCTGGGATCAGTCCACAGTCCAGGAATGTGAAGAGTCTAGGTCCACATTCTCAGACAGGATCTTAGACCTTCAGGTTTCCTCAGACATAAGGAGCAAGTAGATTCTGGAAGGTTACACACACAGAGCTATCCCATATGGCTCTCGCCAGGCTCCAAGTTCTGTCAGTCTGGCTCTGTGCTCAGCAATGGCTCAGAGCACTGTTGAGGATTTAATTAATGTGCCATCTATTTTCATGTCCAGATTTCTGACACAGTGAGCCTCGGCCTAGAGCACCTGTGAACATATTGCTGCCCTACATGGTAGCTTTGCATCCCTGAATGCATGAAGGGAGAGATGAGTTCTTGGGTTGGAGAGTTGTGATTTATTTGGAAGGGGGAAGACGGTGTGAAGCTGTCTAGATTGTGTTTCAGCTCCTGCGGAACAAGTTCGCGTGTCACCATTCATCTTGACTAAGGATAAGCCGTAGGCAATATGCAGGTATTTGGGGGCAGACAGATTGTTAAGGGTTTAGTCACAAGACATGATCTAAAGGAGAGGGGAAATTGTGTCAGAAGCTCACAAGGTTGATATTATATTCAAGGACCTCATGTTTCTCAGGACTCATCATTGTGCTTTCTCTTGCAGAGATGATGAAGTCCTACCCTCCACATATGTCTGAACTTCTCATGTACTCACTTTTTCTACATGCTTCTATCAGATGACCTCAGCTCTCCATGACTGTGCACTCTGTATGCTCTAGGCACTCTCTTGTGACTTACCAGAGTCACTCATCTATCCCCTGGGTTCCACAAGGCTGCCTGGGCTGGAAAAATGGGTCAGTGATTAAGAGAACTTGCTGCTCTTGCAGAGATCCTGGGTTTGGTTCCTAGCACCCACATGACAGCTCCCAACCACCTGTAACTCCTGCTCCAGAAGATCTGATGCCCTCCTGGCCTTGTCAGGCACCAGACATACAAGTGGTAATACATGCAGGAAGAATTCTTATACACATAATAGTTTTTTAAAAGAACGGGTTCCGATCCTAGACTGGGACTCAGATAAGTGTCTTGCTTAACCCTCATCAGAGAGGCTTATTCTTGCAGTAGATTGGAAATAACACAGAGACTCACAACTGGACAATTTTCAGAGAGTGAGAAACTTTGGAGCACTCAGTCGTAAATGAGACATCTTCATCAGAGCATTTTCCTTAAGGCTCAGGAATCTATGCAGAAGAGAAAACAGAAAGATTGGAGGAGCCAGAGGGATGGGTAGCTCCAAGGAAACGGTGTTTTCCAGACAGCAGGACTGGTGTACATAGGAACCCACAGAGACAGTGGCAACACACACAGGGCCTGCACAGGTTCAAGCCAGAACGGGTCCCAGCACTGAGAGGGGGAAGTGGACACAGAGCCCCAACCCTAATCAAGAAGCTATTTGAAGTTGATACCCACTGGTAAAGAGAAAATCAGTTGTTTCCAGTGGAGATCCAGGGCATGTCTCATGCCTAGGAGTAGCTGCCCAACGCAGAATAAACTTCATTTTTTTAAAAATTGAGCTCTTTGTTGTGATTTTTTGTCTTATTTTTTGTTTGTTTTGTTTTTGTTTTTTGTCTTTTGTGAGAGAAAAGAATATGAAGTTGTGTGAGGAGGAGGTAGAGAGGGCCTGGGAGAAGCTGGGGGAGAGAAAAAACATGATCAAAATATATTGTGTAGCATTTTCTTAATAACAAAAGAGGAAATAAAAAAGAAACAATCAAACTCAAAAGTCATTGGAAACTCCATTTTGCCCTCTGTTCACACCGTGTTTCTTTCTTCCCCAATTAATTAATTAATTAATTAATTCATTAATTAATTCACTTACTTTACATCCTGATCACAGCCCTCCCTCCTCCCAGTCTTTCCTCACACTGCCCCTCACCTCACCCCTCCCCCTCCCCTCTGAGAAGGGGGAGCCCCCTCCCCTGGGTACGAACCCACCCTGGCTCATCAAGTCACTGCAGGACTAGGAACATCCTCTCCCACTGAGGCCAGACAAGGCAGTCCAGTAAGGAGAGCAGGACCCACAGGCAGGCCACAGAGTCAGGGACAGCCCATCCTGCTCCAGCTGGGGACACACATGAAGCCCAAGCTGCACATCTGCTACATATGTCACATCGTTTTCCTTAGTGCACAGTTACCAAACTTTCCAAACCTTTATGCCTGCCTCCGACTGTGGTCATCAGGCTTTGGCACCGAAGTCCCTTATGCAGGCACACAGTGTCTGATATTTTCAGTGCTTATTTCATCTGGCAGCTTCTCCTGAGGCACCCAGCTTTTCTTGCTTCCCCTCCCTACTGCATCTACATCCTCGAGGTGATTCTGTCCCCCTAGCTCTGAGGTTCCTTTGCCTGTGCTCTGCATTTTGGCCTTGCCTATGCACAGGCCTCCAGGCAGTGTGTACCTCTACCTTCATACACTGGTGCTGTGATCTCTCTGTCTCTAACCTTGTCTCCCTCTTTAAGTCTCGATCTCTTGTCTTCTGATAGATATTGGAATATCCCATGGGTACCCCAAGCATATCCCCAAATGAATGCATCAATATGAAGTCTGCCAGTTTAACTTTTCCTATTCTGATCATATAAAGGTTTGTTTGGGACTTTTCTGATTCTTTGAGATCTCCCATTCTATGTCCCTTCTCTCTCACAATCCCTATCTAATATGCCCAGCCTTTGGGTCTTCCACCAGTAAGCCTTCTTCCTGTCCTAGCCAGGTGTGACAACTGAGGACTGGCACTCAGATTTCTGTACTTAGTTAGGGTTTTACTGCTGTGAACAGACACCATGACCAAGGCAACTCTTATAAGGACAACATTTAATTGGGGCTGGCTTACAAGTTCAGAGGTTCAGTACATTATACTCAATCAAGGCCAGAGCATGGCAGCATCCAGGCAGGCATGGAACAGGAGGAACTGAGAGTTCAACATCTTGTTGCAAAGAGGAGAAAACTGGCTTCCAGACAGCTAGGCCAAGGGTCTTAAAGCCCACACCCAAAATGACACACTTCTAAGAAGGCCATAACTACACCAAGGCCACACCTCCTAATAATGCAACTCCCTGGGCCAAGCATATTCAAACCACCACATGTACCATTGTGCTGTGGCATCTCAAGAAGGTTGTACTGACTAGTTTTGTGTGTCAACTTGACACAAGCTGAAGTTATCACAGAGAAAGGATTTTCAGTTGAGAAAATGCCTCCATGAGATCCAGTGGTAAGGCATTTTCTCAATTAGTGATCAAGGGGGGAGAACCCCTTGTGAGTGGCTGGTAGTCTTGGGCTCTATAAGAAAGCAGGCTGGGCAAGCCAGGAGAAGCAAGCAAGCCAGTAAGGAACACCCCTTCATGGCCTCTGCTTCAGCTCCTGCTCCTTGACCTGCCTGAGTTCCAGTCCTGACTTCCTTTCGTGATGAACAGCAGCATGGAAGTGTAAGCTCAATAAACCCTTTCCTCCCCAACTTACATCTTGGTCATGAAACCCTGACTAAGACAAAGGTTGATTTTAATTTGTCTTTAGCCTCACTGGACTGTAAGCTTCCAGTGTAGGTGCCATGGCTAGGTATGCTGAATAAAGAAAGCTAGAGCTCAAAGTGGTAACACACTATGAGCATTCTATGCGTGTATTTGTATATTTAAGGAAATGTTTTACCCAAGTGTGATTCGCATGTGTGATAGCAGGTCTGAGAGCTGTGCATGGCTAACATATGCAACTTAATGCACTGGACTTAGCATATATCTATGTGAAACAATCACCACCATCAATGTCACTGACATCCAGTGGTTTTTGGAACACTTTGAGATTTGAGGACTTGACAGACAATTAAAAATTAGAGGAAAATGTAAACTGGATTCAAATATCTAACTTTAAAATTTACAAGTTAAGAGATTAATTAAAATAATATTTATTTTTACTTGTGACAATGCCATGAAAGACAAAAGTTTTAAACCAAAATAATACGAAGGAATTATTTTATAATACAAACATTAGCTTAAAGAAAACTCATTAGCTATGACCAGTCATGATTTTTCATTTTTACTCTGAATACCTCTTTGTAGAGAGACAACTATCTTTTCAGAGCTGGTTCACAGGCTGGAGAATCACTTTCTTCAAGAGCAGCATAAAATCTTGAGATGATAAAGGTGAAGCTTTGAGCCATGGTTTGAAGGGAGTGTAGAGGCGGCACATAGACTGGGGTGTTAGTGCGGAGAGTGTGGTAGCTAGGGCCCTCCAGAAATACAGCTAACTGGATGCATAGTAGACAGACAATGGGGAATGGTTGTACATGGTTAAAGAGCTTGACTGGTCTGAGTTCTGTAGGTGAGTTGGCAAGCTGGAGACCTAGGAGAACCCACGTGGAGCTACCACACTGGCCTCTTAAAGTGAACGAAGAAGGCATTCAAATGACGTGGACAGAATGCATTTTTGAGCACAAAGAACAGTTAATTAATATGTTTGACTCACACATGAGTTATGATTAATGCTTAGAAAGTCTTCTATGCCACTGGGGTCTTGAAGGTCTGACTAAGGCAATCAAAGCATCTATCTATATTTACTTCTATCCATGTGTACTTCTATCTATGTGTACACAGTATGATGGCATCTCTGGCTAGAGACTGTTGTCATTGTGTGTTGGGCTTCTTCATTCTTTTCCATAATCCTGGTAATGCTATTTTTTCAATCAATAAATGCTATTACATATGGGGTATACCATGAGGCTTGAAAGTACAATCTAATGTGAACTGCAAAATTATTTGGTCTTAACAGGGCAGACTTTTGTTAAAGAGACAGGAGGAAACTAGTACAGCATTTTAAAAGTTAATTAAACAAGACCATGCTTGCTGAAAGTGATTTTTAACTATTCAGCCTCCTGTGATGTCTAAAAGTGTACTCAATTAAGGGTCAGAACCATGCAGAGTTGTTCTTGCTTCTAGAATAGTAGTAAGATTCAGATGCATTCCTTGGAATGACCTACCAGTTCAGAGCCTCTGTCCTCTTAGTTTTGTAACTGAACTGCTTTGTTGGAACCAGAGAAAATGGCACATTAGTAGATCATGCTTTATCCACCAGCAGAGGCTGAGATGATGGAGAGTGATGGTCTCCAGGCCTTATCTAAATGGAGGATGTGGGCATTATGTAAAAGTGCACATGGACACATTCATGTGCATATCACAGCCTCTGAATGCGAAAAGATGGTCACAGTGTCATACACGGTGTCAGAGTGTCCTACACAGCACACTGAGATGGGGGGGGGGGGATCACAGTATCATATACAGCACAGTGAGCTGGAGGTCATGGTGTTATGGTGAGCTGGTAGGAAAGTGCTGGCTTAGCAACAGCAGTACCCAGTTAAGGCTGTGATGTACTTCTGTGGTAGAAGGGTGACACATGGCTGCAACTGGAGGAGACACATGTTTGGTGTCAGGAGGGGGATCTAGCTGGTGGGTGACTCAGTGGCAGAGCTATCAGCAAGTAGACAGCACTTCCAGTCTGGGGTTCAAGTGAAGGACTGGCCACAGGGTGGAATTGGTCAGCTATGTCTACTAAGGTAAGAACAGACAATATCCAGGTGGCTCAGTAAAATGAAGTCATCCAGCATCCCAATAACAACACAGGGGACACAAGTCAGTTTGCACTGGGCTTCAGGCTGAGAGATCACTAAATTGTATGTCCTCTGAGATCATCCGGTGACATGATTCTCAGAATTTTGGGGACAGCAGAATCCTGTTTTAAATTTCAATCATAAAGCCTCAGGTAAAATGTAAAAATATGTGTCCAACCCAGTTATGTGGTTTGGGAGTAAGGCCTAGGGCCCTGCCCTGTTACTGCCTCTCCAGCCCACTGGACTCCTAGGCACCTCTTAAACCTGGAGCAGTTGAGAACACAGCTTAAGTGCCATCTTGACTAAGGGGTGGAGCTAGGGACCATCTATGGTGCAGCTTAGCTAGTAAGAAGCAGGGCAGCCAGCAGTTCTCATGGATGCTGAGCTCCCATGGATATAGATGCCCCTAGTGGGCAGTTTCCGAAGATTAAGATGTAGTCTAGGTTTGCCAGCAAAGTCTGCAAACTTTCCTAGGGTGAGTAGTTGCTCTAGTGTCCTGATTTGGGTCTATTTCTAGTGGTTATGTGAGATATGGTCTAGATAGCAATACCTTCAGCCCACGCATGCATGTGGTAATGGTTATCAACTCATAATCTTAAGATTTACCATAGTTTTCTTCTTGAGTTGCTGAGGAGGAGCTAATTTAGGTTTTGTGTCTCTGTAGCCTTGTACTTCTTGGAAATTGCTAGTTGGTAGCAATGACTGAAAGATAACCCAGGGACATGAGCAACCCTGAAATGTCTCAGGGTTCTATGGAGTCTTCTTTCTGTTCATGCTTAGCTCATGCTGACAACTTACCCTCAGTTCAGACCTTTGCCAGTCTTCTTAAGCAGTAGGCACATTTGAATCCATTGCCTGTGGTCAGTCCACATTTGGCCAAAGATAGCTAGGAATATGACCCAACACAGAATTACAAACATCATGAAGGGTTTTGGTTTTTGGTTTTTATTCTATAGTTTTATTGTCAGTTCTGAAGCATGAACTCTGGAAGGTAACATCTCAGTTTAATGACCAAAAGTTGAACACACTTGCTAGGTGCAGGGCAAGATATCCCACTCTTGACACACTGAGCTTGAACTCAGTGTTCTGTACTCACCCCCCTGGACTTCACCTTCTACTTTACAGATCAGAATTTGGGAAATCTCAATGGCATAAAAGGGATCACTGTCTCCTTTCAATGACAGTGTCCCCAACAAAGGCTTGCCAGACTGAACTCTTAGAAGGGACTCTGTAAAAGCCTGTTGAGTAAATGTTATGTTAGTGATTTGCACTTCTAATTAGAATTGGATGACTCACCGGCTTTACTGACACTCTTCTTTTTAGATACTGAGAACACAGGCTATCATACCTGTCCAGGGATGTGTTATGACCTCCCTACTTTTTTGTTAGAAACTTCTGTTATTCCTATAACTGTTTATTACCAGAGATAGCAGCAAGTAGACAGTCACAGTGATAAAATACCTCTGATGGAACTATTGCTTCCTCAGAAGTCTGTCTATGCAGCCTTAGAGTATAGGCAGCCATTTATATTAATGGATCCCAAGGGCTGGTATGTTAAATAAACAGCATTCAGTTCCCAGAGATGACACCACTGGGGCTCCTAGATCAAGGCAAGACAGCAATACAAACTCCTGATTGTGGCTCAGCTCACTTAACCTTAGTTAATGACAACTGTTCTCAAGCAGCCATCTCTCTTAGCTGGGGCTCTGGGCGCTCTGCGTTTGAGGTTGAAAAACTCAGTTTTGGATGAAGTCCAAAGTGTGGACTGCAAGCTGAGGACAGAGGACAGGTGGGGTTGGGGGTGTCCCTCTCAGCAAAGGTAACCTCTGCCTCAGCGTCTCTGACCCATGACAGAGTCTGTATCTCTATCTTAATGTTAATTACTAAGAGGATTAGTGGTGAAAGTCTCTCAGGGATACCCCAAGTCTACCCCCAACCTCATCTTAGCTAGTTGGCCCTGTTATCTGACATGGAAGGTGCTACATGTAGGAGAGAGAGTTGAATCTGCCTTAAGTCTGCAGGAAAATAGCACAGAAGCACATATAGGAATGTGTAATGGGGAAAAGATCGTAAGTAAAGATGTTGTACTTCACCCCCAATCTGAATATGAGTGTCTTCAAATGCAAGGTCAAAATGAAGATGAGGTGAAATCAATGCCTTCATTATGAGAAATGAAACAGGTTTTAGTTCTCAGATGGAAACTCAGATCTGGCTGCAGACGACTCTCATTTTAGAGGTTTTTTTTGTCTGTCCTCAAGGTCAAGTGCAATGTCCTTGACAATGATGAGTACAGCAGGACACCTTTTAATGGAACATGTCATTATCCATCCACAAGAGAAGGGGCCAGGTGCTAATTGACAGCAGGGAAGACACCAGAGGGACCTAAGATTTTGAAACAGTTCTTGCAGGTCTAGAGTAGGACCAGAGGCCAGGGTTCCAGAGAACACCCATAAGACCTCTGAATGATTCTCTGATTGAGCTGTTGAGAGACTCTGCTCAGCAGATGGGGCAGTGGCACCCCAGCCATGGTTTGGGGGCACAGGATACAGCTTGAACCCCTGCTTAGAGGCAGGAGTACAGATCTGAGGCAACACTCATCTGGTTTGGTTCTTACAGTACACAGAGTTCGAGAGCTGTGGCCCCATGGTGGCTCCCACCCAGATTCCTAGGAGCACTATAGACAGTCTGGGACCTAAGCAGATGCTGGGCACAGGGACCCTGCTATTGTAGATCCTTGTGGGAGGATCTTATGGACCTACAGAAGTGGCACGGAGAGTGAAAACTACAAAGCCCTGTCGCCCATGTACTACCCCAGCCTGGAGATCCTCATCAACAAGACTCCACTGGAAAGCTGACAGGGCTGAGCCCAGTGAACTGAGGGATCTGGCAGGCTAGAGTCATGTGGCAGCATCTCAGTGAAAGGTCATCCTGGAGTGTGAAGAGCTCACAGCCTCTGCTCCATCAGGCTTTAGACAGGGTCTAGGATCCTCATTCTTGCTTATTTCCTCCTCATTCTTGCTTATTTCCTCCTTTGGGAGTATAAATGTCCTTTCTGTGCTCACATCACCATTGGTTCAGGACAAGTCTGGCTTGTATACTGTACTCAGAGCATGGAGAAGCTGTTTCAGGGCATAGCACATCTTGAAGCCATCAGTTTCTGTGAAGGTGAGACTCTGGACTTGGGGCTTTTGAGCTGATGCTGAAGTGAGTTAAGACTTTAGGACTGTTGGTGGAGTGACTACACATAAGAAGACTTCCGTTTTAGATCCTAGAAGTGTGATGCTATGGCTGAATGTGGTCTCCAAAGATGACATGGGAAACTGTATTAATTTTTTTATTGCTACAACAAATACCTGCAGAAGCAATTTAAAGAGGAAAGAGCGTAGGCTGGAGACATGGCTAGAGGTTAAGAAAATATGATGCTTTTCTAGAAGACCCGGTTCAGTTCTCAGTATTCATATCAAAGCAGTCCACAACCATCAGTAACTGCAGTGCGCATACTCACGCAGACAGAAACATACACATAACTCAAAATAATAAAAATATTCTTAAAAAATAGGGAAGGGTGTTCTTAGTTTTCTCTTCTTGGACTGTTAAAAACAAACAAACAAACAAACAAACAAACAAACAAACAAACAAAACCACTCTGACCAAAAGCAATTTAAGAGGAAAAACAGTTTATTTCACTTTATAACTTCCAGTCATAGTCCAATTTTGAGAAAACTTAGGCCAGGAACTCAAACTGGAACTGAAGCAGAAAGCACAGATAAATGCTACTGACATCATATTTGCTGGTTCATGTTTATGTAGCTTTTCTTTTTATGTAGTTCAGGTTCACCTGCCTCAGGAGTAGTGCTGACCACACTGGGCAGGGGTTGGTCGTTCTGATATGGGCAATTCTTCAACTAAGGTTTCCTCTTCCCAGCTGATCTTGGTTGTGTTCCACTAACAGTAAAACATACCAATACATAGAGTTTATTTTGGCTCACAGTTTGAGGGTACAGCCCATCATGGTAGTGATGGTGTGGCAGCAGGAGTCTGAAGCAAGCCAGTAACATCCTGCTTTGAGAGTGTTGGTCCTTAGCTCACTTGCTCCATTTTCCCTTTTGCTCAATCAGAAACGCTGACCCACAGGATGCTGTTAACCACATTTGGAGTGGATCATCTTATCTCAGTAAAACCTCTTGAAAATGTTTTTAAGATAGCCCAGAGTTATGTTTCTAGGTGATTCTAACCTGTCAAGTTGAAGATCAGCTATCACAGAAACTATTTTATTTTTATGATTTATTTAATTTATGTGGTACTTTTGTTTGTATGCATGTCTGTGAGAAGATGCCATATCCCCTGGAACTGGAGTTACAGACAGCTGTGGGCTGCCACATGGGTGCTGGGAATTGAACCCAGGTCCTCTGAAAGACCATCCACTGTTCATAACTGCTAAACCATATCTCCAGCCCCGAAACTAATTCTTTAATGCAACCATGTTGAAAGGTGGTACCTTCATGAGGTGGTTGATACAGCCATGTTAGAGTTGGTTTATTAGCTGCAGGTGTACCCCCATTGTCTCCTTCCCTTCTTCCTGATGTTTTCTGGCCCTTCCATCTTCTGCTGTGCCATGGATGGTAGCACAAAGGTCTTCATCAGATACTGGTCCCTTGATCTTGAACTTGTCAGCCTCCAGGACTGTGAGAAGTAAATCTGTTCTCCAGAGATTGCCCTGTCTGTTGCAGCCTTTGTGCAGCTCAGAGTGGGGTAAGAGCCCGTGGGAAGCTGAACCATTAGGATATGAAATAGGGACCAAGTGTGATGTGCTCTGGTGAGCTGCCTAGAGCCAAGGAGTCAGTATGCTTTGGGCAAGTGTTCTAGCAAGCACTTCTAACCATACCGACCTCACAGGGTGATATGTCTCTCAAAAACAAACAATCTGAGAAGTATTAAAGTAATAATGAAGTGCTGAAAACTGTCCATGCCTAATAGCACTTATTGTCTGTATTATGACATCACAAAGAAAATAAAATGCATCTTAGAACTGCTCCTAAAGTGCATGAAAGGACAAGAAGACATACCATTCTCCTGTTGTAGTACCTGAGGCCACCGAGAGAACTTTTAATTGAATTCATGCCCCATCACTGCCAGTTGGTCATGGGAGTTCCCTATTAGGCTGGTGGTTTTAGTTCATGGCTAGCTGGAGCCCTCATTTGGTTAAGTGAGCAAAGCTTTTCATGGCAGTTAGGAAGAGGAGAGAGTAAGAGCAAGATGGGGGTGTAGAGGTTTGAAGATGCTTGGCCAGAGAGTGACACTGTTAGGAGGTATAACCTTGTTGAAGGAGGTGTGTCACTGTGGGTGTGGGCTTTAAGACCCTCATCTTTTTTTTTTTCTTTTTGATACTTTATTTACATTTCCAATGTTTCCCCTTTTCTGGGTCTCCTCTTTGGAAACCCCCTATCCCTTCCCCATCCCCGCCTCTATGAGGGAATTCCACCTCCCACCCACCCGCCCACCCATCCCCATATTCCCGCCTTGACATTCCCCTTTACTGGGGCCTCTAACATCCTCAGGCCCAAGGGCCTCTCCTCTCTCCCTGATGGCCATCGAGGTCATCCTCTGCCATATATGTGGTCCAAACCATGGGTCCATAGATGTGTATTCTTTGGTTGGTGGTCCAAACTCCATGAGGACAAGGGGGGGGGGGTCAGGCCCATTGACTCTCTTGCTCCCTCCATGGGGCTGCAAATTCCTTCAGCTCCTTCAGACCTTCCTCCAACTCCTCCATCTGGGACCTCACTCTCACTCCAGCGGTTACTGTTAAGTGAAACTTGGGCATTCTGAACTTTTGGGCTAATATCCACTTATCAGTGAGTACATACCATGTTCCTTCTTTTGTGACTGAGTTACCTCGCTCAGGATGATGTTTTCAAGTTCCATCCATTTGCCTGCAAATTTCATTAAGTCATTGTTTTTAATAGTTGAGTAGTACTCCATTGTGTAAATGTACCACATTTTCTGTATCCATTCCTCTGATGAGGGACATCTGGGTTGTTTCCA